>JAILWY010000005.1:13742500-14342500 GCA_022113835.1 Atopsyche davidsoni | reverse complement strand
CGAGAGCCCTAATAAATGATGAGCCGGAAATTTTGAACGAACAATAAAAATGTATTTGTAAATATATTATTTCGTTTGCAGTGTTCAAAAATGCTACTGAAAGTTAATTGAACTAATAGAATATTTAAAAAATATTTAAGACGAAACATAATGGTGAAATGAAATAAAATAAATCAGGATATTTTGCTCGTATCATAAGTTGTAAAAGCTAAAATTGCACACACTAAGTAATAAAAATTGGTAGTTATAACGTGAAAAATCAAATAATATATCATTCTAGAGATATACGAGAATCACAGAATGTCCCTTAAATGAAAGATAATTAATATTTGAAATATAATTAAATACTTGAATGATTTTTCCACGTGTTAATTTTTATTGGTGACCGGTTTCACCAAACTGAGTTTGATAATTCCAACGTTATATCCAATCATAGTCACCAATAGAAATTAACATGAGTAAAAATCACTCAAGTATTTTATTATATTTCAAATATTAAAATGGAATTCCACCAAGTACTCTCTGTCAAAAATATTGAATATTTAAAGATAATTAAGTCGAAGTCAGCTGGGGCGGAAGCGCCGGCGCCCCGCTCAGGTCGCCACGTGGCCTTCACACTTTCAAGATCAGCGTTATTTGGCTCGCCATTTTCTTGAGCAGGTATAAATATTAATCGCGGGGTAGGAGCCCCCGGGGAGGGGCAGGGGCGCCGGTTCCACCTCCACACCGCAGAGGCACTTCATCATAAATACAACTTGTATTAAAACGCGTTACATAAAATACAACGCAAAAGTAATGTTTTTTTTTAGGAAACTGTTCGCCATAATAACTCATCTCTTGGCGGCCGAGGCGTACGGTGGCCTCCTAAACTATCCATGATTCTTAGGAATCGGTTTGCGGCTTTGTGCAAGATTGCTATTTTGCTGATTTCTTTAACTTACGTGCTATTCGAATCAAAATTAATATTCAAAATTTAAAAAAAAACTTACTGTATGCAGGAATATATATTTAACTTAATTAGAAAAAATATTCATCTTGAATATCCCTTGACAATATTCTTGAAAATGCAGTTTCAAACGAAAAATTATATTTAAAACAATTTCAGAACCGACGGCTTTAAATAGTACGCTCGCTGCAGCCTTTGCTGAAAAACGACCAAGGATAGCAAAGATAACGTGTCGAGGAAAAAAGATCAGATTTTATTCGAAAATCAGGTAATTTCAGAAGATTGAAAGTAGCAAACGACGTTTCCGCGGCGCGAGCTGGAGTTGTCCCGGTAAATCGACTCTTGTATGTTTAATGACGATAATCGATATCCACTCCGCACGGCGCGGCCAAACAGCCGATGGTCAGGGGGGAGGGCCAGGCCCGGGGAGTAATTACAGAACGTCTCATTAGCAAATGCTATTTTTTTTAAATATACTAATTGAAAGGAGAAATTAGGAAAGTAATTGAATTCTCTCACTTTGAGTGGTTAAACAAGAGCGTAATTTTTAATGAAATTTAATATTTAAATTCAGAGGGACAAATTTTTAAGAGGAGCGAAAATTACGAAAGCGTAAGAAAAGAAAATCAGCATATCAATACATAATTAAAAAAAACATTCTCGCTAAAATCAACTATTAAAAATAATATCTAAAATATAAGCGACAACCGCATAACGTTTAGCAGTTTCAAGCCTCGATCAAAAGTATCTACTTTAGTTGCTTTAATCACTCCCCGCCAAACCATTCGATTTCTAAATCGAATGCATTTCCTAATGCTATAAATATATTTGATTCAACAACGCCGTATGACACTAAAATTTATTTGATGTTTATGAATTGGAATTGAAATAAGGTTGTTTGTAACAGCTGGGCTTCTACACATAAGTAGTTATGTGCGATATCGACACCTAGCAATGAGCGGTCATAGTGAGTGTCCTTGCGCGGGAGGCCGGTCTGCTGTCCATTTTTGCTCGGTCAAAACTTTCATCTCTCTTTTTACATCTCTCAAAAATAAATATGTAAAATTAAGTGTCTCAGCATCTTGAAAAACGATTAAAAAATGGTAAAAGTGGGCAATGTTAACAGTAAATTATTTGAAAATGAAATCACTTTCAAAAACATACAATTATTATTAATAAACATCGCCTTCTAAGTTTCAGTCGTTATTCAGAGCAATAAAAAGGCAAGATTTGGTGGCGAGGTCTTCAGGCAAGCGACGCTGGCCTGCCCCGGCTACTAGTTCTTTGCGCTCCTCGCAAGCGAGACCCTCTCCAGTGGGTCGATTTTAAATAACTGAAATACTAATCACAGCCGAGAAACAATTTGCCACTCATTAGACACAAAAGGTCATTTAAGGAAACACAATAATTGCTATCATAACTAAATTTTGAATATTGAAAGACACTAAGTGGATTTTTATTACCTTAGACGAGGGGTCGGCAAAGTGCGGTTCCGGAGCCGCATGAGACTCTTTGACCCCTTAAGTGTAGCTGTGGCACAAATATCCCCGAGTATTGTTTTTAATCGCACAAGACGCGCCGCGCTGATGATAACCATCGCGACGGTTCTACATATTCATGCGAACGAAAGTTTTCATGTATGAACTTTATCAAGAGTAAACTGAAAAGTCGTCTTATTGATGAGAACCTGGAATCGTGCCTAAAATTAAAATTGACAAAATACAAACCGGACTTAGTTAAACTTTCCAAGGAGATGCAATGACATCGTTCGTATTCAATGTTTGTCGGTCATTGTCATGATTTAAATTTATAGATGAATATAATTATTAAAAGATCTAATACTTACATATAATTAGTAACACTTTATTTATTTTTACATACATATGTGTTTTATAAAACTTTCTTTCTTATAATTCTTTTTTATATTACAGTAGCCTTAAGTTTTTATATTACACTTTATATTTCTTATCTTTTTATGTACCTTTTCAAAATTGTATTATATAAAGTTTAAAGGCCTGAGGGTGTTTGTTTGATAATAAATAAAGAAATCAAGTTTAATTCGGTATACCCGTAATTTAATGAAGTGTTAAATTATAATAGTGGTTTGCTAAATCAATAAACAGATTTGGCTCTCAATTTTTTTTTTAACGTTGTAATGTACATATTTGGCTCATTGGTTAATAAGTTCTCGACACCTGCCTTAGACAACTTAATTTATTACTCTCAATATTAACCAGATGAAACATAGTACTGCCAAACGTGGTTATTTTCCAGCTGATTTCATTATCAAATCTCCCAGCGGACAGCTGGCAGTCGAACCGGTGCAGCAGACAACATCACCTACAGTCTATAGATAGACGAGAGAATCAGCTGCGAGTGGCCGGAGCCGCTCATCGGGAGCAGTGCAGCACGTCACGGTCAGTTCTATGGCCGGATTCGTACTTTCTGGTCCATCACGTGGCAGGAGTTGGATTGAATTTTAAACTCTTCTTGAAATTAATTAAAAATAACGGAATTAAATAGCGCCAAAAATAAAAGTTGACGATAAGTGTTAATTTCCTTATAAAGAAATACAGTTATGTTTAAGGCTTCTAAAAATATTTTTGGAACAATTCCAACATTAATATCTATTTATATATATATATCTATATAACAAGCGTTATGTTTAAATAACTCTAAAAAAAGTTTTCTTTGAAAGTTTCATATGTTTAACTGCGGCGGATGTTTGCACGCCTTGGTCCGGGACGTTTCGCTTTTCAGAAATTGTGTAATGACTCAAAGTTTCGTCGATGTGTAAATAAAAAAAATCGCGTCCGTTTTTTGTTCGGTAATGAGGCGGCGATCATTAAAAGGCTGGAAGGGGCGGGGGCGCGGGGGGTCGGGCGCCGCTTGGTCCTAAACACGCGTAAGTGTCGAGGCCGAAAGGACGCCCGAGAGAATAATGACGCCCCCGGCCCGCTTGATCCAACTTAATAGCTCATGAGCTGCTAAAGTAGGCGCAAGAAATCATTTCGTTGCCGGGGATAGGTTTCCCTGAAGACTGTCCCAGCAGCCCGCTCAGCAGCCCGCGATGCAACCCGCTTGGGGCCAAAAGAAGTAGGTTCCAGCCTGCGCTTGATGTTGTTATAGTGATGCTTATTTTCGCATAATAAAAAATTATTGATTTTATGTGTAATTATTTTAGTGCCACAATCGATGAATCCGGGTTTGGGTCTGCGCATGATTATCCTGCGCGGTTTAATTATACTACTTCACAAATAAATGTTATTTTAATATGAAATAAATATTTTTAAAAACTCAGCAACCTTTCACCCAGATCCGATTTCCAAGATCTACAATATCTATATATTTATTTGAACTACGTATAAGTTATAAACGAATGAGATTTCAATAATAATAGCGATATTATTATAAGATTTTAAATAATATACATTTGTTTGATGTTGTAAATGTCCATAATTTACAATTTCATATATTAATAGATTACTTATAAACATAATATATTTTCTTTGGTTTTTATAAGGAATTTTTGTAAAATATAAAAATTATAAAAAAAACTTAATTATCAATGAATTGTTTTTATGAAAATTGTTAATTTAAAAAAAAATCAAATGATTAATATTTCAGACATGGTTTGAAAAAACTCAGTCAAGATATACGAGTATCACCGGCATCACGAGAAACTTCAACTATATTCCGCGTTAACTCTGCAAGCAAAAGTTCTTGAAATTGAGCAAGTTAACATCAACAGAAGGTTGGTTGGTAGTATGAAAAAAAGCTCGTTGCCAGGAGGTCGATCCAACACAGGTAACGTCTATTCCAAGTCCACTTTAGCTAAGGAAACAGTATGAAACTTCAACGACAATCATTCCCGAAGAGAGTTGAAGAGGCAGTCCTTCATTACTCACCGGCGACAGCAGTGCGGGTATATCCGCAAGCACAGCGCTCTCCGAGTGGACACTCTGATATGCCTTACCTGAAACAAGTCAAATAACACCCATTAGTATAAGGAGTACAGTTGGAAGACATTAGATAAATATAGATCAGGAGAGAAAGTCAACGTGTGACCACTCGAGTGGAACGCAAGCATGGAAAATGCATATTATTTCAGGATAAAGGAGTAATAACGAAAGGCCAACTTGAGTTTTTATACAAAACGAGCGTTGATAAAATAAAAACTCTGTACTGTACTAACTAAATAATTAGATTATTTGCTAAGGGGGAGTGGGGAGGGAAGAAAAGCAGAAATGAAAAGGTATTAATAACAGCTTAGTGTTCTAAAATAAAGTTCGGAATTTTGATGGACGCAAATTGTAAATTTATTACAACTTTTGAACAACATTAATCAAATTATTTTTTCTAACTGTACGAATACTCGCTAATGTAAAATAATATCATAATAAATGGTGCTACTTTTTAGAGAATTCACAAAGATGTGAGTGTGACTAACAAGACGTTGTCTTTTTCCTGACATTTCAAAATAAAATATAGCATCTTTAAGATGTCAAAGATTGAAAATATAAATAATTGAATAAGCCGGAAAGGATAATGTATTTTTCATTAATGGAAAGCAATCTAGAATTTAAAATACATGAATTTAAAAAATATATATACACAAAAATGTTTATTTAGAACAATAAAACAAAACAAGCTAAATATTTTTCATTATTTTTATTCCTACATTTCTAAATAATGATTTTAAAACCAAATGTTCTATTTTATTATATGAATAGTGCCTCTAATTAGATAGTTGTCAAAGCCATTGATTTTTTATTCTTAAAAAATAAATCACATTTTGATCAAGGCGATGCAAATAATAACAAGTAAGTGAAAAAGAAATGTAAACTATTTCCGTTTGCAGACTAATACAGAGTTAGGCAGGGAGGTAAGGATGATTTGAACGGCGTGCCAAGCGAGGTGGGGATAACCTTGGTGGATGAAAAGTAGGGGTATCTGCTCGTCAGGATATTTTTGTAATGGCAACATCCAAGTTACACATTGAAAAAATAAAATTTAAGTCAAAATTTTGCAGGACACTATCAAAATTACTTGACTTGCGAATATTTCCTGGAAGTTGATATTTTGCGCGGTGATATTTTATCTCCCGCGGAAAACGCGGCGTCATCACGGGAAGAGACGCCATAAGAGTCCCCCGAGTTTTTAGCTCATTCTGCCCCTGGAACGATGATGGCTCCTGAATATTCAGAGGCAACGTCTCCGGGGCGAGGACCGCGCTCCGCCGGTGCCCTGCAGAAGATGGCGCTTATTTATAAAATAAACTTATCTCAATTGACAATTAGACGATGTTTATTCTCTGAGATAAGGCGATAAGCCCGAACGCGCGCGTGCGGTGCGAGCCTAAAAAAATAACTTTATAATACGCAATAACGACTGACCCACAATATTACAAAAGTCGCCGCTATTATTGCTCCATAGATTGTTTTATCTGGCTAAATCGGCAGTATATTAGTAAGTGGGAATTTCAATAACACGCGTGGAGAGAAAACAGACAATGTTTAAAATACAACGCTCGTAGCTTGCGCTCCTTTGTTGAACGATAACTACCCTGCATTTGGCATCGGGCGCAACGAGAACGATGCGAGGAAGCCGCTCTCCAGTCGGCCACGATGAGTTTTAAAAATAAAACTCAAAGAGTACAATAGATTATCCAAATATTTATCTCAATTTAGATATCAGAGTTACATTTGTTCCAAAAGTAATGCAGATAAACTGAATTGATTCTTTACATAGGATCCTGTAATAATAATTGACTGTTAACCACTGAGCACAGTGCTAAAAGCTCATTTGAAGCAACGTTAATAACATGATTTATAAAAAAAAATCACGAAAAATACAATAAATAGCGTAAAATCTAATTCCGTCCCATTTACTGCGCAGCGATCGAAACACAAAAATACTCCGCCAGATGCTGCACCGAGTTGCGGTGCGGAAGGACAATCCACTCTCGAGGCGAGGCGAGGGTATGGTCGCATGAAATATACGGTTGTAACTTTCCACTTTAGCACTTTTCCGTTAATTTGTAATATGACAGATAATAATAATATATTTTTAAGACAACTTCGCAACATATATAGTGAAATAAGAAACATATTGTGTTTGATCGAAATCTTCGGCACTAATATAAAGAAAACCATCGGTCGATTAGAGCAATCGATCATTTATTTGATCGGACATATCAATTTGAATAAAAAAATTAAGAATTCAAAGATATCTTTGAATACAAATAATATATTTAAACCTATGAAAAAGTTTAAAATTAAAAAAAAAGAAGCATGTTATATATTTAAGCGACATGATTACTTAAAACATAAATTATAGACTAAAGTTATCTAAGGTATAAAACGTCATTGAAAATGATTTATTTACACTATACAAATCCTGTCAATCGGATAGCGATCATTTATACAATTTAAACGTAAATAAGTACCGATTCTATGATAGGAAACTTTATAAACCAGTAAACAATTGTGTACTCTAAAAACTTTATGAAATCAACTTTGATTAAAAAATAATATTTTTTTAATAATATAATATACATCTTTTAAATGAATACGGACAGCAAATATTGACATGCCGGTGAAAATCTTCCATGTCCAGATAAACACTCAATAAGTAAAAGCGAATCGGGCCGGTGAGCTGTCGCGCGGAGCGGTGCGTGAATCACCGGCCGAGCGGGTCGACGACCTCCGCGGGACGACCTCCGAGGGACGACCTCCGAGGGACGACCTCCGAGGGACGACCTCCGAGGGACGACCTCCGAGGGACGACCTCCGAGGGACGACCTCCGAGGGACGACCTCCGAGGGACGACCTCCGAGGGACGACCTCCGAGGGACGACCTCCGAGGGACGACCTCCGAGGGACGACCTCCGAGGGACGACCTCCGAGGGACGACACGGCCCGCCTCCGAGCCCAGCGCGGGGCAGGCGTCTAGACACGAAGAAGGCCTTCGTCGAACCTCCCGCCGTGAGGATGGCGATCCCCGGGACGGTATAGGGTTTCGTCTAGACGCGATGTCGAGCTCTCGACTTCCCGTGCGCAGGATCAGGGGACAGCCACATTCCGTGCTGTACTCGTAACCCTAAAAGCTATTGTAAATTAATATAAAATAAAATAAAGAAAGACGAAATTATATAAAACTTTACTTCGAAACAAAAATATGCGATTCAACAAAATCTACGTTCTAAGCGCCGAAATGTGTCACTCTGATCGCGTATCTATCACACACGCGAATAAGATACTTATATCCCTATCCGAAGTGCTCGTTGGAAAATGACCACTGTTGCATCTTCGGTTAGTAATGTGCTGTACCTTAATCCGGGTGGACCTAGTTAACTTGCACATCGATACTGCCGCCGGTGTAGTAGAATCGATAGGTCGCCGTGTGCTATTTGAGTGCTCAAGATCACTATTACAATAATTATTTTAAAAACTGCACAAAAAGATACGTTTGAATAAGATTCTGTGGGGGTTTGTGAACCTATGATCGCCTGTGCAATGAGGTTAGGACTAACGGACGAAAGGCCCCGGAGACGGCGGGTGCGAGGGGCTGTAGCACTTTGTTGTAGGTAATTAGCAAAATTAGTGATGGTCCTGGAGAGCCGGTTCAATCCCGGCCCGCGTTAGCACTGCGTGTGCCAGCGAACATTACGTAAACTGCGGTGTTTTTTTGGCGTGTCCGATTCTATTTGAGTATATATTTTGAGATTGAACGTGTTTTTACTATGATGATGATAATTTACAATGAATATAATTTTGGAAATTCGGTTCTGTCTTCAATAATCGGAAAATATACAAAAGGATTAATCTGTCATGAGACTATAAACTAACAATTAATTATAAACAATATATTAACACGAGTACTGCATCATCGATAGTCGAATAATATTTTTTAGTGTTTACTACATACAAATATATATCCATTAGATCTCACATTATTATTTTTCAACACAGAACGCATTTGCAATGGAGCAATCCCTATCTTCGAATTGCTCGTTCTGATGCTTCAATTTCCGTAAAACTTTTAGAATTACCTGTTCTTATGAATATTCTTCGGTGCATAGGAAATTGTTCAATTTCGGTTAATAACGCCGACGCACGTTTCGCCAAAGATTACATTCATTTTAAAAATAAACCTTCGCGATTGAGAACCGAGGCGGCTGCGTTCGAACACGAAACTCACGCAATAGGGAGACCAGTGACTCCGGAAGGCAATCGTCCCGGACCGTTTCGACTGGCGACAACGCGCCAAAGAGTATCACAAGAACCGAAACAGCCGTTATCGATAGTGACAACTCGCTAAATATAATAAAAATGAATGTTTATTTTGAATGTTTTACGACTGCGTAAAAAGTGGATTTAATCTTCACAGATGGAGCGTTGCTGACATGAAAATAAAGTTGCATTCGCATACGAGTGTGCGGCGTCCGTCCCTCTCCGCCGCGTCAGGTGGATCATCACAAAGCGAAGACAACAAACTCGCACTCCCGGCGGGAAGGTTAGGTTAGGTAAGGAGACCCTGGCTGCGGCGGTGTGCAACCAGAGGCGTGCACTCGGGGCCGGTCGCCATTTCATCGCATACTCTAATACAATTAAATGGCTACTAGTGTAGAATGATAATTAGTCCTATGGAGGTCATAACAAAAACCAGGTTCAGTGTCAGCCATGCGAGTGACTGTTTGGCCGTATTTCAAGCGACGTGGACGGTCTGCCGGCAAAATTCTTTGAGTAAATTGCACTTTATACGGAAAAAAATGTAAATCATCCTTCAAAATGCGCCGCAAAGAGTTTCCACTGACGCTGAAATGCTGAGCGCGGTGACGATACGACACGTGTGGGTTCTCGGCAACACTCTCTCTTACCGCTTCAACAAGTTCATTGGAACGTCTTGAGCGTTGATGATCTCCATGTGGACGATCTCCCACTGTCCCGTGCTCAAGAAAATTCGACACCAAACGACGAATAGTGTTGTCAGCTCGATATTTTTGACGACATGCATGTTGAGTTAACACAACTGAACGACTATTTTCAATGTACAGCGTCCCTATTTCGGCGCTTTATTTCGGTGTGAAACGATTCATGGTTAAAATTGTACTAAATTGACGTTTCAAAATATGTTTACTCAAGCCAATCGGTTGATAAATGTCAAAGTTATTTAATGTTTACATACCGACATAAAATATGGCGCACCATGTATATCAGATGTCAAAAATATGTTTGAAGATGATGAATTTGTAAAAAATCAATATTAGCAAGGCAGGGGTCTACGAAAAATACCAAAACTCGACAAGGGGTCGACGGGACAAAATAGTTTGGGAGCCTATGTCCTAGACTTTCGGTTTTGGTTTGAAATTCAGTTTTCATCAGATCACAGATCGTATTTAGAGGTTATAATGGAGCCGGTGTCGAATAGTGCATCAGCGCTAGACTGATCGCTTTCGTCTTGTATATTTTTTCGTATCCCCGAGGCTTTCCGAAAAAAGTATACTCACTGAACAACAGGAAGCATAGCTTTTGTTTTTACATATTAAACATACAAATTCATATTCAAATTTCGGTCCCAACAAATACAACAGTACACTGAAAAGACTCTTCTATAGCGTGTAACATAGTGTAGCATTGTCAATGTAACATCGAGCGCTTGGAATACCCACACAGCCACGCGCGCGTGCGTACGAGCATGTGTGTGTGCGTGTGTTTGTGGGTTAACACTAAACTTACCGGAGGATTTTGACCCCTTTTCAAACTTTGGTACAACTTTGACATATTTAAACGTTATCGTATCGCTATCAACATTTACTATTTTTCTCAATTATGCATTCAACGCATTTTGATTTTTTTACTTTTCGTTTTATTTTTTATTTTCGAAGATACATATGTAACTGGTGATTATTTAATATCCATTCTTCTAAACCTGGACAATTTTATATTATTACACCGTGAGCGTATAGCAGAGTAATAAATGCATCTAATTTTGTTAAATTTAGTTTCTACTTAGTCCAATTTACTACAAAACACTATAAATGCTTCACTCTTAGTTCTTTTTAACAATTTCCGTAACCATTCGTCTATATTTTTTTTATCAAAAAACGTCTTTTTTTGACATTTTTGTTTAAATATTCACCCAGGAATATTTTAATATGTACGAAAATATTATTTTCCCTACATGGTATTACTGCTTGCATCTTCCTCTCTCCAAATAAATACTAATAATATATAATTGTTCAGGTTAAGAAGAATGAATGCCATATTACCTCGAGGGGTCAAATTGACCCCCGCTGGTAGGAATTAGTATACATATAATGTCGGTAGGTTTAGCGTTAATACAAAACATATGTGAAATGAAATAATTCCACAAGCTCGCGCTTCAATTATTTACTGGAGTATTTTTTCACGAGACCCCTCCGAGCGCTCGCGAGAGAAAGATATCTCAACGAGGGCTCACGCGGGTCGCGAATCTAAATTCGAATAAAAAATCTCAAGCATTTGCATTTCAAAATAAAGCAGACTATTTCGGCGGCGGACACTTGCCGCCGGTTGACGGCGACTCGAGGCCGTAAAAATACTTCCCAATGTAAACATATTCACTACAACTGACAGAATATATTTTAACGATAACGATGATGAGATCGCTATTTCTCGGTTGGCGTTAATGTGGCGGCTAGTGTAATGTGTGATGTAATGTAAAGAACAATTTTATTTGCTGTTAATAGATATTATTTCTGAATTGTATAATTATTCATTTTAAATCGACACTATTCGTTGAGCTTCGATCTTACAAAAATCTGTCCCAGCTCTCGGAAGCGTTGCGCGCGAGGAGTTATTTGTGAGCAGCAGAATAAAGTTTATGTTAAGTGTTACGATAATTTATGGCTTCGTACTTAGAATTCAGATATTGAAATGAGGCGAAATATTCGTCGAACCCCAGAATTGAAGCTCCGCGTGGCTCGCTACACACGCCATGAATGCGAAACGATTTTGGTGTAAATAAATTGACAATTATAAAATATATTTTTTGAGAGAATATTTATAATATCATGTTTTATGGATATTGTAAAATCAACTATTATAGAATATTCCAAAATAAAGCCACAAAATTAAAACTGTAACGCGGGAAAAGTTTTTTGCGTAATATGGCAGAATGAATTATCTTAAGGTATCTTTTTATTGGGGCTTTATTATAGAGATATTTTAACCTCTTGAAATAATACTAAAGGTGGAAGGGAGACACGCTCAAACGTCGACCGTAAATCGTGAAAGGAAAAAGCCGATTCATATGTGAAAATTAAGGCACTGCGATTTACAGTTTGAATTACAGCAAGGACATCGTCGCTCCGAAAAGCCGTTTGGAAAAACCGGTTTCGCGAGGATGGTCGTCAGAGCCGCTTACCGTTACAACTCGACTGGCGATAATCAAATTCTGACTCCTTCGCCGGCTGATGAGCCATTCCGGTCGCAGTCGGCTGTGTGTCAAGGCTAATTGCTTTTCATAATGTTTTTACATAATAATGTATCGCCCGCCGTGCCGGATCGGGCGGAGACGCGCACCGATTGCCTACCGCACTTGCCGCCGCAGTCTTCGTGGCTCCGTGGCTCTGTAGCTGATCGATATTTATAATTTTCATATGCAAGTGTGTAATCGATGTACCTACTTAGAATAAATATTAAAATTATAAAGCCAGAATTTTGCAATGCGGATAGTCGTTGGATAGAGTTGGGCATTTCGCGGCAGCGGGCGCTCCCTTCGCGGCACTCTCGCTCTAGAAACGATCGAGAGACGACATTTATTAAATTCAGATAATCATAAAAATCGTCATTTACCCAAATCCATTCCGTTCAAAGCGACCAAGGACCACTGCACCTGCATCCGGCTTGTCAATTTTACTTATTTTAGAGAGAAAGCATTTGAAACCTGTATCAGAGGAGATATTTCTAGAAATTTTATTCATACCGTTGAACACACTGAATGAATTTAAAAAAAAAATACTTCTTGCAAACTTGAACTCACGATGGTTTTAAATTCAATATGAGTACACAGTGATACACAGTAATAGCCTGTATTTATATCTAAAATTAAAGTGTAGCAACAAATTTTATACCAAGAGGTTACGAATATAAAAAAATATCTTCTATATCAAAAAACTTCGCCGACCAGACCTCCATCGAACTCTCCGAATGGTCTGATTTTATTGTATTTTCTCATAATAAGTGAGGTCGGAAAAGACTCCTCAGAGTGTCATGGACTGCACGGGAGCTCCATGCAGCCGGGCGGGTTCAGCTTCTGGGAACGGCTGACGGTCCATGTCGGGTTGAAAGGAGAACGACGCCGCTGTCCAGCGAGGTGAGCTGAGGGTGTGAGTCTGGAGTTCCTTAAAGTTGCCGAGGAAACTGCTTGTGAAATGAATAATCAATGCTACCGCAACTTCGACAGATCAGTATGAAACGACGCAGAATTCAATATGTTCGTACATTTTATTTGATGAAATGATGTTTGTGAAATGTGAAATGATGAAAGTTTTATGAATTTTAAATCCCCAAATTTATTTTTGTAGCAAGTTTAAAAATTATAGCGTATTTCGTTAAAAATACTTTAAATTTATGTTAAATATCGATCCACTGAATGACATGGGTTAAATATTGTGCTGTATTTTAAGTCTCTTTATAGATTATAGATTTATTATTGACATTCAACTGTGCATTCGAGATCCGTTTTATATCCTGACTACTGAGAAGCCTTCCGACGACGGCTATGAAAATTATCTTTCGGAGTAGGAACCAACCGTTCAGTAGAATATCCTTCAAAACAGAAAAAAAATACTTAACCTTCAAACGGCAAGATTGGGTTTCAGAACAAATTTTACAAGGCAGTCATTTATAACACATGCCTATTATTCAACCCGATTATTTACTTCCCATCTATTACCTAAAGTTTTCTACACACGTAGCAACAAATCGCACCACCAACTTACAGCTAGCCAATAGCGTCCTACATTGCGTTTGCTACATTGCAAAATAATAAAAATCACCCAAAAGGGACGTTACTGGCTAGCTACAAGTTTGTAGCACGATTTGTTGCTACGTGTGTAGAGGGTTTTTAAGTCCAAAAACTTTGACTCGTTAAAACAATTTGGAATGAAATATATATTTTTTTATAAATGTCATAACGAAGTGTTACGCAAATCACCCACACCCTTCTTAAAGAACAATTAAATTATCATAAAACCTCACAAGATAAACCACAATAACTGCAGCGTCAAGTGAACGAATAGATTGAGCATGGACCGCGTGGCACCTACCCACTGACACGTGCGTACAAAATAATAAAAAAGGTGTGTAAATGACACTGAATTGTCGATCAAAAAAATACACATATTTAGGAAGCGTTTTATATTATATCTCGAGGAATAATACGAGAATATCGGATGTCTAATAGTTTATCGACCATAATGCGAAAAGTTTCCATAAAGAATTTATTCGAGCGGATGTTTTAAGTTATTGTCACAGAATACATGAATAAAATAACACATTGCACAGGGGTGTAGCCATATACCATTAAATGTCGGCGAAATCTCACAAAGACTACTAGTATAAGGTATTACTTTTTTTAATGATCTCTTCCCTGTTAATGTTAATCAGTCAATGAAGCACCAACCACAAAATTAAACAAAAAAACATTTTAACGTTCAATACTTTAAACTTTGATAACATCACAATTCTAAAAAAACTAATACATTATTCACCTCTAATCACCATCACAGTTTAACCTCACCCACAAAGTCGAATTGTCGCAGCGAGCCCGCGATGACGAGGTTCTCCGCCCCCTCTCCCGCGGGATTAATGAAGACGTTTACCAAAACACTATGGCTAGAATAAATTTAAAATTCTAGTAATCCTCAAATATGATCACATTTTCTAAAACCCGCTGTGAATACACCAGAATTTCTGGCAACTTGCGATGCCTTATGGCAACTTGACGGTACTAGATAAAGTGGTGTATCATCCTACATTTATTTTCGGGCGATAGAGTTTTACATTAACAATCAGAATATGATACCTGTATACCGCTACGATGACAAATGAATACGCATATAAAACGCACAAGTTAACACTCGTATAAACCATTTAACTCGTAAAAAACAAAAGACCCATTTTAAATTTCTTGAAATCCCCGAACCGAGCCGGACGCTGTTTGGGAACTGCCGCCATATCCGCCTGCGAGTATGACGATCGCCTCGATGCAGGCAATTCATAAGACATTTGCAAAGAAAGTAATTGTGAACTGAAAAATAAAGTCTCAACTGTAGCAGAAATTTCAAAAGACCTAGCAGAGGCTCGCGTTTGTTATTTAACACCTTCCGGCTGTAAAATGCAAATCAGCCCAGCGCCGAAGGCGGCGGGCATTGTGCAATCAGGCGATTCATTAAAAATACATATTCAAGTCGGGAGATAACAATCTGAAGACGGAGTCGAAGGGGTTCTTTTCCCATTTGTTATCAATGCTTTAATCATTTGACGAAGATTGATGGTTTTGTGAAATGCTCTAAAAACACAGACCGAATAAATAATTTATATTATTTCATAGGTGCGGTTTGCGAAACAGTAGTGGCAAAAGTCCAAAAGAAAATTTCATCATCACCGCATATTTTATGATAATTTTAAATTGATTAAGAAATTATATTTAATTTCTTTAACAAAGCAACAAAAATCACAACGCGTTCAAAGTATATCCGTCTCTCTTCTACTTCGTGGCTCTATTTAGGTAATTTATTTCTCGTTCGTATGTTATATGACCCTTGGGTACACACCGGACTTCGGTTGAACGTAGAGAAAAACAACACTTTCAATAATTTTGTTATGGAGTTTATTATTCCATCGACAGAGCTTCGCCGATGGTCGAGATACAATAGTTATGATTTTTAACAGGACAGAAAAAAAAAATATTTTCATTTGTTAGTTTTACAATAGGTCTTAGAACTAGTATTCTGTTGAGGTGAGTGGCTATCCCCGCCCTGCGCGCAGGTTTCGGGACTTGCGATGTGTGACTTAAGTGGTAGTATACATGAATTTCTTAAGTTACAATGATGTGATAGGTAGGGAAAATGAGTGGAAAAACCCTTTAAATGAACGAGTTTATGTGTAATAGATAACTACGAACTAAAAAACAGAGATAAAAGTTTATAACAATAACAAAAGTAACATTAACAGGTAGAGCAAGAGGGTGGAGTGATCATCCCTGGATATGTTTGTTGACTACTTGGCGTTCCTTCTTGTATAGGGTGCCGTCGGAGACCGTTATATTTTCACCGAGTAGGATTTGGTGGGGGAATTTATGTCTGTAGTGGACAGGCAGTGAGTCTGAGGTGTCGTCTCCAATCCCTTTGAGGAGGTGATTGGAGACAGTACAGCGTTTATATATACAAATTATAATCTATATTACTAGAGACAGTCTAGCACATAGTTTCCCAAACTATTTTGTCCCGTCGACCCCTTGTCGAGTTTTCCTGTTTTTCGCCGACCCCCTGCCTTGCTAATATTGAATTTTTACAAATTTATCAACTTCAAACATATTTTTGACATCTTATATAGAACAACTCACTTTCATAGGGTTTACTGTACAGTGGGTTTAAAAATGAAAAAGTTAAAATACATGTAAAGTTAATTATACCTTTATAAATTAAAAACACAATGCAAATATAGTAACATTCAGAAAATCAATATTTTTGACAGAGAATACTTGGTGGAATTCCATTTTAATATCTTAAATTGAATGAAATACATTAATTAAAAACATACAAAATACTTGTACGCTTCAGGGCTTCGATTCTTCACAAAGTACATAGGTACAATCTGTGTTCGGTGCATTATGACATTTACAAAACGTCTAAATTTTGGTGATGACCTGCTTAAATGGGATCCACTCTCGTAGACCCCCATTTACAGTTCATGGACCCCCAATTTTATTTTTCGCTGTCATTGACCCCTTGCAGGGCGAAATCGACCCCTGGGGGTCGATATTGACCACTTTGGGAAACTCTGGTCTAGCAGGATATTCATAATAAACGTGCAAGCACGTACTGCGTACTACGTGCGTTTGGCAGTTCTCTGTTATCTTAATATTATAAAACAAACAAAATACAAAGGTAGATAAGGCACGTGCATTACAACGGGTGGCCACATAATAAATACAACCAAAAATGCATGGATGGTCAGGTAGGTACATTGCACGTACTTCATACACAAACAGTTCGAGGCGCAGCAGGCGTCCGCGGCTCACTGCCGTAGTTTAATAAAAATATTATTGGTGATTAGGATTTCGTATTAAACTCGGCGCTTCAACACTCGAGATTAATATAAAATCACACAAAAGCATACATTAACTGCTTGCTTGCGTCTGTTCTTGCAACGACGTATTTTGCTATCACTCCGATAAAAGTCTAGCTTTACTATAATATACCAGTGAATATCAGCGAAATCTCACAAAAACTACTGGTGTATGGCTACACCCTTGTGCAATTTGTTGGTCACGACCGCGATTTGTTGCTACGTGTGTAGAGCGATATACGCTGATTACACCAACGCGGAGTTATCGGCAACAGAATAGTGGC
Organism: Atopsyche davidsoni; assembly: GCA_022113835.1. Taxonomy (NCBI): domain Eukaryota; kingdom Metazoa; phylum Arthropoda; class Insecta; order Trichoptera; family Hydrobiosidae; genus Atopsyche; species Atopsyche davidsoni. The sequence goes on along the minus strand of JAILWY010000005.1, from coordinate 14,324,930 downwards.
CGTGTCGCCTCACCGTTACAGGAAAAGCACTCCAGCACTCCAGCACTCCAGCACTCCAGCACTCCAGCACTGGCGCCACGAGAGATCCTGCGAGAGCCGCGGCGCTCTATACTCTTGTATTTTGCATTGAATAAAACAACCACCGAAATAGTGCGTTTCAAATTCATCATAAATATTACATTTTTAAAAGCATCGTTTCTATTTTTATATTGTGATATTATGTACCCCACTTGTGACACCATTTTATGTTATGGTGACCGTAGGATGCACACCGGACTTCTCTCGACCGTATGGAATGACAACACATTCAATACTTTGTTATGGAGTTTATTTTATACCATCGGCAGACAGAGCTTCGCCGACGTTTGAGTTAGTTATCAACTACTACAACTAAAAATAAAAAGAAATTAAATTTCAATTTCAAAATTCTTTTATTTTTCATTAAGTGTATTACAATAGATCTTATATCTAATGTTTTGGTGGAGTGTTTGGCTATCCCCGTCCTGCGCGCAGGTTTCGGGGCTTTCAATGTGTGACTTAGGTGGTAGCGTATATGATATACTATGGTTGTGATATTGAGTTAGGCAGGGAAAATGAGTGGGAAAAACCCGTTATTTGCATGTGTTTATGTGTAATAAATAACTATGAATTAGATAACAAAAATAAAGATTTATAACAATAACAGATAGAACTGGGGGGTACAGTGGGTACAGTGATCACCCCTGGATATGCTTTTTGACTACTTGGCGTTCCTTCTTGTGTAGGATGCCCCGGGAGCCGTCGGAGACTGTTATATTTTCACCGAGTAGGATGTGGTTGGGGAATTTATGTCTGTAGTTGACAGGCAGTGAGTCTAGGGTGTCGTATCCGATCCCTTTGAGGAGGGGGTTTTTGGATTTTCATATGGACTGGTGACGGTAGCCTTTCGGTGACGTGAAGCGTCTGGGTTACGATCGGTGGGATTTTGGTCTGGGTACAAAGGGTGCTAGTCGAGGTGCGGTGGACCTAGGATGAGGATGAGGAAGAACCTAGGATGAGGCGTAGGCAGGAGTTTTGGGTTAGGTTACAACATCGCAGTACAGTCCTTTTTATTTTGAAATGATCTATACAGTTAGACATAACAAAAGCACAGGCACGTGATTTAACAATACAAAATGCAGATATAGGATTAGTCACGTATTTCCTGACGGCCTGGGAATACAATCATAAAACCTACCCGGGCGGCGCCATATACAATTCAACCATAAAGGCCGGATAGGCGGTTTATTGGGAACAATCATAAAAAATGCCCGGGCGAGAATACCTGTGTGGTCTCTGGGTAAAAATGCAGTTAGGCACATTACAGTGATACCGATCGAGCGCTTTCGCAAGCCGCGTATAAAACTTTTATTTCTTATTTTATGGGCAAACGTAGATTTACAAAAGATGTAACAACGGATTACCGACTGTTTCGCGCATATATTTTTATTTCTGATATTGACAAAATAATTTTCAATATGTAAGGAACACGGACACGTAACAATATTGAAGTATAAAATAAAAAAAATATGAAGAGTAAAAAAAAAACAATGTATCAGTGATTTTGCTCACCAAAATGACCATTTAAAACTTATGTTTAGTGTTAATAACAAACCGACAAATAGCATTTATTTGATTGAATTTGAAAAAAAAATACCTAGATAATTTTAAATCTATCGAGCATTTCTTAATCCGCGATTTTAATAAAAAGCATCAAAAATAAAATAATGCAAGACTCATTATTTTTAATGTTTATAATGAATCGAATTTAACGATTACCCGTAAAAATATGCATTACCCACGTAGAAACTCAGGTGATTGAAGGAAAGCACACAATTCGACATAAACCGTGATTAAAGCAACTCGTCGATCATTTCGCAAATTGATCAACAAACGTAAGCACAAAGCTCTGCATGTAATATGCATAATTTGCCATTTTTGCAATCAAATTATCGTTGAGTATTTTCCCACCTTCGCCATACAATAACAACACAATAGTTCCAGGAGCCCCGGCCCCGGGCGCTGATACAAATTGCTAATACAAAAGTCGTAAAACCTTAATCGACTTATACAATGGTCTTTTACGGGCCGCGATAATAAGGATTTATTTATCGATAAAGGCCAATAAAGTCTCGGCGCTGCGACGGGTGGCGAGGGAGACCGCCGGGAGAGAGTGGCTAAATTTCAGCAAATACTGGAAGAGGTGGACCCTGGCGTGCCGTCTGCGGGAGATGGTCTCCTGCAGGAGACTGGAGAACTAGTTTGTATCGACTCGCAAATGCACAGTTTGAAATATGTTTTAGAAAAAATAATATTGTACACTGTGCTGTAGACGATACACCCATCGGTCAGAGGTAGTATCTGTATAGAAAGTATGTCGCAATGAGTATGTATATATCCTACAAATAGTGCACTAAAATACCAGCCAAAATATTTTAGCTCGTTGGATGTACCAACCTACCGTGCAAATAGCGATACGATGGAGAAAACAGATACTCATTGATATGATAACTTTTCGAAACATATTTTATGCACCTAACAATAGTGCGAGACTTGTGTATTGCTAGTGTATTTATCTATTTGTATAATGTATTGTCAATCTCAGGTTATGACGTTTGTTATTAAAAATATGCAAACAAATGATCTCAAAAGACACACGTGCGTGGCAAATAATATCAACTGTATCTACACACAAGATGTCGGTGGAAAATGATAATTTAATTTACTGGATAGAAATTGCCTATTTTGTTATCTGTTTTGTTTTAAATGTGTATCTTTGTTATATAGGTCATAAATATTTATTTTATTTATTCATCAACTCATAAGCGAAAATACCTAAATATCCGACACAACTCAATAGCGAAAATAAAGAAATATATGAACGCTACCACCTTAGCCATACCTTGCAAACCCCACAATCTGCGCGCAGAATCAGAGGATAGCCATATACCGTATTATAACTATAGCTTTAGGAACTATTGTAAATTACCAAAATAATTTTTTTTGGAAGTCCAAGACATATGCTCAAGATGCTTTGACGCATGTTCAAAGATACGGGCGACCAGATCTTTTCAGATGTACAATCCTGCTTGATCGGAAATCAAAGATTTGCTATCGCCTGGTCAGTCATCGCATCACAGACATGATCTGATAGTTAGAGTTTTCAAACAAAAACTCATGGATCTCACGATAAAAAATCATATATACGGCGAAGTGCAATGCTAGATGTATTACCGCACGCTCATAATCTAATTTGGCTGAAAGAAAAAAATGTTCCAACTCAAATCGATAGTATTATATCTGCTGAACTACCGAATCAACATGAAGATCCGATACTTTTTGACGTTGTTTGTAAGAACATGATTCACGGCCCATGCGGAGCATTGAATATGAATTCGCCTTGCATAAAAGACGGCAAATGCACGAAAAGATATCCACGCGATTTGATCATGAAACTCAAATTCGTCTATGAAAGCCAAAAGATGGAGGATTCAACACCACCATTGTGTTAAGAAACGTCGATATTGACATTGATAACATATGGATTGTTACACACAGTCCAATACTGTAAAAAACATTTCAATCTTATATCAATGTGGAATACTGCAACTCCGTGAAATTCATGTGCAAATATGTTAACAAAGGCAGTGACATGGCAGTGTTTGAGCTTTCAAATCGAAACTATGAAATCACTCAATCTCAGATGGATCGTTACATCAGCAGTAATGAAGCTGTCTGGAGAATTCTTGGTTTCAGTATTCACGAACGATATCCAACTGTTTAACATCTTGCTGTTCATTTAGAAAACGGTCAATTGTAATTGTGCTACCCGGTAAAGTTGTCAAGTACAAATCGATTGACAAAGTTATAAATGAGGAACAAGCTGTCAACTATCCAACGAGTTATTTTTAACTCTTTGGAACCATCAGGAATGCCACCACACATCTTAACTTTAAAAGTTGGTTCACCATAGATGCTCATTCGCAACTTAGATCCACCTAAATTGTGCTGTTAAAAAATTATCGCCTAAGTTAATCGAAGCCACAATCATCAGCGGCAAATGTAAAGGAGAAGATGTGCTGATACCAATGATAACGTGGAAGGCCCGAGGTGGAGCGGAAGAGCGCCGAGGATCTGCCCGAACGCAGAAAATTGATTTAAATTACAAGATATTATTTAAGATTTGATTTACAACGGGCGATCGACCGCAGGTTCTGTGTTAATATCGGACGGAATATTAAAAATTCATTTGGTTCATTAGCGAGGCCCGCTGCGGTCTGGCGCACACGCACTCCATACATGCCCATGTAAATTGAAAAATACAATCCTCTAATTCCGATGTTTGTCCTCAACATTGACGATTTACGGTTCGACCGAACTCGTGCGAAACGAGTCACCCGATTACCCTCTGCCAGGTGACATTTAAATGTAATTTATTCTCAGAACTTAGACCATTATAACGATAGTTTTGTTGTATGCTTGTAAGGCCCAATAAATCGCGGCAATTGTTGACTGGGTGCCTTATTAAGGTCACTCATGTTTTCTACATTTTTCACGTATCCGACCGTCCCCCGCCGCTCACTGGTTCCTAGATTATTATTATTTTTTTTGGGCTTCCCGGACGTCTTCTCGTAAGGTAATCCAGCGATGTTCTGACATTCGTGTCACTGGCGCTCGTTCTTGTCGTTGCGTGTTTTTTAGATTTTTTTATTACCATATATTATATGTATTCTGAGTAAATAGTAAGATTATTCTGTCATTGCTAATAATTGCAAAGTAAAGAGCGGCAAAATTCAGGATCGTCAAGTCAGTAAATGTGTTCGTTTCGCAGAGTGACGCCGCTCCAGCCTCCCCGGCGAGCGTCAGCACTGACCGAGTCGTGCTCCGAGCTACTCCGCGACCGAGGCATAAGTGCAACTGCCAGGTACAATAAGCGAGTTAAATACGCCGATATGAGCAATTACAAGCACCATTAAATTAGTTTATGTTCGAATTATGCAAACTTCGTTGCACCCAATAGCGCGTCTACAAAGATAGATGAATTGCTAATGGCAAAGCATAAAATAATAGCGAGGTCTTTATGCCGTTCAGCCCTCCTGTTATTAAAGCGATAATGACTCGGTTAGTTTGTTTCCAAAACGGCTTTTTTCACGGGATAAACCCGTCTAATGTATTTACTGTAAACCCGAGTCTATAAATAGATCGAATAGCGGAGTTCTGCGGGAGTTCGATGGCGGAAAGTGCATTAGTTTAGTGAGAACCTGAAAGTGCCCGACGGTGAGCGAGCGGGTCTCGCGCTGCTCTGCGGGCAGCCTCGGGAGATGCGAGGCGCTTCTGCCGGAGCTGCGGTTTTCTTCTGCGGACCATCTCTCGATCTTTTGTAAAAAAAACTATTATTCAGTACGATCTAGCCGAGGGGCGCCGCGTTCGATTCTTTGTAAGAAAACTACTGAAACATTGCTCGCATGATCTGTTTAAAGAAAAATACAAGGTTAGGAGTCGGCACAGGGAAAAATAACGAAGTATAATTATTTCGTAAGGAAACAATTCGGTGCGCAAGTCCAGGTCGTAGATTCTTAGAAATTAAATTTGTATCGCAACTGAAGAGGAGTACTAATTTCTGGGAAAATCGAATAAGATTTCAAGAATTTATCAAATTTCCGCGGAACGACATTGAGGGCATCTCGTTAGCTCGGAAATAATGCTGAAGATGTTTCGAGTCCCGAGGTGCAGACGGCGGTTTAGAGCTGACAAGCGCTCGAGAAACATCGACAACTCTCAACTGGTACGGTTTGAATTCAGGAGAGCCGGTTTGACAGACATATTTACAAACGAAGTGCAGCCGGCGCGCTCGTCCGGCCGACGAGTCGGCTGAAGATCCTGCGGGGAACCACGACGTCTTGCGAGACTTTGCCCTATCGGAAGGGCATCTTGTTTTCATTTGGTAGTGAGCGTCGAGCGCTGCGTGTAAGTCTCCGATAGCGTATCATTTTTTTTTACTTGTTAAATGTTAATATAAATTAATATTGAAAAAAAAGTACTCAATTTCACGTCACATTTTAAAATTAAACCTACCGTTACTCGCAGAGAGATGATATATATTTTTCCCACTTTTGGCAAGGAAGCGTAATTTTAAAATACACTATTATTTATTATTCTCTTTTTCGCCATTCTAAATGAAATATTCAGACAAAGCGCTACATCGATGAGACATATAATTCAAAAAATTATGTCACGATTGTAAATGTATGTACCTGCCTGCAGAAATATAGCTACAATAAGTTGACCAATCATCAATAATTGAACTTTTTATGCCACGTTAGATTTTGATTAATGTTCCCAGAAACCCGAAATATTGGATTACTAATTTTGACTCGGCTTGACTCTTATAAAAAAAGAACATGAACAAAAACATGCGAACCAATGTAACATTAAGCTATAATCCTTTCAATAAATTAAATCTATTTAATACACCCATACCTCGCTTTACGGCCTAGATAGGTTCCACGAAACTTGGCCGCTAAGCGAAAAGCCGTATAAGGAATCAATCGTTCTAATACAAATTCATACAAATTCAATGGGATCGGTTTCAATTTGTTAAATATGTAACACTTTTTACACATTCTGGCCATATTTTTTTCCAAACATGCTTCATTGTTGTTAATTTTAATTCCTTTCGTGATTTACTGATGGTGTCAACCGCATCCTTGATGTTATAGTTTTTCCAAAATGTTTTAATTGAAGCTTTACCATCGGTTTCCCTTATAAGTTGTCGGAAAGTTCGGCGTAGGTAATATGCCTTAAAAGTGGCTATTGCACCCTGATCCATTGGTTGGATCAGAGCTGTTGTATTTTTCGGAAGGTACTCAATCATGACATCTTCAGATAGCTCGGATAAATTAGCAGGATGCCCTGGTGCACTATCCAAAATTAGCAAAGCCTTGTTGGTTAAGTTATTGTCTCGCAAATATTTTTTCACTTCTGTACAAAAATGATTTTTGAACCAATCCTCAAAAGTAGCTTTAGTCATCCAAGCTTTCTTGTTGGATTTCCATATGACGGGTAATTGGTTTTTATTTAGTCCTTTAAGAGGCCTTGGATTTTCGGACAAATATATTAAAAGTGGTTTTAGCTTAAAATCACCCGCGGCATTTGCACCAAGTAGCAAAGTTAATCGTTCTTTAGACACCTTATAACCAGACACAGAAATGTACGTGCGATCAGGCATTCGCTTCCAATAAAGCCCTGTTTCGTCTACGTTAAACGTTGGGATATTCCTTAGATGCGGTCTCATCGGCGCTAGCTGCTTCACCTTTCATTTTCAAATTATGCAAATTAAATCTATTTTTAAATTTTTCAAACCATCCTCGGCTTGCTTGGAATGTGACATCTTCAGCAGATTCATCGGTATCTCCATTCTTCAAATTTTCTAAAATACTTAAAGCTTTTTCCTGGATAGTCATTTGACTCATTGGCATTCTCCGTTTGTTATTGTCCTCAATCCATATAATCATTAGTTAAAATAAGTTTAATAAAAAAATACATACATGTTAAAAAAAAATAATTTGTACATACATACATATGTACTTACGTTATAAAAATGTCCCTAATTATTTCCAATTTTTCCAGTTATTGTGTAACAATCAGTAATAAATATGTACATAAAACACTCACAGACAAATCCAAACCAGCCGCTCTATGAGCACACACTGAATACCGCTCGTAAACAAAATAACATCGAAAAAAAGTTTTTTTGGCCGTTATAGCAAAACATTTTAGGCCGTATATCGAAAACGTGCCTTAATTGAAAAGGGCCGTTATAGCGAAAGGCCGTATAACGAGCGGCCGTATAGCGAGGTATGGGTGTTTAACGTTTTGTAAACCCAGATGATATCTCGTCATATTACAAATCATATGCTTAAAGCGTTTTCTAATTAAGTGGACGCAAAAACCTTAGTCGGTATTAGTATTGCGTTTAAAATTTCAATGCTGTTATATTCTTACAAAAAATGCAATTAATCACAACACAATGAGAGAATCGTAAGCAAAAAAATTCTTCAGTTCTTTTCTTGGCACGGTCAAGGCGGGAAGGACAAGAACCCAAAGAACCAATAATCAATATGGACATCGGCATCTACCCGTTTCCCGTTTTCGACAATAATATCGACTTTACTTAAAACTGGAATTAAAGTATATAGCACAGACCGTTGACACGCAAACTGTGCATAAAAACGGCTTCAACAAAAGCGAGCAATAAAGGTGTAAGGCATTGGCGTGAATGCGGCGTGTAACGTAACGCTGTGTCGGCTGCATTTGTGACTATTTTTGGAATATCAACGGCCGCAGTATATAATCGCAGGACCGCAGTCAGTGCGCAGCATTACGGGGGCTCCTGCGAGGTCTCCAATCGCATCGCACGGCCGAAAATATGTTTTATTTCCTATGTACCTAATATAATTAAACGTACATTTACAAACGTAACCTGCAGTTTTTGGTGGTTTCGAGATAAATTTTGGTACCTAAAGAGTCTGTTGACATCTAAATAAATAAAAATAATCAATTACCCGGGGCACACGGTAATAGGTGGAGTGTGGTAATGACTGCGCAAACATAACAAAAAATCGGATTAATTGAGGCAACCTGTACGACGGCGCGGGCGGAGGTGGTGAATCGATACGCTAGATATTTTAATTTAAATCGCAACTTTAATAATAGTGGGCGCTAATTGGAAACAGTTGATTGAGTCGTGTGAATAAAAGGCTAATTGGTTATTAAAACTATAAAAAAAACACAACAGACTGAGTCCGGCGTAATGGTTCCTGACGGGTATGGATTAAATTAGAACATAATCAAAACAAAATACTAATCAAAGTGAGCTGCGTCTACTGGAGCTGCATCAGCAGACGATGCTCGTCGCGGCGATTGCTTCTAGGTGCGATCAGCTCTCTACTCTATAACAAACGTTCATCCGCATTTATATATTATAACTCACTGGTAGCATTTTTACGATATATCAATATCAAAAACATAGTGTTTTTCCTATTAGTTCCTCTTGATATTTAAAATAAATAATTCTAATATCAGTTTTATTAAATATTTAAAAATATATACATAAAAACAATAAATAAGTTCTCGAATGGTGTTGCGATAAAAATAAATAAATATTTAGAGAAGATTATCAAAACAAAAGCAAATTGCTTGGATCTTCAGCGTAGATAGTTTTTATTATCCGTGTTGATGCTATTCGCTTCTTCCTTACAACAAAATTAAACAGAAAAATTAAAAAATTGTTTTAACGGATGCATAATGCAGCCATAACGACTGCTGACGGCCTCGCCCGGCGCCCGCAGCCGCTCCTGAGCGTGCCGCTATGTAATATTTAAGATGGAATGTAATTGAATGGTGATTTATTGGGTTTATCTCAAAATACGAAACTAATAAAGTACACATACATATAAGGAGCAACTGCTTCTGGTATGTTTTCCAATACAAATTAAAAGTAAAATTGATCACTGTTTGGCAGAATATGTGTGTCCAAAAACTTAACTATATTTACGTTCGACTAATGTCATGGGGATCGGTGATTATTAAAGATTTAACAAAAGCTGTTTTTTATCATACAGGCTAATACGAAATCATTATTTTTTTGTATACGGTTTACCATAAAACGCATAGCTTACTGTAGGTGTATTTACTTGCACGCTTACTCGCGGATTACTTTCACGTTCTGTCAAAAAGACATTCGTCTTTTTGACAAAATTCATATAATGCTCAAAAAAAAATATTTGCTAGTCAAAAGTAATAACAAACAAACGTCAATATACACTAGTACACGAAAAAATCTGATAACGGTAATTGTTTTTAAGGCCATATTCATACTTTTGTATGAATGGAAGAACCTAGGGACGATTTAAGTTTTAAAACAGTTTTTGACGGGCGCGGCGCGCAGTGCAGGCAAGGCGAGGAGTTAAAGTTAACTCGAGGCCGGACTCGCGGGGACTAATATACCCCCGATGCAAATCCTCCGCGGACCCGGCAAAATGCAGCCAGCGCCACATGTATTATTTATGACGCCGGGGAGTCTTCGCGACCTTTCTTCGGTATACATATTGAGCAACGCTTATAAATTTGTATTTAGCTATTTGAAAATACTTAAACTCGAATAAAGTCGACTTGACAGAAAAATGTTTGTATAAAAGTAACGCAAGAAGCATGTCCAATAATAAATACTGCAAATGCAAAATTACATTTTTTTTACTAGGCTTGAATATAAATCAGTTATATTTGAAAAATTGTTTATATAACCGTCTCGCGGTTCAGCGGCTAGCTTGCCCGCTTACCGATTGAAAGGTCTCGGTTTCGAAGCGCTGACAGACCTGTGGCTCCCGACTTCACTAAGTCGGGACTTCACTAATTCACCGAGTCACTAAGTTTACCGCTTTACGACGGAAGGCCACATACTCGTGATTCGACACAATGTCTGAAAAGAGCCGCGTCAGGCCGGTGCCATCGGTCCCTGGCTCTACTCCTCTCAGGGGTAACGGGCTCGATCTTCGATCTTACGGCACCTCCGAACAAACGGCAGCGAACGGACGCACCGGAGCGGCGCGCGGGGCAGGGAGCAGGGGGCAGGGGGCAGGGGGCAGGGGGCAGGGGGCAGGGGGCAGGGGGCAGGGGGCAGGGGGCAGGGGGCAGGGGGCAGGGTGCAGGGTGCGGGGCCAGCGGGACGGGAAACCAGCATATTACAAATTAATTGTCAAAGTGCGTCAAAAATTTTAAATAGAGAAATAATTTTTTTTTGAAAGGCCATTCGTTAAGTATTATGTATTACCATAATTAGTTTTAAAAATGAATTTATTTTTAAAAAGATATTTATTTTTATGTTATGAAAGAGAATTTGACACAATTCAAAATGCAGATATTAAACTAGTTTTACAATGAGGGGAGCCGGAAGTGTGCCGCACCCTCAGCGTCAGAGGGAGTCTATTTGAAGTCCCAGTTCAAAGAGAATACTCAGAGAAGCCGAAAAGAATGCATTATGTGTAAAATACATCATAATAGATAAAGATATCTTACGTTTCTATGCCATTGGTGTTTTATTATAAGGAACAATTTAACTGGAGGAATTTAGGATGAGCATCAAGCCAGTGCACCCGCTAAATACTAGTCTATGGAGATTAGCTGAGTTATACCAATAAAATTAAATCCATTCAACCGATTGATAAATTAATACTTACCTCAACAAAATATTTTATAAAGTAAGTATTAATTAAATTATAATTAAATTTAATCAAATTAAATTCATTTAATTATAATAAAAACATATTCATACGACATAATTTTACGTGTACGAAAATACGTTCCATATAAAAAAAAACATTGTTATTGAAATTCTTATGACATAATCAATTTTATACACCCTATATGAAAAAGATAAACATAAGACACTTCGGACCTCGAGCTTTCGGTGGATGAGAGCCGCTGAGCGGGGATCGTGCGAGCGCACCCCTGCCACCGGTGGTCACCCGGCGGCCACCCGGAGGCCACCCGGAGGCCACCCGGAGGCCACCCGGAGGCCACCCGGAGGCCACCCGGCGGCCACCCGGCGGCCCGGCTTGTCGGGCGATGGCGCTAACGCGGGGTCCCGCAGGGGCGCCGATTGCCTAATGGCCTGGGAGAGATAAATCCGCGTTTGAAAATAGTATGCGCCCCGAGTACCTCGCACACTAAGCGGGAAACGAAATCGCCGCGAACAGTTCGGCCACGATAGGCGATGTTTATACACGGGACGTGAATTTTTGGCGTTTTTCAGATTCGGTTCCACCGGGTGCCGCCGGGTGCCGCCGGGTGCCGCCGGGTGCCGCCGGGTGCCGCCGGGTGCCGCCGGGTGCCGCCGGGTGCCGCGAGGCGCGCGCTCCACTTCGAAAACGTTTCGACGGGTGATAAACAGAATACACGACTTTTTTGGTAAATTCTACACGTTTCATGACCTGCTGGATAGCGGACTATTTTTATTGGCACTTTTTTTGTTTTTTTTTTGCAAGCATTTTTATTACAAACGCATATTTTTGCCAATCTGATAATTAAAAAATTTAATTTATTTTGCGAAAAATGCGGCGCTAGAGCTTTCGGGTTGGAACAGCTCATACCGCATATTTTTAACTAAAGAATAAGGAACTACGATGAATATACATTGTGTTAATAATTGAATGCACGAGTAAGTGTATTCCTGTACCCGATAAAATTGAATACGTGGAAAATATATTTATTTTATTGTGATTACATTTTTATTGTGAAACAAGTTAATGAAATCACATTTTTCGTATCAATCTCTCGTCAAAATATCGCCTTAAATTACTTCGAATCGCAGATAAGGGATCGTGTCACACGAGTCACTCGATACAGGTGATGTTATACAAATTTATATACACCCTCGGCATAGAAACATTAAAGAGGAAGGCAACGCGATAATATAGCCTCTGAATTTCCATACCGCCATAAATATAAGAAATAATTTTCCGGGGGTAACAGGAAACGTTAGAAAAGTTTATGCTCATTAAAATAATCGAAAATCGCGGTCATTAAAAAGGAGGCCCGTCGCCATTGCGGAGCGCGCTGCCAAAACGTGATGCTAAATAATGCCGCTAATAGGCTGACCAGGGGCGGGGGAGGGACAACCGAGCTTTCGCTTCAAAATCAATATACCGTAATTATTTTTATATTCGTTAAAGTAATTGTGTTAAAAAATCTAAAACTGATGTTTTAAGTTCGACGGCTGCAACTGCGAACATCAGAAAGATGTTTGTATAGGCACAAACAATTCATTCGTTCGGGAAGGGGGGTTTCCCGAGGAGCGCACTTTTCGCTGCTCCCCAGTCGGCCCACCCTTCCCTTCTATTCATCTCTAACATTCGTTCCTATCTGTCTAAGGAGATAGCGTCTCCTTGATGCGGCCTTTATCCCAGGTATAATACCCAGGTTATTCCACTACAGGGGTAGAGAGGTTTCATAGTTTGCAGTGCGTCCGGGAGCCGCACTCATATTTCACTACAAAATATTAACGGGCATAAACAACAGCCGCAGTGTCGGGACTCATATTAAATTTAAAAGAACTTTATAGGCGAGATATACCGCGGAGCGTTAAATTTAATGAAAAATATAAAGCGTCACTGTGTAACGGACGGCGGAGATATTGCCTCGGGGAGTGTTCCGAGTCTCCGCATCGGAATATTTACTTTTATACTAGCGATAAATCAACGCCGGAGACAGTGGAACAGGAAACTTTAAATACGAAATGCGCGGGAGCGACCCTCGACACTTCTCGGCGCACTCGCAGTCTGCTTGTCACCGCCGAGAGGACAAGCTGCACCGAGGCGGTTCATATCGATATGCCAAAAATACAAAATAAGACACACACAAGCCAAAATCTACACCTGAGGACGTAACAGCCTAACCCTGGCATCGCAGGCAGTGTTCATGGAACTTGGAGTTTATAATACTGAAAACGAACATTCATAATCGATTACTCAGATAGCTCTAAATAAATGGAAACTGTATTAAGTTTTGTAACCTCTTGTCCCCTCGTCGGTGCCACTCGTATCTGCACTCGACAATCTTCAACAAAAAGACTTCTCCCGGGCGCCGCGCTACCCTGAGGGTACCGAGTGATGTGGCCTGCCCCCTATGCCGTTTACAGACGTGTGTGTCATTCTTGCTTGAGACTGAAGGTACTTATTTGTATTTTTGTCAGATTAGTTGAAAACATCGGACGCAATTCAGGCATCCAAAAGAGCTACGGTCATTCTCGGGTCGCTTCGCTGTCTCCCACTATCTTCAGTCGTTGGCGCTGATTGGACATAGCGAATGTATCGATAGATTAATTACGTAATGTGGTAATTGTTAGTACTGGAACTAAAATATATTTTTACCAATAACCTTTTCATGCAACGCAAATCAATCAATTTTAAAAAAATGTAAATAATCAGAACATTTAAAAGACTTTTTAAATACTTTTTACGCCACAGCTGTTTAAAACGAAATTGCAACTTGAACCTTGACGATATCAGTAAAAGAGTTTATACCTCTCACTGTTTATATTGATTAACGCACGATCAGCGATGGCACAAATAGTTACACCGGTATAAAAATAATATTGGAATGATTTAGATGAAAACAAGATACAGCGCTCACACAGTGTTCTGGTTCCTGTATTTATAGGGCAGAGATTAATCATTCCATTGTACTTAATAGCAGCCGTACGTACGTTCATTTATCAACTTGAATTTATCGTTGGAAACAATATGAGTAAGCAGAGTGCATGCAGAAGTGCAGAAGAGCAGAAGTGCAGTACTCACTGCAGGTTTATGCAACGTGCACCAGCGCGCGGCAGGGCCGCCCGGGAGCGGACTAGGTGCCTCAAGGGCCATAATTCTTACACCGCACTTAAGTAACCGCCGAGAAACAATGACTGCTGCCAGAGTGAACGTACGATTTTAATAAAGGCGGGTAAAATTTAAAAAATAATTGATTAATTTTTCAGCGGGGCAGCGGAGATGGGCGTCCCTGCCGCTGGCGGCTGCCGGCCAGTCTCGTTATATAGTACATTTTAATTAATGCTTTTGTCTTATTTTCACACTAATTTAAACACAATCAGTAACATCGTAACCTTGTAGCAGATGCACGAGGTTCAATGTCAGAATGTGGGGGTGCATTTGATACATATATTTTTTAAGCTATTCAGATGTCGGATATATCATCCTGACAACTAACCATGTAGACAGAAACGAAAAAAAAAAAAAATGAGTAAATTATTCAAACGAAAATATACGAGAAATTCTATTTATCAAATATTCAATGTTTAAAATGTATACATATTGAATTACATTATTAATTTGTTTTCTGGGAAGGTATTCGAATCTTCCAAAAGACATGACTATTACCACTTCTGATCGGACTTTAGTAAAAGCGCGATCGGAAATTCGAGCACTGACCTCACCTTGGATTACGGGCACTTAGCGTGTGTATACTTTTACCCGATGGCTTAGAGTTTTCGAAGAATCTCAAAAAAAAGACAACAACGCTATACAGCGGTTGCAGCCAATTACGTATTTTTTTACGAAACAAGTAACGCGTATTCCGGCAATATTTGCCAACAAGTCGTTCGCGGCGGAGTATCGCGCTGCTTTGCCGAGGCGTGCCGTTTCGCTCCAGTTGCTGCTGTTTTGATAAGAGGAATGCGTTGTTAAGAAATACACTTGCTATCTTACAACACATTAGAACGTCATGTCAACGAACTCGCTGAAATATCAGCTGTAAACAATGATTGTCAAACGCGATAGTCGAGTTACCCATTACCCTCCGCGGCAGGTCGATGTCACAATCCGTCATGCTTGATCCAAAAATATCTAAAAATTTATAAATCTTCATTGTCCCTAACGATAAACCGTAAGGCGAGTTTGTATTTATTCTCAGCAGCCTCTAAGCTCTTCCGGCTTCAATCCCAGCCATTTTGACATCTGTCCTTCGACTTTTTACGTTCCATCTGTAACGCCGGCAACATTTCTGGGAATTTAAGAAGCATTTACGATGTATTGTTTCGTACAATACAAATCTCAAAACAACACTTGACCAGTAATATCCATCCTAGATTCATCAAAAATAATAAATACGTATTTTACGAGAGAATGCACATATCGATTACTATGTTTTCTTTAATTGTTATATTATATTTTCCTAAAGTTTTCGACATTCCAACCGACTTCTAATTGGAGACATCCATACAAACAAAAAGTTACGATGACTTGCTCGGTTTGCTCTTTTGATGTGTGACGAGATCTGCACGAGCGCGGCGCTGCGGCGGCTCCTGCATCTCCTTTGTTCCGATGTCGTAAGTGCAAAAACACGACTTTTATGTCAACACTGCACGCTTCAGTTTCTTTGGTGATTTTAACGTTATTGCAACAAACGTACCGAAATACGCTGTGGAATAACGCAAATGAGTGCATACATAAGCTGAGAGGACGATATTTTGTGTCATGGGAATATTCAAATCCGCCAGCAATTAAAAAGTCGGTTTTATTTGATGCAGTAAATCTCTCCATAGCGTAATTGTGCTGCAAACTACGAGTTCTACGGCCGGTGAATCCGTCGCGATGATATGTATGAAAATAATAATTATTGTCTATGAATGTTTCGTGCACACTTCAGCCGTACACACAATAACCTCGGACAAGCGCAGCCACCATGAGCTCGAAACGTTTGCAGAAAATCAACATTATTCAAGTGAACACAATTTTCTATAGTCATTTGAGCACCGCGGCATTCAGACGGCCGGGACGTAACCGGTTTGAGTAAATCGGAACTAATAGACAGTAGCCATGGACCTCTTTGTATTTATTTAAATGGACCCGAAGTAAGCAGAGTAATTCATGGTAAATATGCGCATACAGAGCGCCGCATATTAGGCGAGTCCTTCAATCGTCGATTACTTCGCTCGTTGAATATAGTTTTTCGAGGCGGGCGGGAGCTCAGGGTGATATTTTGGTGATGTCGTGCCGTTGAAGTGCGCACATCTTTTCATGCTGAATATTTACATCACAATCAGTTATGGAGAGGTAGAAAAGACGCATATTTAAAAAAAGCTTCGGCCTCGATATATGAAATATGCGACGCGTTCCCTTTCAATACAATGTATTTTTATTACGACAGCTAGATAACAGAAATAGCCACGGTTAAACTTAAAACCGGAAAATCAATATCAATTTATTAAGCGCCCCACACACGTATCAACAAATTGACGTCTCGTTCAACAAATTGAACAACGGTGTAACCATATACCAGTGAATATCGGTGAAATCTCACAAAAACTACTGGTTATGCCTACACATTGTTCAATTTGTTGAACGAGACGTCAATTTGTTGATACGTGTGTGGGGCACTTTACTGTTGTGACGGTGACCTGCTTTTGCAAAGGGTTATGATAAAGCCACGTGATGATACAATTTACACTGCAATACATATTGCATGTGCATGTCTTACTTGCAGAGTTTACAACAAATGACCTTGCACTGACTTACGACGCAGAAATATAAAGCTCGAGTCGAGGCCGCGCGCTATTCCTCTGATGTGCGGCGGGGCGGGGCGGGGCGGGGCGGGGCGGGGCGGGGCGGGGCGGGGCGGGGCGGGGCGGGGCGGGGCGGGGAGGGGCGGGGCGGGGCGGGGCGGGGCGGGGCGGGGCGGGGCGGGGCGGGGCGGGGCGCGGCGGGGCGGGGCGGGGCGCGAGGGGCCCATCCGGGGGCGGAGAAGCCAGGCGGGCACGGCGCCCGGCAGCCCAGCACTAACACAGTGTAAACGCGGCTGCTCGGGTCACCGCTCTCACTCCGACACTGGGGCGAAACGTCGGACATACGGGGAGACATAGACGCGGCTAGGCGCCTAACTTTTCATCGGTGGACAAAAGTCGCCAGAACTTCAGTGCACCCCGCCACAACAGGAAAAACTACACAATAGTAAAAAAAACTACGAGATACTCGTACTATCAGCCGACTTAAAACCTTCAACTTTAAAACTTAAAACTTTATAATTAACACTGTGGTTGTGCCTTATATAATTTGTGTAGTGTTAATTTCATGAAATGCACGATACAGGAAATGTCCGATAGGGGGGGGGGGGGGGGGGAGATGGCTCAACCTCGACCGCGCCTATGAGCGCACCTCAACGAAAGCGGGCTTTGCAGAGCAGTAAAGCAAGAAAGCCCCTTGTTAAAGTTATCGAATTAATAGGCTTTATAATAATATAATTATAATCCCAATAGGCTCGCTCGGGAGCTGAAAGAAAATAAATAAAAAACAAAATAAAAAGAGAGCGCTTATAAGCGGAAGAAGGAGCAAACAAAACAATTCAATTATGCACGAGCATCGCAGCTCAAGCAAGGCAAGCAGAGCGTCAGCGAAGCTCGCGATATTCAATATCTCCTATGAAATTTGAGACATCACGCAGTGTGCGAAATTCAACGGCACAGTTGCTTCGGTTTATACCTTACCGGGACAAAATATTTTTATTTTTAATATTTAGCAATCACGATAAGGAAAAGAGAACATTCAATTTTTCTCTAAATTTGTAAACTGACATGAATGCTCAAACTTTCACTGTGTTCCTGTTAAAAAATTATAATGTTATAAAAAAAAAAATCACTATCAACAGGTCAGATATCCAGAGTTCGGATCTTTCACAGAGAATGAAAAAATGTATTATGGAAAAGAATACAATATGCATATTAATGTTATGGATCAGTCAATCAGATGCGTATTTATTACCCATTACGGGCTTATTATATTTACTAATATGATTAGGCACATTAGTTCATATATAGAAGATGATTTAAAGAAACTCTCAGAAAAATATCATATATATCAAATATCATATCAAAATATCATCCCACGCCGGGTATTATTATTAAAAAATAATATTTAGAATTTCGGTTCTATTTTAGTTTTTCCACCGGATGTTTTATTATGTATTCCGTAGCTATAAATAATGTGAGTTTTGTCCCCACAGCACGGGCTCCGGGCACACTGTGCTGGTGTTCGGAGGGCGGAAATAGGCAATTGAAATATCCGGGTCGATAAAAACGCGATATTGAAGAAAAATTGAGCGGGCCCGGGAGGGAGGATCAGACGAGGGGAGAAGCCACCACCGCCAGGTAACCGGGCATTCAACGCGGGAAGATATTCCTTCAGTATTATATTTTATAAAAATAGTATAACCTTTGACACCTTCCTGTAATAGATCTTCGACTCTATCGAGAGCAATGATTGACACATTGGTGATAAAAAAAACCTTCAGACTGTTGAAAAAGGCATTGCTAGCTTTTATGACAACATAAACAAGCGAGGGGGCAATAACCGAGACTCATCAGCGACAATAGTTGGAAAAGTTTCCGTTATAAGTAAAAAATCTCATTTTTCACAGTGAACTTGAATAAGTGTGCCATATTGGACAGATTGAAAAGGTTTTCGTTTCGATAATAGACTATTTGATCAAAACTGAAACAGCACTTTGAAAAGGTTTTAAGTGTATAAACATAATACCCAGCACGTACACAAAGCCTCGACACGCGCCCTCACCTTGAGCTTTTCTTGCTCGCCTCGTGAATAAGGAAAATTAATTTCTCCTTTAATGTTGAAATTGATAATAAAATGTCACAGCTTAATCGCGACCTAGTAAAGGCGGATAGCTTCACCGACAGAGATATCTGTGCCGGCTCATAACGATCAAAGTATTACATTCATCGTTATCAATCTCCATTAATTTTTACGTCGACGCTATATCTCCGCGCAAACAGCGGCGGTGAATATTCAGTGAATACAGCCTCGGTATATTTACCGACCCCAACCCTCGACCCGGTGTGAGGTAAACACGAGATCGACGCGGGAACACGCTTCGTTAGGCCGCGAGGGTCGACGCTCTTAATCGCCATCGATGCGAGTGCCGCGCCCGTCAATCTATACTTATAGTACATACGAGGAGGGTAGCAGTCGATAGGAACGCACTCTCACAATGTGACACTTAAGTGCAATAATGATGTGTTTGCGAAAAAAAACTAATGAGAAGTGAACAGTAGCAAGATACATTCCGAGGTTATGGGGACCGTTCGAACTGGCCTTTTTCCTTTGTTATGAAGGAGAGTCGGGTTCGATTGTTAGTCCGTCACGTGCGCGCTGCCGGCTCCGGTACTGAAGTTCATTTCAAGAAATTTATATAAAAAGCCTTCAGACAGATAGTCAAATCTTGACAAGACTTAAAGAAAATGAATTAATGAAAAGTAAACGTCATCAGTTTGTCTTAGGATTATTTAGCGTTACGCTGCGTTGTAATTTTTGTCTTCCGACGTTTCGGTTCCGGTATTGGAACGATCCAGAACCGAAACCGAAACGTCGAAAGACAAAACCTCTACGCAGAATAAAAAACTATATAACTGAATAATATCTACTATAATAATAGCCATTGTGTGTGTGTGTATGTTTCATTTTTTTGGTTCTCTATAGAATACCTTAAAAGATACAACGCTGATTTTTTGCATGTAAGTTCAATAAGTTTTTCCGCAGTTATGTGCCGAATTTCAAGACGATAAGATAATATTTTCATTCATAAACTAATTAAATAAAACTATCAAATATGCTTTATGTACAAATTATATGATTCTGTTGTTCACAGCGAGAATTTCAAATTTAGAATTTTTACAAAAAAACAAAATATGAAATATGAAATACTAAGAAATTTCCAGATTATGTCAGCTTGACACAAGTACCAATTTTATTTTTTAGTTGCGTTAGAAATTATTGATCACATCATTAATAACTTAAAATGCCTCCTAAAAAATAACACCGTCTAAGCACAGCAAACGTAATTAAAAAAGAATAGCACAATTGAACGTGATAAAGACTGCATCTAATAAAGAACAGTGCAGTGAAAGTGATTCGTTGTTTGTGACACGAAATGTGATATTTCCTAGAATGGCTTTGCTTTCGAAATTAATATCTGGTTATTAAAAATATATGTGTATAAAATGAAATCAAATATTCATCTAATTGTCAGCCAAACATATGTTCAAACACTATTGCATCGTTCATCGAATACGTCATTTTATGACGGGCTACATTTCTAGTACTATAATAATAGCCATTGTGTGTATGTTTCATTTTTTAGTTCTCTATAGAATATCTACAAAACGAAAGCTTACGAAAGATTCATCTTATTGTGAGCCAAACATATGTTCAAACACTATTGCATCGTTCATCGAATCCGTCATTCTATAACGGGCTACATTTCTAGTAATAAATAATCAATATTTTTACTTAGTGGAATTCCATTTTCATATTTTAAATAAATTAAAATATTTGAGTGATTTTTCCACATGTTAATTTTAATTGGTGACCGATTTGTTTACATAACAAAAATCTATTTTCGTCGATAAGATTTCTAAACTATCGAAGGCGAAAAAAAAAATGGGTTAAGCTTCCATTCTTCAACACGACCTGTGAAAAGTACGGTAAACTCTTCTCTAGATCATGCAGGGTTATATATTACAATAATAGGTCCCTAGCAAAAATTCTAATCAACAACAAAGATAATAATGATAAATTCATTAACAGTGGCATTTGTAACTCAACTGTAACTCTCACGACAACACATATATTGGCTTAACAGGTAGATCCTTCAACACAAGAACCAAAGACCACATAAGAGGATGGAAAAGGGGAGATGATATTTGT
Organism: Atopsyche davidsoni; assembly: GCA_022113835.1. Taxonomy (NCBI): domain Eukaryota; kingdom Metazoa; phylum Arthropoda; class Insecta; order Trichoptera; family Hydrobiosidae; genus Atopsyche; species Atopsyche davidsoni. The sequence continues at coordinate 14,303,640 of JAILWY010000005.1, read as the reverse complement.
CAAGTACATTAAAATCACATTACTCTTAAATTACCCCTTATCACCTGACAATCATTATCTATCTTTCAAACTACCTCTCCATTTAACAATTGTTTACCTAATTGCTTGTTATTATATAAATTCTCACTCAGTTTAATAAAGCCAACGTGAAAGGTTGGCGAAACCGGTTACCAATAAAAATTAACAAATGGAAAAATCAGTATTTTATTTTATTAAAAATATTTTAATAATAATAATCAAATTGTTAAAACTACCAGGTATTGGTTATTTTATCAATCAAGGTATATTGAATATATAGTAAAAACAATTTACGTTAATATTGAAATATCACTATTGAATTCAGAGCTCATCGCCCCCTTGTACTTCCTGCAGCAGTGTTAGAGACGGCCAAAATGAGTGAGTAAAATGCGTATTTATAATGAAACATTATATTGAATTCGAAATTATAAACATCCGTACACTGAGCACTAAAATTAATGACTCGTCTTGACCATGATCTCAAAAAAAAGCTAAAATAATATATTATTTATATTATATTTAGTTAAGTAATGTCGCCAATAACCAAGTAATACGGGACAGTTAATGGTTTCATCAAAGATCGATTACCGCTAGTACGTTAAATAACATCTGCGAATTAAGCCCGTCGAATCCACAACTCTTGTTATATTGGTAAAGGGGAGAATTTCCCCGAAGAATATTAAAACCGCTTAGTTTTAAAACCCCGAAAAGAGATCCTCAAGATATTTCCGAGCCGAGAGGGTGCGTAAATAAAGAAGGTCTGGAACGAAATTCTTTAGAAAGCCCAGCCGTTCTGTTCCAATTAAAATCGGATAAGAAACCGATGAAAAATACCGCCCCTAAGTAACATCCACTTCATATAAATGAAACCCCTTGAATCAAAATTCTGGGGAAAATGGCGGATAGGGACGGACAGAAATATGTCAAAGTATTTGCCGGAAGGACTCGGCCGAGACACCCGCTGGCGCTGGAGACTTACTTCGCTCGCATTGTTTGCTGCAGCTTAGTGGTTTTTTCTGAACCAGCAAGGCTTGATCACTTAATCCTCAAAAACACCACGAAAGAGTTGTGGTGGACATCAATGTGGTTTACATCTTATTGAGGGGGGGGGGGGGTCTGGAAGGCCTCGTTTTCACGTTTATGGGCTGAGATACTTAGATAACTGCATGGAAAAAATATTTAAAAAGAAAAGTGGTTTTTAGTTAAAATTGTACTGAATTGATGTTTCAAAACATATTTACTCAAGTAAATCGGTAGATAAATGTCAAAGTTATTCAATGTTAACATACCGACATAAAAGATGGTGTACCTGTATATTTTGTGTAATCTTGTGTGCACTTGCCCGGTCACTCACCAAGCGCAGTACATCCACGTAAATACAGTTTAATTAATATATATATAAAACATCATAAATCCCTTGCGGAGTTTTGATTCAGATTGCTTTGTTCTAACAGGGCCTAAATAATATAATAAAATATCTCAGTACCACAGAGTTATCTCGGTCATTACTTATTTCATGATCAAAATTATCAATATTAAAAAAAAATATTGGTGTTTTAAATCAAAATAATAATTTAATATATTGAAATAAAGCAATTTTTAGCCAATAATTAATGAATGTAAAGGAAAATCATTTTATGCTATCCGATTCTTTATTTCATAACTGATTTCAAATTATAATTTTATTATATAATATTTTAATAATTAAATTATATTGAATAAATGGCCAATACCAGAAATAAAATTTATTAACTCAATTCAAAAAACTTTGATTTCTTTTAATTGATGTTCCTACTCGAAACAAGAAGCGGCTGTCGAGCAGCGAGGCCCGTCCGCCCGGCCGACTCCGCGAACGCGCCCAAAGTGAGATATTTTTTAATCGGGTGTTTTATTATTCATCAACCCCGGAAGGGAGCTGGGAGGGCGCCTGCCCCGGGAGGACAGGTTCCAGATAAATGTGGCGCGCTTGTATTTTTATAATGAAACCATCATTCATGCTCATCTCGGAGGAAAAACCGCCGGATTATTTTTTCAAGCCGGGTACATATTGCCGTCGGCGGGGAAGTAAAAAAAACGCGCTGCGACATTATTGCGGGGCTTCCCGGGCGAAGAAAAACATCAATGGAAAGGAAGAGAAATTCTCGCGGTGGAGGTCTAGAGAGGTCTGCTCGTAGGCGGGGTAGCTCGCTTCCGGCGGAGGGCGATAACTCAAGCGGTGAAATGTTTCAAACCCATGCCAGGTGAGCTGTCCCCCGCCGGCAGACAGAGCGAGCTCGGACGAGCTTGTACGAGCTTGTACGGACATAATATAACGAATAACCTGGAAAATATTTTAAGTCATTTTGTACTAGTAGAATTGTTTACATACAATTCAATATTAAGTGGTCTTATTTGAAAGAATTGCAGTATGAGGTGAATTACAAGCGGAAATAGGTACTTCTCTCAAATACAGAATCTGTAAAAGAGACACTATTCTGACCCTAAAACAACTATTTTAATTCCATACTAAGAATGTATGTCTGCGTCTTTGGACCTTGATAATTGTTATGAATATCTAATGGAGTGTTTTTAAAGATTAGACGATAGCTGTTGATTTCTGACATACTCAACATGTTTGATTTATATATTTTTACAACAAAAATATGATCCGAATGTACAAGTTTACGATCGGATGAGTGCCTCACGAGGCATTGCATTAGCGGCGGTGTGCGTATCGAGTCGAACATTAAGCGGGGCTTTATGTGCCGGCGCATAGACAATTTGAAGGTTTATTACCGTGCGAGCTACATCTCACTTTATGGCTTATTAGCGAGGAAGGATCCAGAACAAAGGCGCAGCGCCCCAACCCAACCCGCGCCCTCCTCCTCCGGGCGTCGTCATCCGCGGGGATAATTATCGTGCGAGCAGTTCTCTAAATATGATCCCCAGCCGTAAAGCTCAGAGCCGAGAAGTGAAATAAGACACAGTTTAACACCCTCCGAGGGCGTTGCTGTTGTACCATTATTAATACATTGTAAAATATTACACGTGCATGCATCACACGACCGAGAGACAACAACACGAAACTGAATATTTACAGTAGTTACCATATTAAAATTACCAAATAGGATATTTAAAAAATGTTTTTGTGTTTTCCATAGATTAAAAAATCCAATGAGAATATTTGTATCCTATATTTTACAATAGTCGCTACTAAAAAGTACATTTGAAATATACTTAATTTTTATCCATGATGTTGGTATTATATTTTAAAAAATTGATTCGATATTATAATATATCCATTTTATATTTAGGACATATCGATCTTATATAATATTGTTTCAAACCGTAAAAAACAAAATGCAATTAAAATTTAAAAAAAAAAATTTATGAGCACGTATTATTTGTTTGCAAATTTGAGAATTCTGTTTCATAAAAATAATTTGATATACAATATACTGTCACCAAAAAAATTTTATACGTGGAAAAATCACAACCATTTTATTTTAAATTATTAGGCTTTAATTAATCTTAAGGTTGTTGTTGGTCTATATCAATTAGATAAGGTCTCTAGTATTGAACAGAAAATTAACCTCGTCTAATACAATCAAAAGTGTATGTTAATTATATTTGATATATAAAAATGGAATTCCACCGAGACTCTGTCAAAAAATTGAATATAATTAAATTTTAATTGCCTTAACTGTATCTATTAACACACTAAAGGCGGGTAACCAAATTGACTAAACTGATGTGCGTAGCGGGCAAAATGCGCGTAAAATTGCGCGTGCGAAATCTAGTCTATATATTGACCCTTTGCAATCATTGATTTTTTTCCGTTTAGCAACTCCGAGTTAATTAGTCTATCAATAATTTACTATGCATACAATTTAAATTTTAAAATTTATTTTAAAACAGGGGGGTGGCCAACGCAAATGATCTCGCAGGGCGGTACTAAAGTACTCGCCCCGCTTTTAGACGGCAGTCAGCGAAGCGGGTACTAGTACCCGCCCCGCCTTTAGTGTGTTAAGATGTATATTGTTTTTTAGTTTTAAATTTAAAATTAAATGGATAAAAATTAACAACAGTTTCAATACATGAAAAATAAACAATATATTTGAAAAATAAGAAAACAAAACAGTGACCACCCAAAAACACCCGCCGAGTTCACGCCGAGTAAGGTCTGTCTGTCTGTCCACAGCGTTTTGTTCAAAAAGTAATGAAATCCATTATTTGATCTGACGACCACGACTCGAGGAATCTCATGCAAAAATACAAAGCAAATAGTAATCAACTGCCATATGGAATTCTGCGGACAAGTCAGGCGCGAAACAAGTAGCCGGGGGACCGACTGCATAAGAAGGATCCGCCGTGAGTTACTTTATGAAAAATTCTCGACTTCACTCAGATTTAATACTCACGCGAGAGTGCACATGTCAGCAGGCGGAGAGGAATTCAACTGCGCGCTCGCGATCTGGCGCACGAGGGTTTCAGCGAACGAAATGCAAATTATGATTTACGAGACGGAAAGTGGATGCCATTTCAGTTCTGCGGGAATGTAATAAATCAACATCACAAGTGTATGCAATCACTCCGCGAGTAGCTACAGGCGTCGACAAACTTGCGACGAGATTTAATATATGGCAGAATTATGTTACCGGATACTACAGGTGCGGTTTGGCAATAGGGAAAATATATTTTCTGCATCGTATCACCGTTTGCTTCCGTCGAGGATGATATTTTGCTAATAATTTTGCGCCAAACTCAGCTGTACAGGTAGCCTAAGAGACATTCGATTGTAATACTTGCCTGTGGACTGATCTCAATGATATCATGCCCATAATTGGTTTTTGTTATTTTAAATCATGCCAGTAAAATAATTCCTTTTACATATGATAACATCGGCGTGCAATAGAGAGTTTGTTATTCAGTAAATTTATTAAGAAATTCAATATTTTGACAGAGAGTACTTGGTGGAATTCCATTTGAATATTTTTGAATAAAATACTTGAGTGATTTTCCACATTTTCGTTTTTATTAGTGACCGGTTTCGCCAACCTTTCACGTTGGCATTATCAAACAAATTGTTAGAGGGAGAGGTTGTTGGAAAGAGAGAGAATGATTGTCAGGTGGTAAGGGCTAATGTGATTTTAATGTACCTGACAAGTGGAGGATTCTATATAATTGCAAATTTTTGTGAACAAATGTTTTTATATTAATGGGGTAATTATCTAAAGTAGTGGCTTTGGGGTGTAGCAGCAGTTATCCTGTGTTGGGGTTTGTCCTGTAGTGTGTAATAATGGAGATGTATAATAGTGTATAATAGAGAATGTATAATAGTGGAGACTTATTGAAAATAACCTGGTCATTAAGCAGGTGCTCCGGTGTGTTATCTTTTATGCGATTGATCTCTAAAATCTCTTGGCGATCAAGTTTTGTGCCTTTATTGTTAATATGCAAAATTTTGAGGTTGGAGTTCTGGTTAAAGTCGTGCTTATTATCAGAGAGGTGGAGGCCGAAGGTAGATGTTTCATCTCCCTTATTCCATCTTCTTATGTGGTCTTTGGTCCTTGTGTTGAAGGATCTACCTGTTTGGCCAATGTAAGTGGCGTCGCAGTTGAGTTTATAAATGCCACTGTTACTGAACTTATCATTCTTATCTTTATTATTGATAAGAATTTTTGCTAGGGACATATTATTGTAATATGAGACCCTGCATGATCTAAAAAGGAGTTTACCGCATTTTTCGCAAGTCTCGCTGAAGAATGGGATTTTAACCCATTTTTTATTATTATTATTTCCATCGCTTTTGGATAATTTAGAGATCATATCGACAAAAATAGTTTTTTGTTTTTTCGATAACATTTTAAGAATAATTGAAGGGTTATATCAGGGTTATATGATGCCAACGTGAAAGGTTGGCGAAACCGGTCACTAATAAAAACGAAAATGTGGAAAATCACTCAAGTATTTTATTAAATAAATAAATCACAGACGAGCTATATAGTACATATGGTGATGTATTTTAACTTATCATAAAAATTGATCAATGGTCTTGTGTATTGACAACCAGCATTTTGGTTTTGATAACTAATTATTATTGGTGTTATTAGTATTGGTTACAATTTTCAAGGGTGATATTATCTGTTCCTGCCTTCAAATACCGAGTCGAAGGAGAGTTCCTCAGCGCGGGATTTTTCTATTGTTTTTATCAGTAACTTCAATTCAAACGTTAAAAAAATATTGGAATGCCCCTGTTTATCTAATCTTGACGGCGCACTGCACTGTTGTCAGCCATTACGGAAGTCGTACAAATAATATCGAGTAGATATCTAAAATAAATGAGCAAAACTATAAACAGGAGAACGTGGCGGAGTGCCCGAGCCGGAACACAATAGCGATTGGCCAATAAACACCGGAGCATTGTCGGGTGGCGCGCCGCGAGCGTTCATACAATGGGAATATCACTTTACGGAGCGACTGAAATTTGTATTGCAGCTATTCGCCGTCTTCGTCCGCTCTAATGTCTTTACCGCCAAGTAGTCGGTGACAAACAATGCCATTGTACAACCACAGTTCCAAAAGGCCAGCAGTACAATGTTCTCATGGAATTGATTTCATTTAAACTGAAGTTGCGAAGACAATTTTGATTTCTTTGTTATTGTCGATCCATGGGAAAATGAAGACCTTCCATAATCATCAATCCTGTTCATTAGCAACTAACACTATAGCTCAGGGTGGGTGCTGACTGGCCTGGCGAACCTCCGTTGCTTCACTCTCTCTTCCTCAACCGTTGTTTAGCGTATTACTCCGAATAAATCAGTCACTCCGATCGTTTCAAGAACTTCTACAACTTTTATAGTATACTAGCAGATACCCGGCGTGTTCTACTACGTTAAAAAAATAAATACATTTATTTTATTTGTTCGAAAAAAAGGAAATTTTGTTTTTTATTAACTTTTTTATCTTTTTATATTGAGTTTTTTCGGTAGGGGTGTAAACAAAGATTTTTCGGCTTTGATTTTGATTGTGGCTTCGATTAACTACGTGGCGATAGTTTTTTAGCAGCAAGTTTTGTTCCGTTGCACAATTTAGGTGGATCTAAGTTGCGAATGAGCATCTATGGTGAACCAACTTTTGAAGTTATGATGTGTTGTGGCATTCCAGATGGTTCCAAAGAGTTTAAAATCTCTATTGGATAGTTGACTCTATTTTGGAACTTCATTATAGAGCAAAATTATTGTAGCCGAGCTCCTCGTTCTTCGACATTTTTTTTTCAGTAAAATAAGCACGATGACCGTTTTCTAAATGAACAGCAAGATTGGATTGAACAGTTGGATATCATTCGTGAATACTGAAACCAAGAATTCAGCAGACAGCTTCATTACTGTTAACATATTTGCATATGTACTTGTCAATATCAATATCAATGTCAATATCAACGTTTCTTAGTTTAATGGTGGTGGTAAATCCTCCATCTTCTAGCTTTCGTCGCGGCACATCGGGTGGATGGATTCAAAGCCTATGACGGACAAACAAACATCTTTTGTGTTTTTTATTATAGTATATATTGCCGGCTGTGATTCTCATCCCTCGAACGCGGTGCATGTATTCCAGTGAAATAATATATATTTTTCGAAAGAAGTGCGTTTTTATAAACGATTTAGCCAAAACTTTTTTTTTTATAGTCCCTGCTAAATATTTTAATCGTTTCTTTCAGCTGTTAGGCGTGTATGCTGCCATTGACGTTTATTTCAAAAGGTATTAAAACTGTAACATTATACATAAATAAACTCCTTATTGGTATATGTAATGAGTTTTCATGTTGTCAATATGATAAATTTAAATTCATGAAATATTTCAAACAAAACAGTTGATTAATAGGAAATGTGTTGACAATCAGTTATCACACGAGAAACTTACAAATAATTACAATTGCAAACCACGGGAGTTTATTTTCGACAGAATTTTTCTCTCGTATGGAAAGATATTTTCCACACGTGAGAGCAAAAGAGAGACTTCATCTCTGGGTCGGGAGAGAGACGGCGAGCTCCCCATTAATCCCTTAATTCAATTTTCCCAATTTGAATAAAGGCCGCACCCGCGCCACCCGTGCAGGCTCGGGGAGTTTATAAAAAGCCCCATCACGTGCTAATGTCGTTTTATTTTCGGATTATCATATCCCCGAAATAACCTTCTTTAATAATAAACTAGCCGCGGAACAGCTCGCTCCGGGAAACGAATTCACCAGACGGGAAAAATTTTTCAGCGCTAACGATATGACGCTATTGACTCGGTACGAGTGCTCACTCGCTCCGAAGCTCGAAGCAACATGTGGCAACCTTACGACCGCCTACGGCGAAAAGGCTACTAAGGTGAGCCACACTTCCGTCGGATATTCGTCCGAGCAGGAAATTTTTTGTACGTAAGTGAACAAGGTTTGCAAAACAAGAAGGGGATTTCTAAAATTTAATAGGTGACGGCCATCTGCAAGTATAATGTAGTGTCATTAGATTTATAATTAAGAATAACAATGACGTTTTCAACCCCACAAAATTATTATCAGAATACTGTTTTTATAACCATTGCATACGTAACATACTGAGAATCAACGCTGACGGCTTATCAAAAAAAAAAAAACCCAATAGTCAATATAGGATTATTTATTTGTTTTTTTTATTTATGTATCAACACATGCAATGGCAAGAAAAATGTCTAAGACAAAACGGAAACGGGTTCAGTTTCAGGTTGAAATTCAATCGCCAGCGCGGGAATCGAACCGAGAAACTCTCGATCAAGAGTCAACGGCATTTATGACACGCGTTCAAATGCATAAAGCCTCACAGCAGCCGCGGCCTGAGTGCTTCAACACTGCGCGTGCTTAGTTAACCCAGTCGCGAAACTAAGAAATAAAGAAACTACTTTACCCGTACATAGCGATCTCGCAGTTTTGATTAATTCACATTCTATGTCTCATTGGCAACGACAATCTACTATAATAATAGCCATTGTGTGTGTGTATGTATGTTTTGATTTTTGGTTCTCTATAGAGTATCTTAAAAGATACAACGCTGATTTTTTGCACATAAGTTAAGTAAATTTTTCCGCAGCTGTGTGCCGAATTTCAAGACGATAGGATAATATTTTTATTCATAAACTAGAAAATATGCTTTAGCGAGTTTCAATATGTACGAGTTATATGATTCTGTTGTTCACCGCGAGATTTTCAAATTTAGAACTTTTACAAAAAAATTAATTTCCAGTTTGTCAGTTTGACACAAGTGCCATCTCTATTTTTTTTATCGAAATTGCATTAGAAATTATTAACCACATCATTAAGGCAGTTGCTCCCAGCCATTTAATTGCCTCTTACCACAGTCAGTGCATTACCTGGCGAAATTGTGTCATTTAATTAATTTAATTGTCACTTTATTTTTCTATATCGAAATTTGATTTTTTTACACAGTATTGAAAAAACTATACATTATATTTATCTAATTTTTATTATTTAATTAACGTCCATTTTTAGGGTAAAATAAAATCTTAAAGATGTTGAAAAATTGGATAAAATGACGACTTTTCAAAACCAAAGTTTGTTAAAGATTTTTTTTTTTAATTTTAAAATTAATAAGACGCACATGGTTTATATTTAATCTTTTAATTCCAATTGAAAAAAAGACTTTTAAATGTTTAGGATTCTTGGAAAATGTACCAGACGAATCTCCAAATTCCTACATTTTAATCGGAAAAACACATATTTATCATATTAATAGTATATTTATAAGAAATAAAAATATATTGTGTTCAGAAGAAGGGATGTACCAAACTTTTTACATTTAAATCTTATTGATTGGTGCAGTCGATTTTTCGCAAAACGGACTAGAAAATGATCAAAAAAAACTCGATTATGGGACCTAGACCCTTAATAACTCAAAATAACACCGTCTACGCACAGAAAACGTAATTCAACAAGAATTTCACAATTGAACGTGATAAAGACTGCATCAAATAAATAACAGTGCAGTGAAAAGTGATGCGTTGTTTGTGACACGAAATGTGACATAAATGTCAAGCAATGAGTTGGAAGGAAAACATGATCAGCAAGACAAAAAGAAACTGATGCACAGCGAACGCTGCGTTTGTCTTCGGATTAATTAGTGTGACCTGTCGATTCTGCAATGCTTTACATTATCAAGCAGAAAACCCATTAGATGGAAAGTTCAACGACTATTATCACAAAGGTAAAGTGAAACTACCAGCAAGGCCTATTTCCCCAGTATATTTAAAGGATATTTATAATTGAAATTTCAAGAGAAAAATAAGATCATACAATAACAGTATATCTTTTGCATCAATGGGAGCTAAATTAACAGTGGGCCACTCTGCTTCAAAGTTCAAGGCCAAGTATATCACAGAACTTCATCCAACTGATGATACAAAATTAAAGCATTATTCATCTTATTATGTTCAAACACTATCGCATCGTTCATCGAATACGTCATTTTATGACGGGCTACATTTCTAGTAAATTAATATACTTTATTTTATGAGTATAAAAAAACACGCACAGATGCTCAACTTCAAGAGCGAATTACATACACTTTCAGCTACTCGAAAAATACAACCTGCGGTTTATAAAAAAATATTCCGGATCTGCAAAGACTAGAAGTATATCCATGGAACGAGCTGCATTTGACATTCGCGTTATTTTTTTATTTATATATCCACACTACCGGGGCACTCGCGGTAAACAATTGAAAGACAGGCGCTATCACGATTACTGCCATCCATGCCGCGCTCAATCCCTAAACTGCATTCAATCAAATAAGTCTTGAAAGGACACTGCCGCTCGTTATGAGAAATTGACTTCTGGAACGACGAGTGATCGAGGCGGGAAATAAGGCAATATCCTTGGTTGCGTTAAATCTATGCTAAACTAAATTGAAATGCAAATAATCATCAAACCATTTTCATCGCGATTGTTTGATATTAAAGTGATCATCATTACAAATATATTTATTAACGACCAATAATTAGTTTCCGAGCGTGAAAACCTCGGGGTAATTGTTTCTTACAAAAGTTTGCGTCACTCGCCAAATTAAAAATACTATGAGCATCGAATACACTGAATAAAATATGAAGCGTAAAAAAGAAAAGTATATTATTACTACAAATACTAGAAATGTAGCCCGTTAAAAAATGACGGATTCGATGAACGATGCAATAGTGTTTGAACATATGTTTGGCTGACAATAAGATGAATCTTTCGTAAGCTTTCGTTTTGTACCATCAGTTGGATGAAGGTGTGAAGTTCTGTGATATATTTGGACTTGAACTTTGAAGCAGAGTGGTCCTGATTCTGCCACTGGACCTGCTAATTTAGCTCCCATTGATGCAAAAGCATATTTTTTAGTTTTATTAAATTAGTTTATGAATGAAAATATTATCCTATCGTCTTGAAATTCGGCACATAGCTGCGGAAAAATTTACTTAACTTACGTGCAAAAAATCAGCGTTGTATCTTTTAAGATATTCTATAGAGAAGCAAAAAATGAAACATACACACACACAATTGCTATTATTATAGTAGATATTAAAATGGAACTGCACCAAGTACTCTCTGTCAAAAAATTTGAATTTCTGATTAATCATCTCTTTAAAACCAACGAAATTCAATTAGTTGAGCTATTTTTTAGTGGTGAATTAATACCGTGCTAACTAATACACCAAATATAATATTACTTTTTCTTATATATAATCAAAATGTAAATTTAAAAACACTATTAAAGTTTTTTTGCGATACGTAAAACGAAAAAACATTAAATAACAGAAAAACCTACCATTTTCCTTCTAAAGAGAACACTGACTTCTAAAACTTTCCAATCAATAGCACGAGCGTTAAAGTACTCTGCATTTATTTATCTTAGAGTCCAAGTCATATTCATCGACTCGGAGATTAATACCGTATTGGAATCTGAAGGGCCCGGAAGGGGCGGGCCGGGGTGGGTCTGCCTAAACTTTCAGAGTAAATTGCGGGACAAAACGCTCCCTGGGTTTGACGTGAGATATAGAGAGTATTGTTGTTGGAGGCTCTTACGTCATACCGCTGGCGGCTGCCGAGCTACATAATTATACTATCTGCATTCTGTTTTAGCAATTGTAGCACTTTATGAAAGCATCTAGTTCGAGTAGCGCAGTACAAGACAGCGCGATTGTGAGCAAACTTACCAACGCTTGATTAGGAGAAAGGTAGACGTGGTTTTCCACCAAAGCACTAAGTACGTCTCCAGGGATTCATATTTGATGAGGGACAACATCGTGGACTTGCTTTTTAAATATCATCGCAAAAAAAGGCTTCGTCGTTCGCTGTCGGAGTTGAAATGGAGGAAAAGTGCCTCTACAAAGGTTCTTCGAGGAGGTTGAATCCCTGCATCGACCTATCACTCCTGGGCACGCGGGCCAAACGATGGATTTGAGTACATATTGTAACGGGTTAGCGGTAGAATCGATCGAAGCGATTCTACTCTAGAGTCTACTTCTAGTCCATAGTCCAGAAACATCTGTAATGATCAAGCGACCGTCGTTTAGGGGCGACAATACGTGGTCTTGGAGAACGAGCGACAAGACGACCGGCGCCAGTGCTTGACAGAGAGTCCTCGGAAGGAGTGCTCGGTAGAGAGTGCTCGGGAGTAGTGCTCGATAGACAGTTCTCGGGAGCCGTGAGCGCGAGATAGTCTTCGGGTGTCGTTGATATAAATATGTGTTAATATAAATAGTTGTGAAGACTCTGTATAGACTCTGTATAATATAAGTTAAATATAAATAGTGCAAATAAATCATCTTTTAATTATTGGAGACCCGGCGCGTTACAATTGGTGTCAGATGTGGGTAGAAATAAATAATTAAAATTTAAATGTTAACTCTTTAATAGACTTAAAATTATTAAATAAATAAAAAAATAAATAAATAAAGTTAAAAAAAAAAATGGCAAAGCTCGTAAATGTGAGTGACCTCAAAATAGTAGATCTGAAGCGAGAACTGACGGACGTGGACCTCTCATCCCAGGACGACGAGTTCGACTTCGAGAGCTATTATGTAAGGCTACACGCTCTTCCTGACTTATCCGAGAAGTTGGACAAGAACTCCAATCCAGCGGAGGAAGCGACATTCTCAGACGTGGACCTCTCATCCCAGGACGACGAGTTCGACTTCGAGAGCTATTATGTAAGGCTACACGCTCTTCCTGACTTATCCGAGAAGTTGGACAAGAACTCCAATCCAGCGGAGGAAGCGACATTCTCAGACGTGGACCTCTCATCCCAGGACGACGAGTTCGACTTCGAGAGCTATTATGTAAGGCTACACGCTCTTCCTGACTTATCCGAGAAGTTGGACAAGAACTCCAATCCAGCGGAGGAAGCGACATTCTCAGATGTGGACCTAGATACTAATCTTTCATCTGACTTGCACGAAGATGACGACAGTATTTCTGGACGAGGCCTGACAGCAGACCTTGCTCAAAATCTATCTCAATTGCCTCAGGTCTTGCCTCACGTGGCCAGCGCAGTTTTTAGTTCCTTCTCTTCCATTCTAAACCGCAGTATGAACCCCTGGCAGGACGCTGCGCAGAACTACGCGGCACCTTCTCTGGACAGCGTGCAGACCTACTCGATGAGTAGCGACTCTTATCGGACGGGAATGGTATCCACCGCGATGGAACCCGTCGAGGACGCTGTCAGCGTCGCCCCCGTGCCAATGATAGACACCAGCGGGCTGGGACGTGGCGGCAACGCGAGTTCTGGGTATGGAAAGCGCTCTGCGGGTAATGCTCCCGCATTTCCCCCTACGGAAGGCGAGCGTGCACTTAGAAATGTGCCCGATAAAGAAATTCAATATCCAAGAAAGCTTTCAAGAGAAGAAGCTAAAGAAAAAGGTTCCAATTTATTCCGTATGGCAACAAGAAAGAAAACATATGCACACGTACCTGGACTTAGATTGGGAGAGACAGAAAATTCACTTGAAAAGATTCAGCATCTGCAAATGGTGCCTGGGTTTCCACCTATTCTTCCTGACATTCCGAGATTGGAAAACCCGAGCAGTCAAGAAATGCACATCCACCAGAACAAACTTCACTCAGTCCAGGCTCAGAACCTTGCCACACAAACCGTTTCTTTGGAGAAAAATGACTTCGGTATACAAGAAGTAACTTCAAATTACTCCTTTGTAGTGACGGGCGGAGCGTCTCTGCCGACAAATAAGTTTAATTCTCAAACCATATCAGACCTTATTGCACAACCGCTAACTCCTATCTCGTCATCTTTTACACCAAGAATATCTCCATCACTAGATACTAATGTGTATTGCGATACACCGACATTCAATAATTTACGATCAGGCGCAGGAAAAAGAGCGCGAGGAAGTGCACCAGGACCATCGTCACGGAGCATGGTTCTTCGGAGGCGAGTGGCGCTGAGCAGAGCGCGAGGAGGTGCGACAGAACCATCGTCGCGGAGCATGGTGCTTCCCAGACGAGTGGCACTGGGCAGATCGCGAGAGAAGTGCATCGGGACCGTTGCCGTGGAGCATGGTGCTTCACGAGTGAGTGGCGTAAGACAGAACGCGAGGGAGGTGCAACAGGTTCATCATCGCGGAGCATGGCACTTCGCGGGCAGATTACGCTGGGCAGAGCGCGGAGGAGGCCAGCAGGTCCATCGTTGCGAAGCATGGAGCTTCGCGGACGAGAGGCGCTGGACAAAGTGTCAAGGAGTCAGTCAACAGGACTGTCGTCGCGGAGTGTGACACTCTGCGAGCGAGAAATGTGTGAGGAGGAGACAGGACTGTAAAACATTGTATGATGTTGTGTTTTTTTCTTTAAAATAGTTGTAATTTTTGTGTTTTTGTAAAGTTATATTTTTGAGTAAAATATCTTTTTTGTAAAGTACTTAGGGCATGAAAGGGTTAAAGATAAGTGCGAGGATGTAACGTAGGTAGGATACAATAATACGGAATCTATGTTGCATTCTCGCACTTAGTCAGTTTAGTAATAACCACTATACAGAACAGATGTGTTCGTCTCGACACTTTACACCACGACGAATAAACTGCGAGCGTGAAAGTTTTTAAATTGCGTGATAATAACGCTCGCCGACGGCCGCGGCTAGCAACGAGCGATCCTGTGGCAGATGTAAACACCAAAGGAACGGGATAGAAGAATTGTGGTTTCCTTGGAGCCTGGAGGATCGGTGCGTAAATCGATGGCATGGCCGGTGCAGGAGCGAGATTGAGCGTCGGATGGATCGGCGCGGGAATCGGCAGCGTGGCCGCGATGGAAGCGACATCGGGCGCCGGAAAGAACGGCGTGAGGACCCGCGGCGTGGCTGCAGTGAGAACGATGACGGGCGCAAGGAGGATCAGCAGATAAGGCAACGAGTGTTCCGGGACGAAACAATGCCTGAGAAGGGGGTAGTGTAACGGGTTAGCGGTAGAATCGATCGAAGCGATTCTACTCTAGAGTCTACTTCTAGTCCATAGTCCAGAAACATCTGTAATGATCAAGCGACCGTCGTTTAGGGGCGACAATACGTGGTCTTGGAGAACGAGCGACAAGACGACCGGCGCCAGTGCTTGACAGAGAGTCCTCGGAAGGAGTGCTCGGTAGAGAGTGCTCGGGAGTAGTGCTCGATAGACAGTTCTCGGGAGCCGTGAGCGCGAGATAGTCTTCGGGTGTCGTTGATATAAATATGTGTTAATATAAATAGTTGTGAAGACTCTGTATAGACTCTGTATAATATAAGTTAAATATAAATAGTGCAAATAAATCATCTTTTAATTATTGGAGACCCGGCGCGTTACAATATTAAGCATTAGAATGGAGCAAACTGATAAGTGAGCCCTAAGAATCGAGTCTCTCAATATTCAAAATAGGTCCTTCTTAAACTTCCGTAGTGTTGTATCTTTTGCATTTTTGACGGAGAGCTTGGTGGAATTCCATTTTAATATTTTTAATAATAAGTAAAATAATTGAATGATTTTTATTGGTGACCGGTTTCGCCAACCTTTCGCGTTGACATTATCAAATTCTGTTTTATAATGCTAACGATCTCCGAGCGCAAAATTTCCATCAGACGCAATGTCGACGGCCGACCATCAACTGAGAGTTCTTTATCGATCAGATCATTGTTAATTTACTCCAGGGGGTTGCTAGCGAATGCTACCCCTGAGACTCAGATAATAGTGAGCGGTAGTTCTCTGTTCGATTCTCGTGAATCGCACAAGTCCATTGTTTAATTAATACCCGCTCCCTATCTATTGAAAGAGTCTTTGTGATACAAGGGAGATGAAAAAGTAAGCGATAATTGGAAATTAATGGCGGCCGTTGACGGCTGCGAGCAAAGGTCGCATTACCAATCACTCCGGGGAAATGGATATCTGTACGAGTGAGGCGGCGTTATGAGACAAATTAATTATTATTAGGAGTCACTTTCCATTGGCAGCCATTTTTTATGCACATAGGATACACGGGTTCTTTACATGTTCGCAAGTAAAAACAAAATTGCCAAAAAAGCCAAGTTATAAGTCAACTAAAACTATGGGTAGTCGAAACCGGCCTGGCAGGACCTGAGCAACTCCACAAGCACGTGCTAGTATGGAGGTTTTTTGAAATCGTTAATCAGAGATAATTAATTGAAAATATTTCCTTGAAATTTAAACAGTTCATAGGTATCGGTCAGCAGTCATTGACAGACGGCCTACTGCAGTTTGTTGGGTACTCGGGTACGTAAGAATTTTAAGTATGGCGCGGTACAGATTCGCAGTAGATTTACGGGGGAAGGATGCCAGCATGAATCATTAACGATATGTCACTGCAGTATTGGGCGGCGAGTGATAGTAGCGAGGATCATTAATAAGGCACGGTAGCGCGCTCGTCTGCGAGAAGTGAGTCATGCGCGTGAAGCGTGAAGCGTGAAGCGTGAAGCGTGAAGCGTGAAGCGAGTAGGCGAGCCCGAGCCGAGAAACGGGGACCTGCAGTCGTGGCGTCATTCATATTGTACTAAAAACGAAACGCAGTTTTTATAAAATATCAAATAATCACCAAAGCGATGAAAGCATTTACGATATATGTATATATATTTTTATTGGTATTTCCGTAAGTTGATCGATACAAGGTAATAATTAAAAGGAAGATAAATTAAATGAAGATCACGTAAAATTATTATTGATGAAGGTAATACTAAACACGAAAATGGGTATTTCGATAAATTAAGACAAAGTTTCGTAATTGCAGCAATTTCAAAGAAACATTAGGTCGCGGTTTCCTCCCATTAATTGAACACACAATCGGCTCGTCGAAGAACAGTCGTCGATTAACGACATTACTGGTTTTATTATTTCTCATGTCGACAAATATTTTTCTAATCGATATCATAAATTCACAGTCAATTACTACCATTAATAATGTATTTTCTCTACGCACTTCAATATAATACCGAGAAGTTGGTGTGATAAGAGAGATTTACGCTTTCGATCGAGACCTCACCTCCCCGCCAGGGCCGGCGCGCCGCCCCCCGAGAGCTCGACCCCGGCAGATTGCAGTTTTTGTCATTAGACGCCAGTTTAGAGATGGGTTGAAACGACTTATTATTTTTTTAGTTTTCATCAACATTGGTTTACTACAAGATTCCTATGTCAAATCAATTGATCATCATTACTAAAGGCTTTAAAATGAAATACGATTCTTCTATAACGGTTGAAATAAAAATTGAGACAGTAAAACGCCCTGGCCAATCTGGCTGTCATATGAAGAGTATAAACAAACACAGTATCGAAAGTTGTAAAAAATAAAAACACATGTTTACCATCATAATAGTCGCTGTTTCTTAAAATTTGAAATATCAACATTAAAATCGACGACAATACTTGTAAGGCAAAAAACAATATTTAATGGATAATTTGCGTCAATTTCAGGACACTTCAATAATCGAGGATGTGAGAACATCTTAATTTCCTTTGCGAGGCTAAATTCAGTATTTGCCAAACTAACTGAAAATATTGGGCGCACGAGGAGATATTGATTATTAGTATTAAATTTGTAACAAACCAAGTGCACTCGCTCCCGGCACTTACCCATTGCCCTGATCCGCGGCGCTCGACACAGACTGCAACTTACCTGAAACAAGAAGATACAATGATTTATTATATAATGGTTTCACATGATATATTTTGTCATAGAGTAGAGTAACATCACATTTTAAAAGTTAAAAACTATTTCATATTAATCCATTTCAGATTATTGTAAAGTTTATTATTTTGAATAAAATACTTTTGTGATATTTCCACATGATTAATTTTATTGATGACCGGTTCTGCCAATCATTCACGTTGGCGTTATCAAAATGAGTTTGATAACGCGCCTCTCACGCCCTTCTCGTGTGTCTCTTATGCGCCTCTCATGCACCTGGAGCGCCATCACGCCTGCGATTGTCAACTTTCGACTAATTGAAGCAGATTAATCAAGACTAACGTATCTCTCCCGAGACGAATCGCTGCGGGACTCGGCGACTCGAGCCCGCGGGGCCTGGCGCGCCTAACCGCTTATACACAAATTTTATAAAACTCAACTTTGAAATATCGTAAAAGCACAGTTGATATTTTATATTTTTGAATAAAATACTTGAGTGATTTTCCACATTTTTATTTTTATTAGTGACCGGTTTGACTCTGTTTGATAATGCCAACGTGAAAGGTTGGCGAAACCGGTCACTAATAAAAAAAAAAATGTGGAAAATCACTCAAGTATTTTATTCAAAAATATTAAAATGGAATTCCACCAAGTACTCTCTGTCAAAAATATAGAATTTGATATTTTATAATCTCTTTCGGCGTAATCTTTTAATTTTCACAAATTACGTTGGTCATTTTTCATTAGTGTTTTATATAATATATTTGCTTTTATAAACGATCCTATTTCTGAAGGTGCGAGGGCTCGAGGGCTCGAGGGCTCGAGGAAGCGCGGGCCAGTTCGCGGCCGCCGCCTTGCCGAGGAATGCGGTTACCTCGGCGCTTTGCACCTTGCCTTCCACGCGCTTATCTGAACGTTCGGTTATGATTACGTTATTATTCATATTGTCTCCGTTATGATATGCTTTTAATTAATATAAATTAATTGTATTTTTGTTAACTATATGATAATTTTCCGAAAAATATGAATTTCAAAAGCAGATTTCAAGAAATTAAATATGTATGTAACAGTTTTAAAATGATGTGAAGGAATTGATTGATATATTTTACAAAATGATTGCACTAATATGCGTTAATTATTATGTAACACAAGACAAACAGACGGCGATATACTCGAAAATTTAATAAGATGACGGTACGGTATGATTCAATTTAAAACGGCTGGTGAAGAAAAACAACAGATTTATGTAAAAGATAAATTTATATATATATATATATATATATATATATATATATTAGGGTGTCCCTTAAATTTCAAGTTCCATATTTTTTTACGCATGCCTTCTTAAAAGTTTAGTAATAACCCTATATTGTCTAGAAAAAAATATTAGTTCGATTTATAAACGATAACCCGTGCCGACTTGCGATTTTAACTTGTCCATACAAGTTGCGTAAGTACTGCGCTGTGACTTTTACAAATAAAACATGTAGTTACCTACATGTTTTATTTGTCATTTCATACGTGATTTTTGAGATTAGTAGTGCTCCATTGTTTAGTGCGTTAACATGTCGGTGGAATTACGGAGTGATAAACAAAGTAATTTCCTTATCGGTTTGCCTAGATATCAAATAAATGGTGCAAAATTACCATCTAATCGACAAATTTTCTCGGTCCTATTTTACAATATTCGTGAGGTTAAACTGACTGTTAGTGAAAGTGCAAATCTTGTGATAAGGGAGTGCATCATATATTGGGAAAAAGCAAGAATTCCAACAAGGGCATTTCCTAACTGCGTGAAGAAACTTGTTGATTTATATCATGTTTGGAGAGAGTTGCAAAAAAATTGTAAGAAAACTCAGGTTACGATCAAGAGCCGTGAGAACAATTTCAAAATTGATCTTGATAATTTGTTTGATATTGCACATGCTGATGCTTTTGAGAGAATGAAAATAGAGTAAGATAAATTATTTTTAATGAAACAGAGAGAGCCAGGTCGACCGGGATGCTTAGGTGGTGTTGATAAAAAATTGGCGGAAAAAGAAGATAGATCTAAACAACGACGATTGGAAGAAGAGGAAAGGGTTGTAAGACAAAGAGAATCACTAGCTGCTGAAACTAGAAAATCAAGGGCAGAAGCATTAAAATCTGACTTCCAAAACAATGTACCCGACGTAGTCACAGTCCGGAGTAGTCACGGATGGAAAACTATTACCCGGGTTGGATTTACGAAGTTCTAAAGAAGAACGCTTGCCAGTTATTGCTTGGTTTGACGATAAGGAACAGCTTCTTGCAGTGCCGAAACTAGAACATTCTTCTGGAAAACATCAAGCTAAGGCTGTCTCAACAGCTCTCTTTGACTGGAACCATCACGATAAAGTACAAATAATGTGCTGCGACACAACAGCTTCCAATACTGGCCATTTCAATGGAGCTTGTGCTATTTTGGAGCAAACTTTAGGAAGAGAATTGCTGCTTTTCACCTGTCGTCATCATGTTTATGAATTGGTCCTAAAAGCTGTCTTTGAAAGCAAAATTAAGCAAATTACTAGTAGCCCAGATATTCCAATGCTTAAAAAGTTCAGAGAAAATTGGAAAAACATCGACGCTAGTAACATTGAACCATCTCTTAATTTCGTAAAACAACGTGTTGCCGAGACAGACATTCAAGCTTTGTTAATATTTTATTAGGCAGAATTAGACAAAGGTTATGGAAGAGATGACTACCGCGAATTGGTCGAACTGTGCGTAATATTTTTGGGAGGAGACACAGAGGAAAAATTAAAACTAAGCCCCCCCGGAAAAGAGCAAACAATTTTTATCACGACTGCAGATCGACAGTTTTCTAAAGGAAGATGTATCTTCTTGGAATAATAATGGTGCTTTTCTAGAAGCTAAAAGAAAAATAAGTTATTTGAGAGTTGTGAATGATACTGTTGAAAGGGCTGTTAAAATGATGCAAGATTTTAACGGACTTATCACGGCTGAAGAAGAGCAAAAACAGTTCTTGCTGCGCTGTGTCCAGGAACATAGAAAATTGTATCCGGACTGTAAAAAAACAACTCTAAAAAAAAGTTACCCTGACTGATTGTTATTACTTTATGTTTTTGATTAAAGATTAATGTTCATCTAATTGAATTTTTACTATTATTCACTTAATTTATTGCATTTATAATGATTTTATACCAGACCGAAATATCAAGACAAAACACGTTTTTTACTAAACTTTGAAGCTCGGTCGGCACTGGTTGCAATTATGCTAGAAAGATCAAATTTTATATTTAAGTATCTTATAGCATAAGTAAAAAATGTAGAAGGTATGCATTTTAAAATTAAAAAAAATAAAAATTTGTCATATAAGGGACACCCTAATATATATATATATATATATATATATATATATATATATATATATATATATATATATATATATATATATATATATATATATATATATATATATATATATATATATATACACATATATACGACATTTTCCATACAAACATTTGTAAAGTCGAGATCGTTCCTCGCAAAAAATTTGAAAAAAGAACATTGTGAAGATCGCGCATAGAACAAAATCACTATCTGTCATTCACTACAGAGAGTTTTATCGAAGTGAGAAAGTCTGTTTGTATATGGGAAAAAAAAATTCGTTCTACAAGTTTCATCAATGGATTATTATGCACATCGCATTATGATAAGCGCCTAACAATCCAATCCCATTTTAAAATGCCGTGAAGTGTTTCATCAGTTCATTGTTGACATGTACGCCAAAATTGAATTCGAGCGGCTTCTGTACATTCGTTTGAACCAAAAGAAATTGCGTATCGAAGATTATATTCATTCGCGCGATGCAATATTGCACATGCATGAGTATGCTCAATATGCTTTGACGTAGGCATACAGGCGATTAAAGCAAAAACGGAGATTACCGCACGCTCATATTCTAATTTGGCTGATAAAAAAAATTGTTCCAACTCAAATCGATAGTGTTATTTATACTCGTATCTGCTGAACTACCGAATCTACAAGAAGACGTTGTCTGCAAGAAATATGAATTCGCCTTGCATGAAAGACAGCAAATGCACGAAAAGAAATCCACGCGATTTGATTAATGAAACTCAAACTGGTGAGGATGGATATCCGAAATACAGCGACGAAAGCCAGAAGATGGAGGATTTACCACCACCATTAAACTAAGAAACGTTGATATTGACATTGATATTGATATTGACAAGTACATATGCAAATATGTTAACAGTAATGAAGCTGTCTGCTGAATTCTTGGTTTCAGTATTCACGAATGATATCCAACTGTTCAATCCAATCTTGCTGTTCATTTAGAAAACGGTCATCGTGCTTATTTTACTGAAAAAAAAATGTCGAAGGACGAGGAGCTCGGCTACAATAATTTTGCTGTATAATGAAGTTCCAAAATAGAGTCAACTATCCAATAGAGATTTTCAACTCTTTGGAACCATCTGGAATGCCACAACACATCATAACTTCAAAAGTTGGTTCACCATAGATGCTCATTCGCAACTTAGATCCACCTAAATTGTGCAACGGAACAAAACTTGCTGCTAAAAAACTATCGCCACGTAGTTAATCGAAGCCACAATCAAAATCAAAGCCGAAAAATCTTTGTTTACACCCCTACCGAAAAAACTCAATATAAAAAAGTTAATAAAAAACCAAATTTCCTTTTTTTCGAACAAATAAAATAAATGTATTTATATTTTTAGCGTAGTAGCACACGCCGGATATCCGCTAGTATTCTATAAATAATAAAATAACAATTAAATCATCCAAACCCATGCAAATTACCGGGCGGAGCCTTGCGACAGTTTGTTTCCCATTTATGATTATCTCCATATAAATATTTTCCAGAACCCTCAGAATGATTCTTTTTCAAATCCAAAGACAATTCAATAGCACTTCAGGTTGGGAGGGAGAATTATAACATTAAACATTGAAAAGAATTCAACCACCCGTTCAAATCGGCGTCACATGGCTAACACCTATTGACACCCAAATTAGTATAATGCAAATACCATCGCATTTTTTTATTCAAATCATGTAACTATTTGAAATTGAGTTAAATTTTAAATCATAAAGTATGTTTTTATAAATCAAAATAACATTACTAGCTTTTTTTATTTTAAAAGCTATATGCAATATTCATATTTGTTAATTCAACAACAAAAAAATCATATTTTCACAATTGTCAAACACTGACTCCTTAGTCAAGTAATACCGTGGCAATAATGAGGCGGCCGACGCAGTGTGTGCAGGACGCAGTGTGTGCAGGACGCAGTGTGTGCAGGCCGCACTGGCATTGTCCGCCGCGCGATGCCAACGCGTTCGGGGTCGCAACAGGCGACGCGTATTCAAAATACACAAATGAGTACATTATTCTTAATTCTGACAACGTTTTTCAGCTAATATATCAAAATATTCCTTAATATCGTCAAATAGAAGTAAAAACAGGAAAGTTTTTGTATTAAAAAGCATTAGCCAATTAAAATTATTTTTTTACCAATTAAAATTTAGTTATAATCGCGGCTCAGCTGCAGAGCTCGCCGGTGGGAGTATTTAATATTTTAACAATTAGAACTTTCTCAATAAATGGCGAGCCACACGTAAGTAAGTATCGAATACGCATTTTAATTTTTTCCCAATTTTTGGTATTTTGTGATTTACAGAGCCATCGTATTTAAACGAATAACGTGAATCCATTTTTTTATAAACTATTATTGGTTCGTATCTTGCGATCTTAATTTTTTAGCGCGGCCTCGGCGGATCGTCGGTCGACGCGGCGCTCGCCCTCCGAGGGCATCTTTAACTCGCGCGGCTTGCAAGACGACTGCGGAATCGCTTATGAGTAAAACTCGTGAGCGCCTCGACGTAGCGAGAGATATTAGTTCGTGTACAGGTGGAAACGCGTTAGAAAGGTGATTTTTTTCAGCTGTATCCAAAATAGATCACATGTGTCGTGTATTAGAATAGCGACTGCAAAAACACTAGTCAATTTATGGCAAACTTTGAGTGTTTTCTCACGTCAGTTCACCGGATAAACATGGCAGTCGTCTCTTTAGCCACGTGCTTATTTGTATTCCGGGGTATCTATTTGCATTGAATTATTGATTCGGTCATCGTTTAGAGCGAAACAGTATAGTCGCTGCACAATTCTGCCGAGCGGATATGAATTGTCGCCAACCGCCGTGCACCAAAACGGTCACGAATTCACAAGGCACTGGGAAAGGAACCGACGTTTCGCGTCGCGAACTATCGGCGCGCGGCAATCGAATGCCCCGGAAGGAGGCCGATTACTCCTGCGGGACTTCCGCTCGTCTTTGTGTCGCGAAATGGATTTTTAAACATGCGATAACTGTTACGGATTTCGCGCCGCTTTGCGTCTCCGGGGTGTCGGCTTCGTCAGCGTCTACGGAACGCAGGGGCGGGGTCGAGGAATAGGAGCGCGAGGAGAGCAACAATATCAAACCGGCCGATTGAATGAAAGGCTGGCCGGAATGGGAGACCATATATCACCCAACCGGGGAAATAGGAGATAATATATGATTATTATAGCTATTATCATAAAAACTCCGATTTATTGGTATATATTTATATTGCCGGCTGTCTAAATATTTATCCGTCCGTTTGCAGGTATAAATATATCAACGAGAAATAAAAAAAGAAAAAAAAAGAAAGAAAAGACTTCAATGCAAAACTGAAGCTGCGTGTCTGTGAAACACGAGCGCGGGGTGGACTTCACTGCGACAGAACCTTCGCCAGGTTTGTTTCCGAGTGCTTTCACATATTATAGCAAATATACATGCCCTTGATATTCCCATAGCAACATAAACAAAATTTATTCTCAATCGTGAATATAATTATGCTTTCTTCCTCTTGCTGTTCCTAAAGCTTTTCGCAGATAAAGCTGGCTAGATAGGTGGACACTATTATTTTTTTAAAAATAAGTAAAGAATTTTCCGAAGCAAACACACAGCATTTATTTGACAATATAGTCACAATAAATAGGTATTAAAAAAAACTCAATTTATTTGAAGGTGAAATAGAATATTGTTGGATACACACAGACAATATAAAAATAGTTTGGTGCTAAAGCGTGAGGTAAAATATCTCAGAGTTTTACGGACAACTATCTACTTTGTATGAATAACACAACAAGGTAGGCAGACATTTATAACATGTTTTGCTGCAAAAAGATGTTTTTCAGTGCGAATACAGAGCTTAAGTAATAACAATTCGTTTTAGTCAGATTAAAATCAATATTTATTAGTGCAGATTACATCTATCCATCGTTAGTTCTAATTGAAAATATGACTAGTCACGGGTCGTGTGCAACTTAAAGGAAGCGATGAAGCAGCAGTATACGAGCACAGACCTAGTCGATCTAAATATAATAGTTGACGGTTTAGGTCGCACGATAGTATCTTACTCTACAAGTAAACCGATCTTCGTTGACCCGATCTGGCGAGGCTCCGACGCTGCTACGCTTCCTGCAAGATACCCTAGTGTAAAAAACAGAACAAAAAAATGAATAAGAACCGTTGAAGTGTATTTATCCACGAAGACTTTTCTACTTATGTTGGAATTACATGGGATGGTAGACTTAATGTAAACTAAAAATAAAATCCACACAGGCGACGAATATATTCAGTATCACGAGAAATACATGTCTTAAGAAAAATAATCATGTTTTTGATGGCATATATTAAAACTGTCATTAATATAACATTCGATGTTACCAATCTCAATTTTTATAATAAAAATTAGATTCTTTATGAAACTTGAAGTGTATGACCACACAGCCTAGTGTTATCTTAATTGTTCTCTTCGTTCTAATTTATTATATTCAGGACTCGTCATAAAAAAAATATTTTCTTATGAAAGTAATATGCATAAATAAAAAAATATACCATTAAAAATGTCATAAAATATAAATAAGTTGTAGAGTATATTAATATATATGATTTTGATCAGTCAAAACAGCAGCTAAATTTTCAGTTGGAAATAGTCATTTGTCGCACAAATCTGTGGAAACTACGCGAGGAACATTCTAGGGGCAGATTGAAACAAAAGATTTCGGTTCGTTTTATTCAAATCCTATGTAAACCAAGAAAATAACCGAGCGGGTCAATCGACTCCTTGCAGCCGAGAGTACGGACACCGGGATTTGCATAGAAATCGTTATTCTTTCTCGAGAGGTGAAAATGATCAAACGGGTTTACTCGGAGAGGTGCGCTTGCCGCAAAGCCACCGACTTGGCGGCCAAAAAAACATACCCGGCCGAAGAGACTCTAATAAGAAACACGGCAAACAAATTATGCAGATGTGCCCCTATTTGAATATATTGCTTTTAACGGAAGTATATATTTTGCGAACGCAAACAAAAATGATATAGGTAGGTAAACAATTTGGGATATGAAATATTTTACCATTTTCCCTATCCGCAGAATTGAGTCGTGTGTTCTTTTTGGTATTATCCGACAAGGGAGATAAAAATAAATATATAAGCGTACTACTGGGAAGCTTTTAAGCTTAGCAAAATTTTATTCGAAAGTTCGAAAAAATATACTCAAGAACGTCGCCATGAGTGTGCTTCACTTGTTTATTCATACTCGGTTAGCATTTGTTGAACTTTTCCTGCTTGATATATGAATACTGTTAATATTATTCAAAACGAAAATTACTCTACAAACGTTGATTTCGACGTTGACGAGGTCCAATTTCGTGCGGTCTTGCTAAGATGTTATGGATTGTGCCGCCATATGCAACTTTGACTCATTCATGTTGTAATATTCGTAATTTTAGTGACAAGACGTTTTATCAAATAAAAAAAATATATATAAGATAATAAAAAACCACAATTTCGACGCAAATAAAAATACATTACCTCATTAAAATATATTACCACGATTTATATTATCGAGCCAGTAAAACTAGGAATATGATAGGAGAAAAAATAGATTTGGTTTTGGAGTATGCCGTATTTCTTACAATAGATAGAATGAAATGGAGAATCCTTGTTAAATATAACCAATCTGGGATAAGTGACGTCACCAACCGGCGCGCAGGCGCAGCACCACGCCGGATATGACGTATCTTTTTTCCATTTTCGCGATAAACTTTCGCGCCCGTCACGCCAGCCTTAGCGACAGCAATTTGGTATTTGATTTTGACGGAACGGAGGAGGGGGCGGAGGGCAGGATGCGGGGTGAACAGCTGTGCAGGGAGAGGGACAGGAGACGGAGAGCGAGGAGATCTCCTGAAGAAAACAATTTCGGAAAAATCCAGCGCTAAGAAGAATACAGAAAGAAAGAAAATAATACGCAAGTTAATGTTCAAATTTAATTAAATTGAAAATCGTGAAATTTCAAAAGCGAAAATTATGTGTAAAGTGATTATAAATAATCAGCTAACACCGGCTGCCTCCGACGGATCCACTTTCTAATACAGACAAATCAAATCGATGCTGCTTGTATGTGATGGGAAGCAATTTAAGGTTTATATATATTATGTATATATAAATGTATACGAGGGCTGCTATTTATATATCCGGAATAAAATAAAATAACTATCATTGACTATTAAATATGGTTTTATTGCTTTTAAAAATATTCGCCGTGATGATCGATGCACTTTTGCATTCGGTGAAACCAGTTTTCATAGCACTTTTTTCAATCGGAAGGCGGTATCTCCAAAACATGATTTTTGAATGCCTCAACGGCTTCTTCTCGGGTTGTAAATCGTTAACTACGTAATTTATTCTTCACGGTTGGAAATAAAAAGAAGTCGTTGGGTGCCAAATCAGGGCTATATGGCGGATGACCCGATAATTCCACCGTTTCACCCTCCAAATATCGGGTCGTTTCACCTGAAGTGTGACAGCTTGCATTGTCGTGATGGAGAGTGATTCTGCGTTGTGGATTGTTCTTCCTAATTTCTGCAGACTTCTGGCAAACAAATGGTCGTGTACCACGTGTAATTAACAGATTTGCGATTTTCTAGTGGTACAGTAGCCACGTGTCCATCTATACCAAAAAAACAGGCGACCATTTGCTTCAAAGTGCTTTTCGCACGAGCAACTTTTGTTGGGTTCGGCTCATGGTTCAACGGTTCATGTTGGAACACCCATACTGTTGATTGTTGCTTAGTTTCGGGGTCATATGTATAAATCCAGGATTCATCACCTGTGTAGATATTGTAAACAGCTTTTGATGCACCACGATTGTATTTTTTTATCATATTTTTGCACCAATCGACACGAGCCTGTTTTTGATCTATTGTCAAGTTGTGCGGTATCGAACGCGAACAATTTTTTTTTGCAGCCAATGTAATATCTTATGTATACTTGTCATGCTAATGCCCAAGGACGCCTCTATCTCTCGATATGTAACATGACGATCTTGCATTATTAGTTCACGCACTACGTCGATGTTTCGTGGCACAACAACTGATTTAGGCCGACCATTTTTAATTTCGTCCGTGACCATACGACGTCCACGATTTAACTCACTAAACTAGTGATACACAGTGGTCTTCGATGGTGCTTGATCCCCAAAAGTCGACTAAGTTGATCGATGCACTGCTGTTGAGTTAGACCACGTCAAAAATCATAATAAATCATCGCACGAAAATTTTCTCGAGTTAAATCCGTTGTGATAACACGCAACTTTTAAAATCGCGCAACACAATGAAAACAATTTATTGACTCATTGAAATAAACTCATTCTACAGCCAAAGAGTTACATTTTCAAATTTAATAATTACTTTTTAAATATTATTTATGTAGTGGCCAGTTCCGGATACTTAAATAGCAGCCTATGTATATAAATATATATTAGGTTTATAGGTAAACAAATTAACGATGGCAACGATGTTATATATCATTGTCATTAGACAATTAAATCGGATGTTATCAGAGGTTACAACAGAAAACATCAAGACGATAAGAGAACTCGTTTACACTATCCCCGGCAGTGGCCCGACAGTAAAATACAATCGTCGATCAAAGAAGAAAACCATTTAAACAACAACGGTTCGAGAACAATAAAATAATTTTAGGTTAAATTAATTACACGCGTGAAATATGCAGCACAGTCAAGGGAAGTGCGCTCAAAGGCTTAAACGATCACTAAGTGCGGCGTGGCGTGTGTTGCGGGCTCAGTGCGGCGTGGCGTGTGTTGCGGGCTCAGTGCGGCGTGGCGTGTGTTGCGGGCTCAGTGCGGCGTGGCGTGTGTTGCGGGCTCAGTGCGGCGTGGCGTGTGTTGCGGGCTCAGTGCGGCGTGGCGTGTGTTGCGGGCTCAGTGCGGCGTGGCGTGTGTTGCGGGCTCAGTGCGGCGTGGCGTGTGTTGCGGGCTCAGTGCGGCGTGGCGTGTGTTGCGGGCTCAGTGCGGCGTGGCGTGTGTTGCGGGCTCAGTGCGGCGTGGCGTGTGTTGCGGGCTCAGTGCGGCGTGGCGTGTGTTGCGGGCTCAGTGCGGCGTGGCGTGTGTTGCGGGCTCAGTGCGGCGTGGCGTGTGTTGCGGGCTCAGTGCGGCGTGGCGTGTGTTGCGGGCTCAGTGCGGCGTGGCGTGTGTTGCGGGCTCAGTGCGGCGTGGCGTGTGTTGCGGGCTCAGTGCGGCGTGGCGTGTGTTGCGGGCACAGTGCGGCGCCGCGCGGGACTCCAGCAGCCCCGCCGGGAATGAGTGCATTTTGCAAAGTCTGAAAGCCTGGCCGATTACACCATCCAAGAAATAATAATCAATTTTATACACACGCTGTATTAAACCATATCGTAACCACATGCGATCTTATAAACACCGGTACGCCATATCAAGGCGTACCGACGTTAATAAATAACTAACAAAGTTGACTCCAATAAAACGAAAAGAGCTAAGACAATTACAGATTCATGGTAATATTTCGCCAGCGGTATTTTCGGTCTAAGAGGTGAATTCCAGATGGCTGAAATTATAATATTATTTGTACTAATAGTATTTTTAAGAACTTCCGTGCGTTACAAACAATTTTAATTTTTTAGTAATTATTACCTCTAACAAAATTTAATTATGTTAACACTGCGGTTAGATTAAAAAAAAAATATAACAAATAATTTCAATCAAATAAAAAAAAAACTATCTATATATATAAAACACAAAAAATGTTTCTATATCCGTTATAGGCTTTGAAACCATACAACCGATATGCCCCAAACCGGTTTCATTTGAAAGGCAAAAATACTGAGGGTGTTTTCGACCACTAAAATTATAAAAATTGATTATCAAATTTGGTTTATTCAATTAAGTAAATCCCATACAAAAGTTGACATTTCATAAAAGAAACTGACATTTTCGCGTATTGCATATACGCGAAAATGTCTTGAAGTTGGCAGCCTGACAGAAAAACACTGATATTGATGTTTGTAAATATTAGTATGAAGTTGCCGTTGCAGGCGCCACAAAAAAAAAACACAGAACAGAATTAGGTCGATTTTCGATATTTTCCATACAAAATTTTCAACATCTGTAAAGTGGACATCGTTCCTCGCAAAAAAATTGAAAAAAGAACGTTGTGAAGATCGCGCGGACAGATCATACGGACTTTCAAAACAAAATCACTATCTGTCATTCACAATAGTCATTCACAGTGTTTTATCATAATGAGTTTGTCTGTTTATATATGGGAAAAAAATTATTATACGAAAATATTCGTATTACAAGTTTCATCTATTGAAAAAATTATATACATAATTTTTTTTAAATTATATTATACACTAAATGCACCAAAACCGATCTCTACTTACTACTTGAAATCAAAGATTTGCTATCGCCTGGTCAGTCATCGCATCACAGACATGATCTGACAGCTAGAGTTTTCAAACAAAAACTCATGGATCTCACGATAAAAAATCATATAAACGGCGAAGTGCAATGCTAGATGTATTCGATTGAATGGCAAACACGGGGTTTACCGCACGGTCATAGTCTAATTTGGCTGAAAGAAAAAATTGTTCTAACTCAAATCGACATCGATCTTATATCTGCTGAACTACCGAATCAACGTGAAGATCTGATACTTTTTGACGTTGTTTGTAAGAACATGATTCACGGCCCATGCGGAGCGTTGCATATGAATTCGCCTTGCATAAAAGACGGCAAATGCACGAAAAGATATCCACGCGATTTGAAACTCAAACTGGTCTACGAAAGCCAGAAGATGGAGGATACACCACCACCATTAAATTAAGAAACGTCGATATTGACATTGATAACATATGGATTGTTCCACACAGTCCAATACCATAGATGCTCATTCGCAACTTAGATCCACCTAAATTGTGCTGTTGTGATAACTATCAACAAGGCTCACGGCCAATCGCTAAGTATTGCTGGTTTGAACATAGAAAATTCCTGTTTTTCGCAAAATTCCTGTTATGTTGCGTTTAAAGTTGGAACGCCGAAAAGACTTTATGTTTACACACCTACCGAAAAAACTCAATATATCCGCTAGCATTAAGATAAAAAGTTAATAAATAAACAACATTTCCTTCTTTTTTTTTTTTCGAACAAATAAAAAAGTATTCTATTTCTTTATTTAGCGCAGTAGAACGCGCCAGGTATCCGCTAGTTGTTTATAAAATTTAAATAATTGATATCAAAAAGATGATTTTGAAAAAGAACAGCGAGTTTGTGACTCCACCTCGAGGCGTGTCAGGAGCCAGTGGCCAGGAGCAGCGCTGCTCCCGCCGAGCGAGCATCTGAGCGGTGATTGCTTTCCCGCGCCCGCAGATAACCGACCCCCGAAACAACCGCACCACACCGGTCTGAGTCGATGTGACGTAATATATTACAGTCAGCTGTATTTTATCCTTGTAAATGAACTCTGTAAAATATTCAACATATGTTTATTATCCATGTTTTATAAAAATATATATAAGTTAATATTATGGAGTATTTCGTTATATAAATACACTTTTTTTTTCTTCATAATATAGAAAAAAACCTGTATTTCTAGAATCGATACTGCGACTGAAAGAAACGTTCCTTTTGCTCAGTTTGAAGAAGAATGTTCCTGTGAACTCGACACGAGGTTTCTGGCGAGTCCGGCCCTCGTGGGGGCTTCCTCGTCGGCGAATCGGCGTGAATGACTATAGTTAAATACGTATAAAAAAATAATAACTACCAACATAAAACTGCAATTATAATCACAGTTAGCCGAACGAACATCCTGATGCTTTCTGCTATTGGCAGTACAGCTATTCATAGCAAATCGACATTTTTGGCAATCGCTTTTTTGGCATATTTATCAAAATAATGCATTAAAATGATCATAGTAAATTGTTTTATTTAAATTCCTTTGTTTTATAAAAAATATATAAAAAATCTGTCACAAATGAATGAACAACATCAAGTTGAGAACCGCTAAACCTGAAAGTACTAAGCCAATGATTCCATTCGAAACCTAGACTAAGTAACTAACTGATTAGTTATCGTACCTTAAAATATTAAACGAAAATTGAGCTAACTAGCATCAGAATTAGTATTGTAAATTTAATATGAAAATCCTGCTTTAACAAAGGCACGCAGTCTGCACAAACTGATGTTTCGAAACGTTATTTAAGTTAACAATGCGCCCATCCGGTTTGACGGCAACTGGAGTCGCGCACACGGGCGATGACGTCAAACCACCATTATTCAGAAACGCAACACCCACCCCAGGAATTCAGCGGCGGAGTGCGCCAGTCGAGCGGTAACCTAACCTTACCCAATCTGACCTAATGCCGGCCTGAATAGTCACTCACGCCAAAGTATCGGGATCAATGAAGTAATAAATCTCTTAGTTCAAAACGCGCACCACTTTGACTGCACCGGAAGAAATTATCCATTGCATAAACATTCACACTAGATCTCACATCCACCCAATAAAGCTTATTTTGATCTGTCATAATTGTTGGTGATCTTGATCGCACCACAGAATGAAAGTAAACAAATTTACGTACTCAAAAAAATATTGCACACAACCAAATATTGAAATATTAACTAGTGTAATTTGTAGGTATTCTAAAATATAAATTGATGGAGTTACGTTTTTCTCTATGAATTCATAATTTATAATACCGAGATATTGCGATAATAACTTTTTTTATTTTGTTAGTGCTTATTTATTTTTTAATTAATTTTCATTAGTTAAATGTTATACATTACAATATACTTTACAAAACGAGAAACGTTCTTGTATTTTGTAGTTTTGATAGTGTTAAAAAAGTGAATACAATTTTGTCAACAGAAGAAACACGATTTTAGCGTTGATGGGATATTTGGACCCCAGCTAGACGCGGGACCCGAGTATTGTCTCGAGCGGTCCCCGAGCACCGCCGCGGACCGGAGCCGCACGTGCGCGGAATCCGCATTCGCCATTATTCGTAAATCGGTAGTTCTCATAACACAAGCAACGCTTAGGAAAAACAATAAAACCAATTTTCGGGCTTTGAAAATTCAACATGTGAATTATCAGCCAGTACTAGGCCAAAAAATACATACAAAGTGTAGGTATTCACACTTTGAAGAACTTGAACAAGTAACGACATTCTCCATATTCTATGAACAATAACAACGAATTGGAATGGAAAGGTTGTTTTTCATTTTTAATTAATTTGTATCGACGTAAGCCTGAAATCGGCGCAAATCAGAACCTTTTGACAACGATTAAAAAAAAGATTATTTTCAGAGAAGCATTCATTTTTGTTTTAATAAGCATAACTAGAACAACTTACGGACCAGACATTTTAAATTAAGATATTTAGACAGTTTTCCTCTGATTGTGGCTTCAATTCGACTATTATTTGGGTCGGGGTAGGTGTTATCTCCTGTACACTTTTATAAAAAAAATCTTAGCTAAAACGAAGTACACATCACATGAAACTTCGTCAATAGGACCTCCGTATGGTGTTTTAGAATCGCACGAGCGCTTCTGTCGCGCGGCAATGTTCCCGAGTTGCAGCAAGATCGTTCAGGTAGAAATAACCTGACACAGAGTTGCCTCCAGCACTCGCATTCTTCTGCAAGTTTGAAGTTCTAACTCACCTTCCCCTCTCCCAGCGGGGTTCGACGATTTCCAGGAAAGTGCGCGAATAGTTCCTCATGCTGTTTGCCACGATCATGCAGTTCATATTACTCGCGACCGCCAATCTCAGTATTAAGGGCCATGTTGAATATTCGAGTTTTTTTGATCATTTTCTGGTCGATTTTGCGAAAAATTGACTGCACCAATCAAAAATATTTAAATGCAAAAAGTTTGATACATCCCTTCTTCCGAACACAATATATTTTTATTTCTTATAAATTTACTTTAATTATGATAAATATGTGTTTTTCCGATTGAAGTGTAGGAATTTGAGATTCGTCCGGCATATTTTCCAAGAATCCTACACATTTAAAAGTCTTTTTTTCAATTGGAATTAAAAGATTAAATATAAACCATGTGCGCCTTATTAATTTAAAAATTAAAAAAAAAAAAATCTTTATCAAACTTTGGTTTTAAAAAGTCGTCATTTTATCCAATTTTTCAACATCTTCAAGATTTTATTTTACCCTGAAAATGGACGTTAATTAAATAATAAAAAATAGATAAATATAATTTAATATTTTTTTAATACTCTGTAAGAAAATCAACTCTATCAATAGAATAATAAACTAAGAATTAAATAAATCAAATGACACGATTTCTCCAGGTAAAACGGTTCTTTATTATTCGGTCAGAACGGAGATAGCCTCCAAGCGAGCATGACGCCAATTCGTTTCTCGGTATTTAAAAATCGTTATTGGTTGATTTATCGCTGTACAAGGCTTGACATCTATTAAAAAAGATATTTAAGCTCATCATGTCACTTTTTAAACATTAATTGTATTAAATTTGTGCGTATTTTGCGAGTAAAATACAAAAATGTATTTTATTTAAAAATCTACTTAGAATATTTGTGACGTGGTCAGCCATGCTTGATCCATAGAGAACGGAGCAGATGACAGCTTAGGCTACTGTGGTCGTTTGTCGTTGTTAGTATTGGCAACATTGCATTGAAAGCATGTCTCTCTCTAAGATGTCAATTTGGCAACATAGCTACTTTGTACAAATGACAATTTCGACACAGGAGCAATTTGCGACCGTAATACCCGACCCAGTGATACTCAACATTTTTTTTCTTACAAGTCACACATGCAATATTTTTGAGTAATGGCTTTTTTCAGGCAATTAGTTAGTGGGGACTTGGTTTTACACTTATTTCCCATGTATTAAATCTTAATCTTTAAAACCTAAATATATCCAAACGCCTATTTCAAATTTAGTGTGATATTGAGATAAAACTTTTTTATTTTAGAAAAATCGGGTTTATAATTGCTACACACTACTCTCAATACGTTATCAAGGTGAGAATCAGTAAGTCGATTTCTATATACATTTCTTGCATATTTCACTTTGGAATACGTGTTTCGGGCTGGAGGTTGAGGATGCCTGGTCTAACAGTCATTGGTCGTGAGATCATAACGAAGTCTAACCTAAAAATTCATAATTGCATGTACAGTGGCGACGGACAGTTTGTGACAAAATTCAAAATGCCAAGAAAATACTCGCTTTCATATACATACTAAGAATCCAAAAGCGAAACGAGTAAATTTATTTTATATATTACTAGTGTCTTGTAAATCAATCGATTGGAGGAAAAATAAGAAAACTGTCGTGAATAATCATCTTGTCAGTTAGTAAATTCCTTCTTTTTTTAGAATTGTGTCCCTTTGATAGATCGTCAACACCTGATGGAATTAGTGGTGATAAAATTGTGGAAGTAAAATATCCACTATCAATATCGGGAACAAGTGTTGAAGAAGCAATTCTCAACAAAAAATTAAAATTTTGGAAAATAGATAAAAAACAGAATATTACTATAAACGTCCACCACGAATGGTATTTTCAAGTACAAGGACAATTGCACATTACTAAGCCTCCAATGAAGAGAGGCACTGGATGAAGAAGAAAAGAAATAACCTGTATAATGTTCAGATTTCTGTCCAGTGTCATATATTTGTTCAATTAATAATAAATAAATGTTTTTGGTGAGATGTGTGTTTTCATTATATATATTTGGGCCTTTTTATTATAATTTACATACATATGTCTAAATAAATATATATATATATATATATATATATACATACATACATATAAGTATATATATATATGTATATATATATATGCGTGTATATATACATATATATATTATATATATATATATATTTATATATGTATTATGTCACTTTATTTTTGTATGTTGAAAACTGATTTTTTTAGAGTATTGAGTATTTATTAGAAATAAAAAAAAGCTTCCGTTTGGAAGAAGGGATTTATCTAACTTTTTGCATTTAAATTTTTTTGGTTGGTGCATTCGATTTTTCGCAAAAGGTACGAGAAAATGATCAAAAAACTCAAATATGGAACCTCCAACAACGGATTTTGACTTCAGTGTGAATATTTATATTTCTTGTTTGGAATTTTTTTTGTAAAAAGGTAAAGTAGTGGTCGATTTATTGCAATTTTACTGAATTCACGCAAAGTTTACAAAAAAATCCCATGGAAATGTGGCTTTATAGCATAATTTCAATAAGTTAAATATGACAATAATTATTTTAAAATGTTTATAAATATTTATTCCTTTTTGAATATTTGAAAAGAAAAATCAACAATATAAATTTATTAAATATTAAAAAAAAAAAATTCTTCTTTGATAATTGACCATAAATAACAAAACTTAGTCCAACTAGAACTGTCATTCAGTTTCCAATTGAAAGCTACGCTAGAGACCTCTGGTGTCCGGGTTGGTGAATGAAAACGGAATTTTTGAAAAAGTAGCCCTCTTAAGTTTCTGCACTTATGCCGCTAAGAATGCTGAGCAATATTTTATTTAAATAACTTAAGGCCATATTAGATGGGTCCTAATATGAGGAAAAAAACACGAAGGTATTCATGGCTGATTTTCAAAATATTTTTTATATATTAATTTATAAAAAAAAACAATTTGCCGTTCTATTTAATTCATAGATGTCAAATTAATAATAAATTTTAAAAAAACAGGAAGGTC
The DNA here is from genome assembly GCA_022113835.1 of Atopsyche davidsoni. Classification (NCBI taxonomy): domain Eukaryota; kingdom Metazoa; phylum Arthropoda; class Insecta; order Trichoptera; family Hydrobiosidae; genus Atopsyche; species Atopsyche davidsoni. The sequence continues at coordinate 14,266,327 of JAILWY010000005.1, read as the reverse complement.
TTTTCAACAAAGTACCCAATCAGGTTAACTTTGGTTACATCGATGGTGTATATTTTATATAAAAAATTAAAAATAATGATCAAGAATGATAAAACAGAGGTTATTTTAGAAATTCATCCGCTTAAAATACGAAAATATTTAAATTTAAACGAGATAAATACTGTTAAAGTAACCCAAAGAGTACACGAGATCTCACATATTAATTTAATTATTAATGGCCTATAAAAAAATCATAAATTGGACACTTTTGAATAAATGTAAATATATATTTTTTAAAAGATAATAAAAATAAAATATTGTCGATTTTGGGACGGTGCCGCAAACTTCGTTCCCGTTTCGGTCAGCGAAAAGTAAACGTTGAAGAGGATGCACGCCGGTTAAGACTACTCCTTTAAACTTGCAAAAAGCTTTAAAATACGACATGTTTTGGTATTAAAAATACAAAAATATTAGTATAAGCAAAGAGGAGATGCTCTCATGTTGTTTTACAAGGTCTAAGTAATTAAAAAGAATATTTCTCTACAATATTTGACATTTCCAAATAAACGCAGAGTTAATAAACAAAGTCAGGCACGCTCGCAGTCTCACACCGCCACGCGTGCGCTGGTCCCAGGCGGGGGCGCAAACAATATGTTTTGTAACGTTTTAAAATAGGATTTTCGTTTCGTTAATCGGAATAAATTTTAAATGGAATGTAACCCAATAACCTAAGAAAAAGTAAGTAATCCATTGAGATTGTTTACTAGGGATGACAGGTTTTGGAAAGAAAAGTTCACTAGATATTATTTTCAGTCATAATGATTTTTTTATTTTTGTAACTTTTTTATTGATAACATTATATTGTATCAGTCTAAAAAAAGTAGGAATAAAATATTTTTACTTAGAAAAAATAGTCCATATGCATTCAGATCCGACGGGTGCAGCGTAAGTCCTCTTTGGGCTTCGTCGGAGGACGCGTCAGATCGTGTATGGATGCCATGCATTGCGTTAGTACAAGTGTTGCCCTGTACACGCGGAGCAACGTGGCTCGCGACGAGAAGCAGGGCTGAGGCGGTCGCGCGAGCTTTGGAAGTGATTTGCTGAAATTAAAGTTGCACGCTCCGCTAGCGTCTCTAGGAACCGATTTCTCAGCCTTAATATTGCACGAAAATTGGGGACGTGATTCTGCCGGTAACATCGCCAGTCGTCGGAAGATTTTATCAAACAAAATATTGCATTCATTCATGTCTATTCTGCGTCGATTTGATTACTGCTATGACGAAGGAATTGTAAAAATGTGATTAAGCACATTTTTTCATACATTGAAAACGATTAAAGAAAACTCTCAGAAAATATCATCGTGACTTGTGTGGGATTCGAACCCACATCCCCAAGCTTTCATGGCCGGTGCATTTATCCAACTATGCTAACGAGCCACTGCAATTTAGTGAGAATTTTTAATAATCATATTCTACATATGAACTAATATGCTCGGGCTAATCAATATTTAATGATTTGCAAACACTGGACTTTTTAATTAAAGTAACAAGTGAAGCATTTTTATATCCAAATCTGGTTATTATTATTTTTAAAATCTATTGATGTTTAGCCGAGACGCGCACCATTCAATTATATTATTTACAATATTTCTTTTTACAATTCAATTAAATTAATAGAATTGTAAAAAGATAAAATTTTGTACATAATAACACAATGAACAGTTAGAAATGTAGTATACTATAATTTAGAATATCCGTACGAGACAATTATTATACAAGCGATTAAATCCAATAACGGATACGTTGGATTTATGAAAAGGGGAAGGGTAGAGGCAGCAATATATATCGAAGGTAGTACATTTTATTCATAATAGACTGTATAATGACGTTTTCGAGCGGATGATTCTCGATATCTCAGTGACCCAATACAAAAATGAAAAATACTGTTGACTGCGTGGCGCGTGAATTATAAAAATGGAAATTATTTCGCGTAGTCGGCAAGGAAACGGGACGTTGCGCATAATATGAATACAATTTTAGATTTTGGGCAGTACTGCAAATAAGTTTATAATCGGAGTTGTCCTTGTGTAAAGCTGGAACTTCATCAAGAGCCTCATCAGCTCTGCTGTCGTTGCTTCTGTTCAATGCGGAGACCGACGCAGGCCCTTCTCTCTTATCATATCTTAACAACCAAGACTTACGTTCAAATCATATCGACATCAGCTTTCAATTTAAATATACCAACTGAAACAGCAATGTTTTCTACGGTCTCTATGCTGGCGTATGCAAACAATTTTAAAGCTTTAAAATGTTTTTAATTATTTTTTTAGAAAAAACATGGTAGTTTCTGTTGTAAAGAAATCTAAATAAGTTCAACTTTACCAAATCAACACGACTCCAGGACGTACTGCTACGCTGTTATTGAAGTTTCATATGTTAAGCTGTTGGTAGCGAGAAAGCAGTTCGGATCGGATCACGCTTTATCCTCGACAGTAGAAGAGTGCGAGCAGTAACAAACCACACAGGTATTATCGCCGGTTAGCTTTATGGTTGCTCCCAATGGACCACCCGTGTAATTGCAGTTTATAATTCCATTTCCAGGCTCAGTTGCGAAATACGTGTCTAATCATATATCTGCATCTTGTATTGTTAAATCACGTGCCTGTGCTTTTGTTATGCCTAACTGTATAAATTATTTAAAAATAAAAAGGACTGTACTGGGATGTTGTAACCCAACCCAAAACTCCTGCCTACGCCTCATCCTAGGTGCTTACCACCGCACCTCGTCTAGCACGCAGGTAGCAGTAAAAAATCATACCCAGGGGTGATCACTGTACCCGTTGTACCCCCCAGCTCTATCTGTTATTGTTATAAATCTTTATTCTTATCTAGTTCGTGGTTATTTACTACACATAAACACATGCAAATAAAGTGTTTTTCCCACTCATTTTTCCTGCCTAACTCAATATCACAACTATAGTAAATCATGTACGCTACCACCTAAGTCACACATTGAAAGCCCCGAAACCTGCGCGCAGGACGGGGATAGCCAAACACTCCACCAAAACATTAGATATAAGATTTGTTGTAATACATTTAATGAAAAATAAAAGAATTTTGAAATTAATTTTCTTTTATTTTTCGCTGCAGCAGACAGCGTTGTCGAAGCTCTGTCTCCCGATGGAGTATACATTATAATTATCTCGACCATCGGCGAAGCTCTGTCTGCCGATGGTATAAAATAAACTCCATAACAAAGTATTGAAAGTGTTGTTATTCCATACGTTCGAGAGAAGCCCGGTGTTCATCCTACGGGAACCATAACATAAATTGGTGTCACAAGTGAAACACCATAACATAATCGGTGTCACAAGTGGAGCACATAACAGAAGAATACAGTTAGACTGCACGACAGAAACCTTTTAAAAAGTATGTGAGGGTAGCATAAATTTTGTTTTTAAAAAAATACCACCGGAAATGCAATTTTCAGAGATAAACATTAAACCATTCCTAGTGATAAAATAAATAGTTATTTTTAGTTGTAGGTGATTACTAATTTACGATAAAATTGTGCGTTAAACGATTTTACAGTTTCTAAAAGTCAAGTTATACCTACATGTCATCGTTTTTTGAAAACTCCATGCGTAATAAAAAAGCAGGGCCGAGGTTAAACCGTCATTAACAGGACATAAGCGTCTTTATAAGTCATGTCCGCTTTGTTTCAAACTACCGCTTGTACATACAACAGCACCATCATAGCGAGAGCGACATCGATCGCGAATCGCTTTTACTCGTTGAAATTGAAAAAAGTGATTGAGGCAAACAGTACAAATAACCGAATATATTTATCCAATAATAAAAAATACCCCACGGACGGGAATTAATCTGGGATCTATAGTTTTCATCAAAACTTAATTCAATCCAAACGAATCACCAGCCTAAAACTAATTTACGTTTTTGTGTGTGCTTATCTAATCGTTAGTAGAATAAAGTAACAATATGGCATTAAATTAAAAATAAAACATACAACAAGTTAACATTTAAATTTATCAAATAGCTTTACGACTAAATGTGATTTTTTATTTATTTAAACTAGTGTTGAGGTAAAAATAGGCCTGTGGCACTATTAATTTATACAAATTCACACTTTATCCAAAAAATAATGAAAAAGGTTACATCACGAATGCGCTATTTATTTTCCGTTTTTTTTATTAATCGATTAAAATAAATGCTCATTCGCTTGTTAGCCGTAGAATGACAACATATCGATTTCTCCAATGCGCCGACGAGACAGGTTCCCTAAGAAAACAAATGCTCTTACTATCCAGAAATATACAAACAAAGTAATGAATGAAAACCGGTATACCTGATTTAATGAAATTAAGTAATCATATAAATTAACGGCATAGATATATGTGAACACGTTGAAAGAGTGAACGCCGAGATCACAGTGGATAAAAGACACTAGTATGAGAATCGAATAGAAATAATCGATCAATCGATTGGACGGACAGTAATAGAAAAGGGATAAAATGGGACAACACTATTAAATATTTCAGGACTGTCCCGGTTAAAATAAAAGCCCGACTGAAGACCGGCGCAGTGATATTCGAATGATACATTAAAGATATTGAATGCTATATATAGAAAATAAATAACACACGACACAGAGAAAGTGATGGGGACACTTCCAGAGGAAAATACAAAAAGCATACAAAAACCATTGTGGAAAAAATCAATGTTTAGGATTTAAACTGTCACCAGCGAGCCGGGCGAGGCTCCAGAGTGATGTCCTGACGATAAGCTCGGGCTGCGCCAGTACACGAAGCCGTCGACACATAAACTTTCATCGATTCTTTTCCGAGACATCCCCACCGGGCGAACGCCTCGCGGCCACAAAGCGGCTGGAAATGTATTATTACGTGTGTAAGACGTAGATTACATCATTATTTTTTGCAAAACAGTATCACATAAAAATTAATTTAAAAAATCGTAAATAACTTATAGGAGTGCCTACTTATGTAAAATTGGCTACGAATATAAAAAAAAAATTGAGTCAAAAACCGGTAGTATAGAAAAAAGCACTCGTATCTGAATAAAAGAAGCAGTTTGTCAATTCGTAGTAGAAAGTAATTTTAAAAATAAAAAAACATCTAAAAAGAGAGGTTCATACAAAATATGCAAGCCATTATACTTTTCTCACAGTTTCTCCTGGTTACAGCCCCTAGGCCAGGCTGCATGCATATTATTGTATGGACTTATTACTAAAGTGAATACATATTTAATATTTTTTCCTGCAATTTGTAAGGCGTGCTGATTTTAAAATAAACAATGAATAAAGCTAAATATGTGATTATATCACAGATAAATGAGATACGTGTAATTGTGCAGGCGAGTAGGTGGAGTTCCATCCCCGAGCTCGCGGGCCGCGGGAGTGACTCGCCGGCAGACCTTCGGGACGGTCGTAAGCTTTACAAATTTTATTTTAAAACTTTATGTACACTACGCTTTTGGTAAAGGGAAGCTCTCCGCACCACGGTCGAGGGTGCCGCGCCTGATAATCACGATCGTGCTTCAGTTCACTTTCACCCCCGACCTTTTAAGGGGTCGCTGAAGTGAAGCTCCTCCCGATGCCCACCAGTGTTGTTAAAAAAAACCAAAACGAGTTCCCAAACCGCACTGTTAAACGATCCGCAAATAATCAGGTCGATTGAAGCTTTTACTGTTTGCTGTTAAAAATTATATTAACAGTAAAAACTTTTAAAGAAATTGAACCATAAATATGTGTATAATGCAGTCAATGCTTTAAAATATATTCGCAGCGATAACCTGATTTAAAGTAATCCCATAACACTCGGGTGCCTAGCGCAGTGCTGCGCCGAACAATGACCGAGCATTAAATAATCAAATGACATCGAAATTTCAGCACCTGCTTAGTGTGCATATTGCAACTAATTCATCATTAATATTTTTAAAGTCTTATTTTAATATTTTTTTTATATGCTTTTTATCCTGACCTAATTTTTCTTTTGCACACCTATATTTATATATTTTGCCAGAAAAACAAAATAACATACAATAACCACGATACAGATATTTCCATACATTAATTATATTATTACAAATAACAAAATTATTTTCATAAGGATTGTTAAAATTGTATTATTTGTAAAGCAAGTTGGGCGCAGCAGCGGCACGACAACTCGCTGCACGGTCGGCCGGGTTATGCTAAACTGCTTTATCCACGTTTTCCCACACAATCAATATCGGGAGGGCGAGGGAGGGCGAGGGAGGGCGAGGGAGGGCGAGGGAGGGCGAGGGAGGGCGAGGGAGAGCGAGGGAGGGCGAGCGGGGGCCCGGGGAGCCGGCCGCGGCTTAGGGATTCACTTTGCGGGCGGCCTGCGCGGGACGCCCCGCCCCGCTGAAGAGGATGCGTTTGCTCGGCTAATGGCCCGGCACGCCGGAGAAGAACTCACCCGGGGGGCGCGCGGGCTTCCGAAGCTGTGCGATGTGAAGGCATGTTTTTAGAGCCCTGTTTAAATGAGGTTGTCTACTTGACACCGACATTAATGTGTGTGCGTTTATCTCGTCATCACGGAGAGGTACGAAATGAAAAAATCTTGATAGTAAATGACAATAGGTTCAAGTTTCCTGATGCAATAATAAAAAAAACGATACGAGTGGTTCATGCTGTAAACAGAGAGAGAGAGAGAGAGAGAGAGAGAGAGAGAGATATGGCGGCCTTTGTTCAAGACTATTTAATTTAGGCTTAGACAGAAATTTGTTATTTACGTTTACGTTACTGAAGATTTTTCATATTATCACTGAGTTGTAATTTTAACTACATACTCAATCGGAATATTACTAGGCAAATGATATATAATTAAAAACTTCTTCTATCTCCGCAGTATGACTACACAATTTTTAATTTAAAAAAATGTTTATCGTGAGTTAAGTTCAATTATATAAAACTATACTAATATTAAAGATATGTTTAATTAAAGCGTAACATAGCGTAGGCTGAGATTCAAGTAGTATTCATGTTGAGTGTTGCAATATCGAATGCGATAGCCGTCCAGCCCCAGGCCAGGGCGCCCCCGCCCCGGTCAACCGAGAAACAAGATTTGTCCGTCTGCTCCGCCTGGCGACGCTCGCCGCATGCCTAATGGGCTGCTGGGCTGCTGGGCTGCTGGGCTGCTGGGCTGCTGGGCTGCTGGGCTGCTGAGCTGCTGGGCTGCAGGACTGAACCCCCCTGCCCCCTCAGGGTCGCTGGGAGCCGTCGGAGGTGAGAGCTCGCCCCGACTCCACCGGCCAAATGAGCAAGTGCTCGGGGACGTGGCGATTTTGTTTAAAATAGAAAATATATTTTTACTACAAAAATAATGTTTCAAATGTCACGTAATAGTTCAACTCGCACACAATTAAACCAAATATAAATTTACCGGAATCCATATTGTTTGTTCTTAGTCTGATTATTTATTAATAAACTTCTACTGCGTACATTAAAATGTCATACGTATTGAAATTCAAGATGGTAAAACTACTACTAGAGACTACGATTGAATCTAAGAGTAATCGATTATTTGTCGAATCAAGTGTTACTCACGCGGGTGATAGTATACCCTGAAGTACTTACCTGTGAACAAAAAATAAATAAATACGATTTGAAACGCACCAATAAATTACATGGAAGTATAAAACAGACGCTGATTACGGGAACAAGAGTAGATTGGAATATTCGATAAATTTTCAGAACCGTTGGATATATTATTTAATGCCTACCCAACAGTTGGACATGTCAGTGGGTAGAGCGATTTTTCCATAAAGCAGAGAATTACAAAAATAGCAATTATGGGAGTTCGAAAGGTAAAAAATCCATCGTGGCGCGAGCTCCCGAATCTCCCGGGCCTTCGGAAATATGGCGACTGCAACATACTAATTACTACTTTAAAATCTTCGGCGAGACTGTATGTGACATCTATGCCTAAAGCTGTATTCCATTTGTTCCATCTAGTTATTGAACGCCAAATGCTAATCGGTGAGTCGCTCAGACACCCTAAATTTTCCCGATGTTGGCTGAGCGGCTCTCATATTGAATAGCCTACTTGAAGATATTTATCAGTCTCTATATATTTTTTTGGATTCCGAATAGGAAGCACAATTTTCATACCCCAATAAGTATATATTTGATTTAAATTTAGGACAGTGAGAAGATGAGAATAAAATAACCGTGCAACTATCAATGCACGACAAAACTATCAAAAGTTGTTATTGAAAGAAATTTGGTGCCTCGTCCGAAAGACAAGGAGGGTGCGGCGCGGGGAGCTACAGTTGTGTATCTGCTACATTATTGTGACATTAAATTAGCATACCCGGTCCGCCGAGGCGACGTAATGGCATTCATAACGCTTTCTCAAAATACTGCGATTATTCCGCTCGGAGGGACAGTCCGTAAATCACGCAGCAGCGCGCCGGCCGCTCCGCGTCCCTTTGTTCCGCCGGTGCGCTTGTTTACGATATCCCCGGCAGTATCGGATCGATACTTAACGTTTCTATTTTATCGAGGAAAAATATTTTATTTCATATCTCCGCAAATATTATTTTTGGTATAAATTTATGTTTGCGTTATAAAGATACACATTTATATTTTATTTTCTGTGACGAATACCCACCTTCTATTTTATATCATTTACAGATTCCTTTTCATAGGTTTTCGGATAACCGAGATAGGGTATTTTGGAAGAGAGAAAAATGTCGATAATGTATGTTGGGTCGTATAAAAACATCGATTAAGATATCGCCATAAAAGCCTGCAAATAAAGTCTTTCTTTTTATAGCTGTTTATAATTTAATGCATTATTAAATTTTTTATACGAAATTATGTAAACGATATTTTTGGTGCGGCGTAAACAAACCGATTCCAATCAACGCGGCCGGATAAACGGCGCGGCTCCGGGCGGCTCCGGGCGGCTCCGGGCGGCTCCGGGCGGCTCCGGGCGGCTCCGGGCGGCTCCGGGCGGCTCCGGGCGGCTCCGGGCGGCTCCGGGCGGCTCCGGGCGGCTCCGGGCGGCTCCGGGCGACTCCGGGCAGCAAGCTCACTACCCGCCCTCACGCGTAGTGCATGGCCCGGCCCTCTGCCCTGCTGAATGCCTGAGAAGTATATCCCTGATCGCTCGCCATCCTACGACTTACAGCCAATAGAGCGCACCTCCAGCCCGGCATCTGATATCTGGCTTTTATCGACTTTTTCAATTATTTGAATACATTATTTCATGTAACTGTACAAATATTATGAAATGCCTAATATTTTACAAACTAGTAAGTGAGTTATGTGTTAAAACAAATATAGCGAATAGCTGTTGATAAAGTGGGCAGACCCGAGCTGGAATATGTAGACAGAATTTAAACAATGAAAAAGTATAGGCACATTGACTTCCAAGTAGTATCAGAAATTATACAAAAAAGATGTTTATTTCAGACAATAAGGAGGGCGGTGCAGTAATACAAGTTAAAATATATTATACTGCACTTTTAGCAGTCCTCTGCAGTAGGATGATTATTGTAGAAGAAGGTTAAGTGCCACGCTGTTCTGAGCATTCGCCAAATCGACAAGTAATATTGATTATTGGAAATATATTTCCATAGACCTCTTCAGGTGAAGACGAGAAGAACAGATAATATTCGAAAATTTTCAAACCCAATTAGAAATAAAGGATCAGCTTCTATAGAAGGTTTGTAACAAAAAAAATCTCATCAGGCTAGCAGCGTCATAAAAATCATTACCTTCGATATTTAAATATTGAAAAGTAAAAAAATTAAAATTAAAATATATACAAACAATATTTTTGACAGAGAGTACTTGGTGGAATTCCATTTTAACATTTTAAATAAAATCTGAATTTACAGTTAATCAAATATAAAAGTAAAAAAACCTTTTTTTTATTAACAATAACACATTTATTTATATACTGTGTGAGAGTTTGATACGTGTATAATGATGCCAGTGATGATAATTTTCTATCAAAATCTCATATACGTAACAGTTAATTTATAAAGTAAGTAAATAACCTAAAATAGTGTAGATTATACCTAACATGCAATCTTGAAATATTCGCTCAGTGACCAAAATCTATCGCATGTTGTATTTAACCAATATGTACTATGCAGGCTTTAAATAACTCTTTTGTGCCGACAAAATAAGAACCATATTAGGTTATATAGTATATAAATATTTGCCTAATATTTTATAAGATGCACGTGCAATTTACTCGCAATAGTAAAATTAAGTAAACAAATAAAGCCCTGTGTTGAATAGCAGTATTTAACCTTTTAAGCGTCTCCCAATGTATTTACATGATTACATCAACAGATAGAACTATCCAGCCTCGCTCGTAAACGATTAAAGCCACAAGAGGATGTATCAGGATTAGCCTAACAAGTCGGAGGAAGAAACACACAAATGATGACGTAGTCACTGGGGCGGGGGAGTGGGGGGTGGCTCCTCCCGCCCGCTCTCTGCGCCACCGCTAATCCACTAAGGGACAAATTGAACTCCAAAGCCAAGAGAAGACGTACAAGTCCCCCGTGACGATAAATAAAATTAGTTTCGTAAACCCCATTACGCAATAACCGCTTCTTAATAGTGGAGACACTGGGCGCGAGCGGTAGCTCTGGGGCGGGGCCCGCATCCAGACGTTGACGGCAAAGCCACGGGCGCATCGGCGTCTTCACCGAGTACCAACACTACCAAAACAATCAATATTCCCCGTGCATCATTATCCTGAGTGACATCTTGAATGTGTACGGAATGTAGGCGGGGGCAAAGGCTGTTCAAAGCGTAACCGCTGGCGACTATCTGTATAATTTAGTGGAAATTGTCGAGTGAATTTATCGAGTAGGTAATTCAAACTGAGCCACTCTTTGTGATCAAGAAGAACCTTTCAACTTAAATTTAATTTTAAAGCCTCGTCACGACACAACTCGTAACCGACTTGCGATTAGCTAATGGCGTCCTCTTTTGCGTCGCTTACTTAAGGCGTTTACAATTGGTGACAATAACAGAATAGACCTCTGAAATCAGATGAGCTATAAATAGACTGTAGGTTGTGGTATCAGGACAGCAGCTAACGAAGAGTGATTCGGTAGCAGTGGAGGTGATTCTCAGAAGCTGAGGCTGCCCCGCAAGTGCTCAGTCGCCGGAGCGGGAAGGGGGTGTCAGCCTCGATAGGTAATGTATTTGAACAACTTTAGTATTTTAAATTATGGTATGTAGATAAGCAACCTGTGTGTTATAAAAAGTTGTTGAAAAAAAGCTCTATATAAATATAAAAAAATGTATTAAATAAAATCTTTTTTTTTTTGTAATATTAAATTAATATTATATTTGATGTTCTTTGAGTGTGACTTTATTTATCAAAACTAAAACAAAACACGCAAAAAAATATTTTTGTTGTTAAAAAAAAATAGTCGAACCTGAATAGAAATTAATTATCTGTAATCTGAGAAAAAATGTCAATCTGCCGTCGTTCTGCACTTTTTTTCAATAAGTTGGTGCCGTATTAAATTTTGAAATACATTTATCGTCAAAAACACTATGAAAATAATAAACACAAGATATAATTATAAAAAATACGGTCAAGATCTAAAATTCAAATCGTTAATGATACACACTTCGAGACACAATCGCAGCCGACTTGCGATTGGCCAACAGCCTCCTCTTTTGAGCTGTTACTTACACAAAAAAAACATCAAGAATAAAATGACGCTATTGACTGAATTTTAAAGTTTATAGCAGTTGTTGTTTGCCTTATGCAAATTTAAAACGGATTTTATCTTATCAGTAGATAGTGTCTATTTGAAACTATTATGTATTTAAAAATTAAATACGTACGCTTGTAGCAGTTAACTTTTATAACGTCCATTACTTATGACCGATAAATATAAAGAGAAGTCTAGCGCTTAGAGGAGGTTACGGATCCAAAAATTTGCTCATTTATCTAGTAACCGACGCCGGCGCGATAAAGCAGAGCCGTGCCACACCGTTTCCCACGAAACCTTAGCCTTTCAGCTTCGGCCAGAGTTTTTCAGCACTTCCGTAATAATTCAGAATGCGACAAAATGCAACGAGTTTCTCAATAAAAGCACCTTTTATGCTTAAAAAGCACATAAAATGAGCATCCGAGGGCGAACGGGTCGAGAGTTTCTATTTCCGAAGAGCCCCACGCCGCCTCGCTCGGGTCGGGTCTCGGGCAGTAACTATTTTATGACAAGTGAAAGGCGTTTTATGACTAAAGTTTTTTTACGCCGCGCCAATTTTCATAATTTTAAAACAATATTAGGGAAAGTTCGCTCACTCCGAAGTCAGAGGCGGAGACTCTTCGTAGAGTTTTATCGCCAAAAGTATTGTTTTATCGGAAGCCAGCGCTTGATCTCCACGCCCGATTCCCATACGAAGGGTACCAAAGTCAGTTGACACGACTCCCCTTATCAATTACAAGTATACGTATGCAAAGTTTAATTGAAAAATCGCCGTCATTTCAGCGTCAAGCATGTTTTAAAAGATTTCATAAGAAAGAACTAATACAGAATATCATATTGAACCGATATTTTTTCGGTTAACCTATAATTTCCTAAGCAAAGACAATTATTAGAATTTTAGCTTTCGTTACATAGGGACACTACTATTTAAGCTCAGCGGTGGGAAGAGAAAAGGATCCAAGCATATAAATAATATATTTATATTTATAATAACGATAACTTAATTGAGGTTAGGGATAGGAATACCGTTAGTACAATACGATGCTTTTTGGTTTTCTGTTTTTTTGAAAGAAAAGTTGTTTTTTTACGGTGCGTTGTACCCAACGACAAGAACGAGCTGTGTCTACTTTGAACACAGTGTGATCGGAATAGTATAAAAGGTTTGACAATATTATTACCATAAGCATACCTATAATTATAAATTGTATGCGTTTATATATGTCACTATACTCTCGAGACAAGTAGAGCAGCACGCATACACAGTTTTGAGAAATAATTTGGATCTTAAATAAATTGTTGACAGAATAATTAGAAATTGGCCGCGGTAACGCATTGCGGCAAGCGGCATGGCCGGGATAACGACTACGATAACAACTACGAAAAGGGGACAGTTTTAGAGGATTTTTTACAAGGCAATTAAGTTGTCTATTGGGAAAGTAAACGCCGGAAAATGATAAATTACTGTCGGTATAATAACTTAGGAAAATTAAGTACGTGAGAGCCACGAGCAAGGGGCGCCGCGTCCTGTGACGTCACCGACAGCCCGGCTGCAGGAACCTCCCCGTCCAGTCTCACCCGTGCTACAGATGAATACACTGTTAAGATGCTGCTCAGCTTGCAAGATTTTTAATATATTGTCTTATCATAAATATCTGTATTAAACTAAAGCAATTGGTTTTTTTTCTTAGATAAATATGACAAACGTATATTATTTACCCATTCACAAGTTGACGACTGCGTTCCGAGATGACTTAGTCAGATTCATGGGCATTTCGAGCACTCGGTAACATAAGGTTTGGAGAATTTCGTATGGGGGTGTGTAAGGATACCCAAAAAAATCTCCATTAAAAACACAACTTTTATCGGCTGATGATTGTGCCCACTGATGGAAATGATGACTTACGCGAGTCCCCGCCGCCCCAAGCTCCGGTGGCCGCAGCTCGCAGTGCCGGGCGACCTAAATAACCGCAGTCTTGACAGATATAAAAGGAAAAAGATTAGAGTATTTGTTTCCCACGGCGCGTCTCGGCCGCTGATCTATCGGAACAATACAAGGCTGCCCGCGGGAGTAACAGGCGAGGAGCCCCCGGAATTGTTTTTATTTTTTGCTCCATAATTTACGAGTTTATTTAGCAAAAGTTAAACGCTGGAACGGCGGATATTGAAATGTTCGGAATATATTAGAATGGGATTTTGTCGTATCTCTTACTTAAATAAAAGAAAATATAACAATTATGACAGCACTTCCACTTGTAAAAAATTATCGTCCTTTCGACTTAGCTAACCAAACAGATTTAAAGGCAGTTTTGACTTATTCGGTGTACATTGTCGGACTAATGTATTCATTACTTATTCATCTATAAAACCGTACGATTATTTTATCATCAATAACAAAATACACTGATTTTAAATCATTCCTTATTGATTTCCAATACCGCTGCGTGGGAGAAATGAATCCAGATACGGCGATCTTGAATGGGCTAAAAATTAACAAAGACGAAAATAATTAAGGGTAATCTGGTTCCGCAAATATAGCAAACAAATAATACACAGAAAAAATAATTAAAACGTATAAGATGAGCGAAGTTTCCCGCTATTATTAGAATAAATATTACTAAGCTTTATATATAAATAATCTGTAATCGGCACACAATAATACAATAAAAAACGAACGCGTTGCTATTGATCATGCCTAACGCTGCAGAATACTAAGCACCTAACTGCAGCAACCGACTAACAAAACGGAATTGCGCTGTTCGGAAGAAACCAAAAAAAAAAAATTATAAATAAAGTTCAATAAAAACAATCGAGAGCCGCCTGCCCGATCGCTTCGAATTTAAATCGCGTGACCCACCGGCCACCTTGTCGGAACCGCTCATCTCCACACCGCCTTGTCCGACACCTTACTCACATAGAGGCCTGCCCTCAGGTTTAGACAGGCAAGTCAATTTTGTTCGATTCAACTACCCCGTGTTTGATCTATAATTCACCAAATTCGGTTGGATACCTGACACGAGAGATAAAGACCGGGTCGTTTAATCCATAGGTTCCCAAAGTGGTCAATATCGACCCCCAGGGGTCGATCCCGCCCTGGAAGGGGTCGATGACAGCGAAAACTTAAATTGGGGGTCTATGAACTGTAAATGGGGGTCAACGAGAGTGGATCCCATTGAAACAGGTCATCACCAAAATACCACAGTGGATTATCAATCCATACGGTGATATTGAAGAATTGGAAGTCATACCACAAGAAGAACTGATCGGAATAAGCACTAATAAAGAGCTGAAGGTGCAGTTTAGAAAGGGATATCAAGGAAGGGCCAATTTTGGCTTCAGAGAGACATACCTGCTATTTATCCTGCATTATGGACCATCGCAAGAAGGTTTTTGATAGCTTTACCATCTTTATTCCTCGTGGAAAGGGGTGGGTTTCAGTGCGGTTGCCATTCTTCTTACAAAAAAATAAATAGTTTGGAAATCACTGGGCGAGGAGATTTAAAGTTAAATCTGACTTATTTGAAGCCAAATATTGAAAATTTGCTATCAAAGCATCAACCCATCCTTCCCATTAAACATGTTGATTATTTTAGTGAATGTTACAATATTTGTATTTTGTGTGTATTTATTTATAAAGGTATACAGCAAAATCTTGATATAACGGATCCCTGTTTAACGAATTTCGGATATTACGGACAAAAAATTCGGTTAAATGTAAAAAATCAATATTAGCAAGGCAGGGGGTCTACGAAAAACTGGAAAACTCAACGAAGGCCTAAAATTACGGTTCAATTTTTTTATTTGAGAAAACTACAGCGATTTCAGTTTGAAAGGAACGCGTAGCCTTCCCTGTATTAGATATTATGAGTTCTTCATTCTTCTCCGTGTCGAGACTACACGGTCGCTGAAGCAAATCTTAAGTAGACACGTACGCCGATGATTTCATTCTCACCGTGACGGAAAAGTCTATATTAAAGAAAAATATGAATTTTCCATAAAGAAGATTAAAAATAATTTTAACACTGCAAGTCTTCATTAGGGAGGTCTCTGGAAAACTCGCGACAGACAATGTCCCCACAATCCTACGCGACAACAAGAACGCCGTAAGTGTTAATAAAGAAGCCTCGGCGGGCTCGCCGCGCGACCTCGGGGCAGCGTGGCGACCCGATACATACGTGACACGGAAAGATGATGTTGCTGAAATATTATTATATTCATCGTATTATAATACAACAAATTAAATTGATATTTTATCCGACTAATTAGTGCGCACAAGTATTTGGACAGACGTGCTTGTGTGTCTTTATCGAGTATTTAAACACGGCGATGTTTTCTTTGTCCAAAGAATACTGAATATCCTAGATTCTCCCGCGATCTTGATAGAACATTATTTTCCATTTATCATATTTAATAAATACACTGTCAAAGAACAGGAAGCTAGAAATAATACTCGAAAGCAAATAGCTGCGTACAAAATACAGCCGGATGTGTGATGTGTGATGTATTTTATTATAAATTTTATGCGTGAACACCTTATTTGCTTACCAGTAAAACAAATAGGTGTGAATTCACAAAAAAAATACGACCGTTTAATTCCAATCGCTAGATATAAGTAAATGGGTCATAGCAAGGGTGAGCAACCATTTTGATCAACGGGCCAATTTAAATTTAAAATTTTTTTTGGCGGGCTGCACATAAAGTAACATTTATTAATAATTTACAAAACTTTATTTATAATAAACATTAGAATAAAAAAATTTAAAATTTAAAAAAAAGTAAAGATTTTATATACAAATTTTAATGCAAAATAAAAACAAACAAGAAAAGAACAGAAAAACGAATTTACTTGAAATTTTTAATGAGAAATTTTGCACTGTTTTTTCGATACAAGCTGGTCTATATCAACCGGAATTGATGAGGTAGCTACACGTACGCAGCTTTCTAGTCGTGCATCACTCAGTCTTGATCGGTGGTCATTTTTGATTAATTTCATGGTTGAAAACAATTGTTCGCAAACATACGTACTTCCGAACAGAGACATCATTTGCTTTGCATTTTTTGTCAAAAGCGGAAATTTCTCAGGGCTCACATAAAATTTATAAAAATTTTCTATGTTTACTGAAAAAAAAAAAAAAATAATATCGGTATTATTCTGCATGTCAATCGCTTCCATTTGAAAGTCATCGGGAACTGTATTCACATCTTTATTAAATGGCGAGGTAAACATTTTCATGGAAACCGCTGTCTTCTCAGTTTTGAACATTTGGAATCGTAATTGAAATTCGTTGATTAAAATGTCTATATGTTGTGCGTATTTTTGAGAAGTAGTAACGTTTTCTTTTTCTAAATGTGGAAAGTGAGACACATTATTCTGCAAAAGATGCTGTTTCCACAATTTTAATTTGCGCTCAAAGCCCTGAATTTTATCATACAAATTGTGAATAAACTGTCCTTTGCCACATTAAGATCGTTGAGATGCTGAGTCATGTCGATAAGAAACCCAAAATCGCACATCCATTCCTTATTACCAAAATGAGGAAAGGCATATCCCTTCATATCCTAGAACAATTGTATTTCGCTTTTTAAGTTGTATACTCTTTTTAGGATTGCACCTCTACTAAGCCAACGTACTTCGGTATTAAAAATCACGTCGCCATATTCAGTTTCTAAATCTTTCAAGAATTCTTTAAATTCACGGTGATTTAACGCGCGCGACTTTATAAAATTGATTACTTTAATTATTGGTATTGTGACATTTGGCAAACTCAATTTTTTCGCACACAAATTTTCCTGGTCAATTATGCAGTGGTTAACGAATATTTCCCTTCCTGTGACCTTCTTAATGTCTTGAAATAGCCTTCCCGATACTCCTACCTCCATGCTTGACATTGCTCGTGCTCCATCTGTCGATATACCAATAATCTTTTCTAATGAAATTGAAAATTTTTCCAACACAGACATTAGTTCATCGTACAAGTCTTTGCCGGTTGTAGTCCCTTGCATTGGAATCAGTGTACACAATTCTTCGGTAATATTAAATTTGGTGTCAATACCACGCAAAAATATAGCCAGTTGTGCTGTATCGCTAATATCGCAACTCTCATCAAGTGCCAAAGAACAGTATTCGAATTTTGCAATGCGTTCTCGAAGCGTTGTTGCTATGTTCTCGGACAAGTCTTCTATTCTCCTTGCAATGGTGAATCTTGATAAACTAATGTTTGAAATAATATTTATTTTATCAGGAAATACTATTTCTGCAACAGCAGTCAGACATTCTTTTATCATTTCTCATAATTAATTTTATAACAATCTATTGATGGGAGAAAGTCGATAAAATAAATTCAATTTTAAACATGCTTGGCGGGCCGCATGAACATATTAATCGGACCGCATGCGGCCCGCGGGCCGCGGGTTGCTCATCCCTGGTCTATAGAATTTACTGTCACGCAAATAGATTAAAACGTAAAACAGCACGATTCAAAATAACATTTAGATATTTTATAGATACTAAAATAACAAGCTAACACCTCTCCACAGAATTATTATCTGTACGAATCGACTATACGCGAGGATGCCAATCGGACATATCACTTTTATTGTTTTAACAAAAAAATGTAAATCCCCAAAAAGAAGTTTTCAAAAAATATCCAATACAATGAAAGGATTAATGTTGTATTTGCGATGCGCGTGTATAAAATTATGTCAATATCAAAATCTAAAAGTAAACATCCCAATTCAAGACGGCAGTGTAGCTAAATAGAATCCGCTGCACGAGTCGAAATACACGCTAAAATAAACAAATCGTTATACCACTATGCGAGATGCTCGAAATAACCGCCGCTGCAGAGATGCGCTTCCCCCCGCCCCCGCCCCCGCCCCCGCCCCCGCCCCCGCCCAACCGCTCCTCTCCGTTCCTGACCTTCCGTATATTTATTGCCGAAAGAAAAAAACGAATTAAACGTGAAAGTACCAGCGATAAACACGCCCGCCGCCGGCTTCTGCGCACGCATACAGATGGGACTGGCTTTGCATTCGCAATATGCACATACGAAAACCTAGCCTAGGTCGCGAAAGTTGGCGGCCGCGGGGCTCGGCGGCTCCTCTCGGCTCCTCTCGGCTCCTCTCGGCTCCTCTCGGCTCCTCTCGGCTCCTCTCGGCTCCTCTCGGCTCCTCTCGGCTCCTCTCGGCTCCTCTCGGCTCCTCTCGGCTGCCGAGCACGCGCCGTACGATTTACGCCAGCTGATTTGCTTTATTCAAATTTAGCTGACAGCGATGTCTTTAATTGAATACTTTAAACAGCACTTACGTTATTGGAAGTGCTGTTTATCTTTATCCGATAATCTTTATATCTCAATTAGATATAAAGATTATCGGTTTAAATGGATTTAGCTAGTTTTTGAGTGTTTAAAAATAACTTTATTATTTAATAGTCTTTAAGAGTGTTAGAGTAAAGCGTTTTAATATTACATTGTATTTTTCACATTATGTTTGCAATGTTAGATTTATACGTTGTTACGATTAAAAGAGAAAAAAAATTATTTAAAAAAACAGGATTACGCTGTTTGTTATTTAAAGATGAACTGAATCTGAACTGTGTCAAGCAATTGATCACGCAAAAAGGCGACGCGGAGGAATAAAAACACCTCCGACTGTCGGTAGACAGTGCGGCACCCGCGGGAAGCTCCTTACCTTTAGATAAATAGCTGCGCGGGTAGCACGCCATAAAGCTTAGTCTTAGACTTACAATGTCGAACTGAAGAGTCTGACCCTTGCGGTAGATTCGGCCAGCAGAGGGATATTGCTCGACACAACGCGATGAAAACGGACTCCTGCTCTTGGTTGTTTTGTCGCATCAAGTTTTTATTAAATGTATGAATTTTTCGGGTCCGGTATCTCATCTAATATATATAATAGCCATTGTGTTTGTATGTTTGTATGTGTGTATGTTTCGATTTTTGGTTTTCTATAGAATATCTTAAAAGATACAACGCTGATTTTTTGCACATAAGTTAAGTAAATTTTTCCGCAGCTATGTGCCGAATTTCAAGACGATAGGATAATATTTTCATTCATAAACTATAAAATATGCTTTAGCGAGTTTCAATATGTACGAATTATAGGATTCAGTTCTTCGCCGCAAGAATTTCAAATTTAGAACTTTTACAAAAAAATACATTTCCAGTTTGTCAGTTTGACACAAGTGCCATCTCTATTTTTTTTATCGAAATTGCATTAGAAATGATGAACCACATCATTAAGGCAGTTGCTCTCAGCCATTTAATTGCCTCTGGTGTCCAACCGGACACCACAGTCAGTGCATTACCTGGCGAAATCGTGTCATTTAATTGTCACTTTATTTTTCTATATCTAATGATTAAGAGAATTATTTTTTTTCCGATTGAATTGTAGGAATTTGGAGATTCATCTGGCCCATTTTACAAGAGTCCTAAACATTTAAAAGTTTTTTTTTAAATTGAAATTAAAAGATTAAATATAAGCCATGTGCGCCATATTATTTTAAAAAATGACACGATTGGGCTGTCTCTGGTGTCTGGTTGGCACACCAGAGGGCAGTCCATTACCTGGCGAAATCGTGACATTTAATTAATTTAATTGTCACTTTATTTTGCTATATCGAAAGTTGATTTTTTTACACAGTATTGAAAAAACTATAAATTATATTTATCTAATTTTTATTATTTAATTAACGTCCATTTTTAGGGTAAAATAAAATCTTAAATATGTTGAAAAATTGGTTAAAATGACGACTTTTCAAAACCAAAGTTTGTTAAAGATTTTTTTTTTAATTTTAAAATTAATAAGACGCACATGGTTTATATTTAATCTTTTAATTCCAATTGATAAAAAGACTTTTAAATGTTTAGGATTCTTGGAAAATGTACCAGACGAATCTCCAAATTCCTACATTTTAATCGGAAAAACACATATTTATCATATTAATAGTATATTTATAAGAAATAAAAATATTTTGTGTTCAGAAGAAGGGATGTACCAAACTTTTTACATTTAAATCTTATTGATTGGTGAAGTCGATTTTTCGCAAAACGGACTAGAAAATTATTAAAAAAAACTTGATTATGGGACCTAGACCCTTAATAACTCAAAATAACACCGTCTACGCACAGAAAACGTAATTCAACAAGAATTTCACAATCGAACGTGATAAAGACTGCATCAAATAAAGAACAGTGCAGTGAAAAGTGATGCGTTGTTTGTGACACGAAATGTGACATAAATGTCAAGCAATGAGTTGGAAGGAAAACGTGAGCAGCGTCTTCTTAAAATTCGAGTACGCGCATCGACCTCAAGACAAAAAGAAACTGATGCACAGCGAACGCTGCGTTTGTCTTCGGATTAATTAGTGTGACCTGTCGATTCTGCAATGCTTTACATTATCAAGCAGAAAACCCATCAGATGGAAAGTTCAACGATTACTGTCACAAAAGTAAAGTGAAACTACCAGCAAGGCCTATTTCCCCAGTATATTTAAAGGATATTTATAATGGAAATTTCAAGAGAAAAATAAGATCATACGATAACAGTATATCTTCTGCATCAATGGGAGCTAAATTAACAGTGGGCCACTCTGCTTCAAAGTTCAAGGCCAAGTATATCACAGAACTTCATCCAACTGATGGTACAAAATGAAAGCAATTATTCATCTTATTATGTTCAAACACCATTGCATCGTTCATCGAATGCGCGTCATTCTATGACGGGATACATTTCTAGTATATAATATTAAGAAAAATTCAAAATTTAAAAACGATTCAAGAATCGGATTCGAAACTTTGAAACACATCAAACATAAAAACTTCTACACCCGACAAAAAACTATTTTGCCGTAGACATTTCTTGCGTATTTCACTCAGGCGTTGTGACTTGTCCGAATGCGAAAGCAATGAGCTGCTCTTTTCTGCAAGAGTAAGGGACCGCAAGCTAAATATGAGTAGGAGTAAAAGCGGTTTTGTGACACAGAAAGGCTACAGCGACTGTGTCCTGCCTCTTACGTCTCCGGAGTTCGCATTGCAGCTCGCAGAAAGATGACAATAAATCTGCAGGTGTCAGAGATTTTTTTTCTATTTATAAATAAGGGCAGTTTGTGACTCTTAGAGAATTAAACAAAACCTATAACCCTATGTATTCGAAAGCCCCACTCAATTAGTAGTTAACTAGCCATTGATAAGTCGCTACCGTGCTAATGAATGTGCAGATTTAGCGTGTAATACACGTTTTTCTACTGATTCGCTGTAAATACTCGTAGAAACATATGCACTATAACATCAATATTAGTATTTGGCCAAATCAAAATCTAGTTATTTTTACTTGGAATCAACTAATGACAGGGATTTAATCAATTAACCATAAATAAATAGGTAGTTAATAGCAGTAAATTTGTATACTCGTAGTATTTTTTCCTCAAATTATGGCAAAAAGTGTTACTCAATGAATGTTGACAATTCATAAGTTATGAGAAAAATTAATAAGCTTAGAGTAACGTTGATAGTATCTGCGGACATGCGGTACAGACCATTCCTAGATGGCTGCAGGCAGGCGCCGGGAATCGATTAAACATGAGCCGGAGAGCTCCCACGGCGCATGACCTACGTAAGTTATGCCGGGTTTAAAACTAGGCCAAGAATTTTAGATAAGCGAAAGTACGTACGCAAGAATTGCGCCGAGAGAAAAGGATCCGGCGGGTTTACATGTTAATCGGCGCGGTTCCCGTTCTTGGCCCGCGTTCAGTCTGCGGTGCATATATATTAGATTATTTCTATAGTATACTGGTCAATTTTGAAATATAATTATAACAATCTACAAAAATTATTCGTCGACTCAAGATAGACGGAAGTGCGCGTGAGGATTGGGAAAAAATTATTGTTAATGTGTTTAAATCTGACGTTCAGCCCACCACGCGGAACTATTCATCGCTTTGTCTTCGATGGACGTGTTTCTTATTCCTTTTGCGGTAGTTTAAATTGAATGAAGCGATACGATGCAAAATCAGAATACTCCCGTTCGACTCATTCGCTATGTCCTCAAATTGTTTACCTTTATTGTCGTTAAATAGTACGTTAGCAAAACATCCCCTTAGCCGACAAACGCTACGCCAAAATACAACCCGACCGTTTAGATAAAGCTTTGTGAAATATTGATTTTTCAACGTTGAATTCGGTTTCAGTACATAAATACTAACCTCCTGCAATTTAGCCACAGTACGTATTTATTACGCAAACGCAGGAACACTAGCCGCAGGAAATCAATAATCCGGTCACAGGGCTGCCCGGCGACCGCGCCACGTGCTGCACTCCGCAAAATAAAACTAAAGGCCCTCATACACTTCGCGATACAACTTGCAACCGATTTGCAGCTAGCCGATAGCGTCCTACTTTGCGTCGTTCACTTGAACGGGAAATTTATACATAGGAAATTCGAACATACATGTAAAGTTCGGCGGGTTTCGGGTTTTTCGATAACCTGACAGTCCGCGTCTGCTGCGAGACGGATTTCTAAGATCGTACCAAATGGCCAACGTTAATCGTGAGCGTAACGAGATGCTTAACGTGATCGATTGTCCATAACAACCGACTCTTGGAGATCGAATCGTAAAACAATGGAAACAGGCGAAGATGAGGCTTCGGCCATAGTATAATTCAACCGAAGTTTGTTTGTACGTTCGAATAATTAATGAAATATCGTAAAGTCTGTTTAAATAAAAAATAAACTACCTATAAACGCACGAATCGAAGGAGTCGCGTCGAGAGCACCGTGCGTTCTGCGGGGCGGCGGGGCGGAAAGGTGCAAGGTGCACGCCCTGGCGTGAATGCGAACGGACAGCGTTCTTTCCGCCGCGGAACTTAACACCCAATAACTATTTATTGTATTGGAACATTTAAATACATTTATTTTGTACCATAACAGAAAATACATATTTGTTAAACGATGATACGTATTCATCACGATTCGTCACCAAAATGAGCGTATGAATAAAATTCAGTATTTGGTACATTCTTGAAAGAAAAGCGCGCTAAAGCCGCACACGGTCTCTGGGTCCGTCTATTCCGAGCCGCGCCGCGCCCCGCCCCGCCCCGCCCCGCCCCGCCCCGCCCCGCTGCCCCGCCGCCCCGCTGCCCCGCCGCCCCGCCCCACTGCCCCGCCGCCCCGCCCGCCCTGAACTTGACATTGGCCTTCCCCCGCGCCGCGCCCCCTTCCGCGCCGCTGAATTATTTACGGGCCTCGGGCCGCGGCGCACGTATGACTCAATCGTTACAGCATCGGATCAGTTTTTTTTATCGTCGCTCGTGACGCGGGCGGTCGCGGCTCGAGGAGCGTTCCGAACGGGACGTTAGAAAAAAAAACCGAAGGTTGTAAAATTCAAATCAAAGTCTCCCGTTTCGCTCGCGCTCGGCTCGGCGCAGGTATCGCGATGAATGCGCAGCGTAATTTTAACGAGAGAACGAATATAGCTCTAGAATATAATTATTATATAAATAGACATTTAGGAGGCCGGAAACTAGCGGTACCGCAGCCCGCCGGGCGTCCGCGCGTGCGCTTCCGTGACGATCTGCTTCCTTCGGACGGAACCGGAATAGCAATTCGATTTCGCTACACTGCAGCGCCGCGTTCGGACACCACGGGTGGCGGGTGGCGAGTGGAGGGTGGAGGGTGGCAGGTGGAGGGTGGCGGGTGGAGGGTGGAGGGTAGAGGGTAGAGGGTGGCGGGTGGAGGGTGGAGGGTGGCGGGTGGCACGAGGGCCGGTCCGGAGGCCGCGGACTCCCGCCAGTTCGTCAGGGGATCTGACGAAAGAAAGGAGGAAAGAACAGACTCGACGAGTCTCCGCAGCGACC
The DNA here is from genome assembly GCA_022113835.1 of Atopsyche davidsoni. NCBI lineage: Eukaryota > Metazoa > Arthropoda > Insecta > Trichoptera > Hydrobiosidae > Atopsyche > Atopsyche davidsoni. Next base: position 14,241,726 of record JAILWY010000005.1, on the reverse strand, counting down.
GCACGGCCCGCGGATCTGCGGTTACATCGGAATCGATAAAGACGACCGCGCGAAAGCTGCCGAGAGTCATGGCGACCGAGTTGGGAAAAGAAATGCTCAAAAACGTATCTGCGGGTAAACAATAATCGCAACACCCGACTCTGTACATTTTACAATATCTGAGCAATTCTTCTGCCGTACACTCCCGACAAGCGGACGGGCCGTGAGAATGTGGCAGTAACGTGCGAGCCAGCGACCTAGCCGCGATCACTATCGGGTCTCGATTATAGAACATAATTAATTTCTAAGAACAATTTTCAATCATATTTAATGTGATATCCGCACCATCGAGAAATCCATAAATCTGAAATCGATTTATTCGTACGAAAGAACACAATATCGAAAGAATAAAGTTATGATAGAATCGTAGCAGTAAAAACATTGCAACGCAATCGTCGAGCATACAACGCGCGCTCAATAAAAAGGGCAAAATATTTTACAGCTCCGAGCAACCTAACCCGAGGAACGATGCTCTCGACGATGCACCGCTCGAAGCCCGAGCGGAATGGAAAATATGACAGTTAACAAAAGTACTTCGGTGATAATTAGGTTATCGTTACGTGCCTTCGAGAAGTTCCTGTGGATTTTGAGGACATACTGGATAAAAGTCCTTATCTAAAACCAGAGACGTGTGGTGTTAGATCCTGACTTTGGAGAAACCTTTACATAGAGGGAAATGTCGAAAAAGGATTTTATGTGAGTGTTTTGAATACCACCGGTAAGCTCATTTACAAAAATGGGTAGAGATTACGAGGAGCAATGGAAAAAATGATCGAAAACATACGATCTGCATAATTAATTGTTTAGAAAGTTGTAATACCTTGAGTTTTTTTATTGCAGTAATCAATGCTTTTGACAGAGAGTACTTGGTAGAATTTTATTTAAATAAAATACTTTTTTTTAAAAAATATTAAATGTATGTTTTTTGCATGAAAATGCAATGTTTTTACTGCATGAATAAAACTATATCCAACGTACGAAGGATGGACTCACCCCGTTCTAATTAAGAGCTTTCAAAAATAATATTTTACCTAAAACAAAAGAGAAATACCCATTAAAATAATAAATTATTTACACAAAACAATACCGAGCAGAAGCATGACATGACAAGCAAACGCTGATTTAAAAAGAGTTTTCGAAGCGCAGAAAGTATCGCTGCCTGAAAAGTGCAAGGTGAACTCAATGACGTCCGGCGCAATCGATACCAACACAAGTCCGCGGGCCGCCCGAGCTCCAGGGCCGCCGGGGCCCCGGGGCTGCCCGGGTTCCAGGGCTGCCGGGGCTCCAGGGACGCCCGAGCTCCAGGGCCGCCGGGGCCCCGGGGCTGCCCGGGTTCCAGGGCTGCCGGGGCTCCAGGGACGCCCGAGCTCCAGGGCCGCCGGGGCCCCGGGGCTTCCCGGGTTCCAGGGCTGACACGGGACGCCCTCCTTCAGCGCTCAACGCGAGAGCGGCTTCTGAATGCTGTGGGCGAAAACGGTGAACGTACCTCTGACATGAATATTTCACATTTCTCTAATATGGAAAATTGCCAATACCTTAGGTAAAAAAACACACTGTCGAATAAAGTAGATTACCCAGAGAGCTACTTTCCGAGTTGAAGGCCAAGACCACGACTTACGTAAGCGAGACGAACACACGCGGCCGCGGCGTCGGTCCGGGCGCTCCTGCCTCCGGCGGCCCTGCCTTGCAGCACCATTTATTTGATATCTTAATGGTGATTTATTTTATAAATAACATACATTATATAGTTCAGCAATTCTAGAAACCCGAACAATACAACGCGATTCGTATTTTTTTTATAAATAATTAATAAAACATATTTATAAGGATTTTTAATAACTTGTATAGAGTGTAGAGTCTTTTCAAATACATATTATAAAATGTAAGCAAACTATTTTTTTAAATTTAAAATATGTTATTTTAGTATAATAGGTTGAATTACGTGACAACGTTATGAAAAATACAGTTTAAGAAATATTCGTATATGAAAAACTTTTCTATATATAATAGCACTGACTATGTCACATTGTTTGTTTTAATAAAATATTACAAGTGATACAATAGCTCGGTCGAATTGTCGGCGCAGAGGCTGAGACAGGCGACGGGTGATCGTGAATTCGGAATTTCGATGGACGGCCCCGTCAGACGGATCCCAAACCGATGTAACTGGGCCCGCGCCCGTCGCTGTTTGATCGAATACAATTTGAAGTTAAATTGCGTGCTTCCGCACAAATATAGAAAAACAACGTTTGCAGGCAAGCGCTCTCGCTTTCCGGCGGCATCCCGCGCGGCTCTCGGGGGTCGCGGCCGGGCGCGATACACTGATTGTACATTTAAGAACAAGTTGTATAGACATATGAAATGTCAATGTCGACGAAACATGAGTGAACCAACATCAGATTTGGAATCACCTGTCAGATGCTAAGCATCGAATCAACTTGCCAACCAATATATTTTAGTATATAGTATTTTATTTGTTTCTTAATCGAATGAATATATGTTAATTGTTTATTAAAATAATCGAAAAAAGAACATTTTATTTATCAAACTTTATTGATTTCTGGTGGATTTGTGAAATCTTTCTAGTCGAATAATAAATTATCTACACTCTAATTCAGCTCGTTTTCTTTTGAAAAAAGACAAGTATTTGAACCAGTTATTCCATTGGTTATTGGCAAGAACTCCCAGAGAGGTTTTTGGAAATGGGCAACTTGATCCATTAATTTGTTAATAGGGCAGTGGATGGTCGATCGAGGCCAGCCTCTGGCCGCGGGGCCCCCGCGCGACGAGTGCGGCGCGGCCCGATGTTCGGCTTAACTGTTCGACTGATGACTTCAATCAGCATCACATGCCGATTCATCCGCTCTTCTCGACAGCGCGTCAGCTATATACGTCAAAAGAAACATTGCAGAAGAGGGGTGTTACCAACCCAATGATAGGATAAATTCCTTCAGAATAGAATTCAATCTAGATATAATTTGTAATTATTAAAATGATAAGCGGCCGCCAAAACGGACCCTTTTTTATGTTTTTGTTCTCAACAGACCACACAGGTATTATCGCCGGTTAGCTTCATGAATTTTGTACCCAGAAGACCGTCCAAGGTTTTATGGTTGCATTGTATATGTCGCCCCCCGGGTAGGTTTTGTAATTGTATTTCTGTAATGTGGTCAACTGAATTTTTACCCAGAGACCACACAGGTATTCTCGCCCGGCCATTGTTTATGACTGTTGTTCCCAATAGATAGCCGGGAAGCCTTTATGGTTGTATTGTATACGGCGCCGCCATGCAGTTTATGGTCGCATTCCAAGACTCGGTCAGAAAATACGTGTCCTATGTTTAATCTGTATCTTGTCTGTTAAATCACGTACCGCACGTACGCGCCTCTGCCTTTAAAAAACTGTATAAATGATCTAAAGGTCCCTCATGGGGCAAGTGTTCAAAATGTCTTCAAAGGGTAACGATTCCCGATGAGAAGTTAACTGGGTTCTTGTCGAATGTCCGACCCCTGTTGCCGGTTGAAAAGTGATTGAAAATAAGTGTCTTATAGAAAATTGATTAAATAAGTAATAGTAAAAGTCTTATAAGTAAAGTTAAAGGTGTTAAATGTAACGTGTCTGAAAGTCATACATTATAACAAAATTTGTAAAAAAAGTTTAAATAAAAGATTACGCAAACAAAGTGTTTGAAATGACCTATAATACAGTACACTGGTGGCTTATGAACCATGGCGAATTCGTAAGCTAAACCCAGAAAGAAAAGAACGATTACCATTGTCTCGAAAGCGAGAACAAACCTGGTCGCCGTCGCCATCAAGAGGGTTGGAATTATAAATAATCTGCCATATCTTGAAATTGACACAGATCAAATAGAGAACATTGAAATTTGTGGAAAAAATCACATATTTTTTGCAGAACATGGAGGGCTTTCAACCAAATTAAAATCAAAGATTCAAATCGATTTTTCATAAAAAGATTCGAATTTAATATATGGTAGCTAATACAAATGTGTTCTTCATTTATTTGCATTTCTTTTTTTTTTAAATAACTTTAAATAAAATAAGTAATAAATAAACAGCGAATACTCAAATAAATCAATGCATCGGTCGGCTCGAGTCGTGCCTGCCCAGGTCACTGTCCCACGTAACCAAAGTGCACGTGACCAGTTGCCTAGTGATGAATAATCGCGCTTACAGCCGATTGTCTGGCTGAGAGCTGATAAGACTGATAACAAGAGCATCGAGTGAAGTGAACCTGTGTATTGCGAATATTTGTACAGTTAAAAACATATTGAATGCTAATTATTGATAATGATATTCGGCCACTGCCAGCATACGCGAATTTGGGCATGGACTGTCACAGTTGTTTCGGAACATAGACATGTGCGATTTAGATTTTTTCCTATTAAAATGAATATTTAAAATTTATTAGAACGTGGGCTGAAAAGTTAATCACATTTGCGCATGTTTCCAGGATTTAAAATTCTATAAGCAAGATAAATACACTAAATGCACCAAAACCGATCTCTACTTACTACTTGAAATCAAAGATTTGCTATCGCCTGGTCAGTCATCGCATCACAGACATGATCTGACAGCTAGAGTTTTCAAACAAAAACTCATGGATCTCACGATAAAAAATCATATAAACGGCGAAGTGCAATGCTAGATGTATTCGATTGAATGGCAAACACGGGGTTTACCGCACGGTCATAGTCTAATTTGGCTGAAAGAAAAAATTGTTCTAACTCAAATCGATAGTGCTATATCTGCTGAACTACCGAATCAACATGATGATCCGGTACTTTTTGACGTTGTTTGTAAGAACATGATTCGCGGCCCATGCGGAGCATTGAGTATGAATTCGCCTTGCACAAAAGACGGCAAATACACGAAAAGATATCCACGCGATTTGATTAATAAAACTCAAACTGGTGAGGATAGATATCCGAAATTCAGACGACGAAAGCCAGAAGATGGAGGATTCACCACCACTATTAAATTAAGAAACGTTGATATTGACATTGATAACAGATGGTTTGTTCCATACAGTTCAATACTGTCAATTTACTTACAAAAAACATTTCAAACATATATCATTGTGGAATACTGCAACTCCGTGAAATCCATTAAGTACATATGCAAGTATGTTACAAAGGCAGTGACAAAGCAGTGTTCGGGCTTTTAAATCGAAACGATGAAATCACTCAATTTCAGATGGGTCAGAACGCCGAAAAATCTTTATGTTTACACACATACCGAAAAAACTCACTATATTGTGTATCCGCTAGCATTAAGATAAAAAAGTTAATAAATAAACAAAATTTCCCTGTTTTTTTGAACAAATAAAAGTATTTTATTTCTTTATTTAGCGTAGTAGCACGCGCCAGGTATCCGCTAGTACTGAATAAATACATTCACGACCATTATATACGATCGAAAATCGACATCAAAATATACAAATTGCAGGACAAAAACTGCCCTGATTCCCAACGAAAAAAGTTAGCAAGCGTAGAGATAAAAACTAAAAAATATAGTAGTAAATCCACAAACTAATAATTAATTCACAAATTCTTTGTTCTATAGTTCTATGTTAAGAGGAAAAATTATTGGGCAATAACTTTAACATTAGAGCAAGAGGAAGGACATGCACATGTCGACTCGAGAGTGTCAGTCGCGAGCCGCGTATGTATGCAGCCGCTCATTACGGAGTACGTATATTATAAAACTTTAATTTGTCTTTTGGCAAAAGTATTTTGAGTGACAAGTCACTCAAAATACTTTTTTGGAAAAAAATAACAAGAAAACTTTTTTTCAACGTCGAAAAGTACGCACCAAAGTCAACAATGTTAAAATTGCGGGAGCCGGTGCGGTGCACTCGTGAGCGCGTACCGGGATCCGGTGACTTACTCCATTATTGTTATTCAACTCTGCCATTGATTTCAAGCTTTTGATTTGTCATCCGAGAGTCTGAAAAGAGTGACAGATTCATCCATTATTTCCGCGAAAGCATTTTTTTATTCAATACTACTTCTATATTATTTTGAACTCTTGTTAACTTAAAAAAAGCAAATGTCGGCGTCGGCAATGTCGGCTACCTCGCGTCAACCTACCGGGAGTCTTCAAACACACCCAGCCTTCCAGGCAAAGTTGCTGTTCCTAGTCAATACTGCACCATTCAGATAAACCGGCTGTCTTAAAACCGTCATGTAAATTATCCTGGCTATATAAACTCTTTATTTGATTTATAATCTCTCCTTATACGATTTATAATCGAAAGACAATTGCTCAAAATAATCCGAAAGACCGTTTGTTGTCAGAAGATCTTACCGATTCCAATATTGAGCTTCTACTATATAATACTATTTTGATTGGTTTCTTTTCAAGATAAAAAAATTCCCGGTTATTGCGAAATTATTAATATTATTGGTATTATTGGTATTACGAAACCGAATTATTTTTCTTAATCCGTTTTCTAAAACCTTTTCCATCTACATAAAATTTAAAGAAAATATTTTATTTATTTTTCTTGTTTGTTTGTTGAAAATATATCACATGTATAATATTGGTATGAGCGACTGCTGCTGACGGCCGCCTGGATGAACTGCCAACGGCAATGAGTAGTTGCAATAATAAGACTGTCAGAGATGAAACAACGTGCGAGCGGATAGATATTCTGGAGTTTAGGGGAGCCTATCGTTACTGCAATAAGATATGCGGCACCTAGACTGGCCTCTTCGACATCGTGTAACCCCTACTCGGAGTCATCCATTGAGATATTGAATAAAACGCAAGGGAGGTCCCGCTTCGAATGCCCGGTAATATTGCAAATAGTAAATGCTCCTAAATGTTGGCATATCGTAGTGGACTATAAGAAAGCCAATAAAGCGTATATAAAGATGTCCCATTGAAAATGATAAATGACAAAATATTTTGTTTGTGTATATTAATTCGCATTGAAAACAACAATGGTATATTTTTTTTAGTGGTAGTTACGCAAAGTTTTTTTTCAGAAGTTGACGAGTGACATTAATGAAATTAAAATGGCCAAGCACTACGACAAAATCTAGGACCTCGGGCAGCCGCGGCCGGCAAATCACGCGCAATCGGCTTTATCTCGCACTCGTAATGGAAACGCCGGGCTAATTGTCATTTGTATTGATTGTGTCGTTAATTATTAGGGACTTGACAAATTAGTGCGCCGAGAAGCCGCGCGGCTGTCGGAAATAGCCGGCCGCGGGAACAGTCCCGTGACCAGCCCACACGGAGAGCTCAGTCCGCGTACGCAACAATCGACAACCGAACTATAATTTTTAAAAATACCCAAAATAAGGTGACGTTTAGGTCAATTGTCGATTGTATATTGTAGATTGAATCACCATTCAAGGTATGCCCTAGTATCTCGACTACTACTTACCGAAAAAGTAAAAAGCCAATTCCCGCAATAGATGTTCAATCGGTAAGTAGAATTTTCTACATAACGTTTTCATAAATCCATAAATGTTTGAATTTGTTAAGAACCAAAGTACTGCAGCCTTTTAAAAAAACAACCCAGTTTTCCGGCTGAAACTCCTGGTCTGAATTTTTAACGCGTTTGCAGTTCGCCGTGATGTTCAAAAACAGAGCATTCGGATGACTGCTGGTTCCATTGAAACGCCATTGAGGAATCACCGCGAAAGAGCGAGGGCGCCGGTCGCGGGCCCGACGGGCGGTGCCGCTGTGCTCGTTTCAATAAAGACAGCGACAAGAATATCTCTATCGATGAGATTGTACGAAAAAGTTTTTAAAAAAGAATGCGAATTTCGTAAAAATTTACAACTGCGCTTACTAATATCGATTTTGTATTACTGCAAGGGATGTATCAGCCGCAGCTATCGATCCGACTCGCGGCACAAGGAGGACAGGCTCGAATGAAGACATTTGGAGTGAATTAAAAATGGAATAAGGAAGAAGAGCCGGAAGAGCGTGTAAGCGGACAAGAAGTCGACGATGACTCCTCGGGAGGAACGTCCGGGGCTGCGGAACGCGAAGACGGCCGCGGCGGAGATTCCAGAAAACCTCAGCATTCCGAGGCAATCAATCGAGAACTATCATTAGGCGGGCACGCGTCGTTATTTCTTTTCAAAACTGACAGCGCACGCTCGTGGACGTTTTGGTTCAGACGATTCGGTCCGGTGTAATTTGAATAGGACTCCGCCGAGTCGCGTAGAAAACACCCGGCGGGTGAGCCCCAATCTCGCATAACCGCGGATGCGTTATGTGCAGGTCCAGTTTACGTGGCCAATTGAGCAGCACGTGACTGCAATTACCGACTCGCCTTTGCTCCATTAGTGCACACCGACTACGTTAATTTGTCTGAATAAATTCACTTTTGGGTTCATATAACAATTATTATTTTGAAAGCCTACGATCAGCAAGTGGAATTTTATACTTTACTCCGTAGGTTCATAGTCTGCTACCGTTTCCGCCGAGCGATTGTCTCATTTTCCTCACCTACACGTATCACAATTCTACACGACAAAGTGGAAGACTCGTCGTTCTAAGCGTATTGAATTTATCAAAAACCATAGATTTTTAACTAAATAAATATTTTTTCATAACGATTCGCTCTTCAGCTGAAGATGAGAAGCTGAAAGTTTTGATAAATTTCCGTAGGAAATCAAACTGTGTTTCTTCTCGGTATTTGATGAGAATTTGATAACTAAAAATTATAAAAACGGTATTACAGAGCTGTCCATTCGTCATTAAAATGAAAAAGCATGAATTTCAGAGAATTTTTAGAAATTGCCGAGTAGCTTCTGGTCTCGGCTCTGATCGGTTCAACTGAGCCCCCCCCCCCCCCTCCCCCCAGCACGGCATCAAACATTTCAAGACACCTATGTATTGCTAAATTTTGGCAATTATTGTGATCGATTTTTAAGTAGATTTTGTCAAATAACAAACTCGTCAGCGAAGTCGTGATTATTCCTCATTGTTTTTAATGTCGAATTTTTAACAAGAGAAAGTAGTCCCTCAGTCAAAATATCAAAATCTCGCCATAAAAAATTAACTGAACGTACAGACAAGCATGCATACAATTGCGCTCGAATCTAACGATACAAAAGAAGAAAAACCTGCAAATAAACAATAATCTAATATATAATAAATTGGTTGCTTTAATCTATCAAATTTTATTTAAAAAAAAAAACATTTGTCGATTGATCAATTTATTTGACTTGACAAACATTTGACTTGTTCAAGCTTTTAATTAAAAGAAAAATCCGCCTTGTAAACGTATTTGTAAGAAACTCATGACGGGCGCCGTTTTCACGGACTCGTACAAAAGTGTGCATCTAGCGAACTGATAGGATGCGACTCGAGCACGATCAGAGCTCGATATTGCCCGCCCGGCTCCGACTGGATACTCGGCTGCAGCTGTCCCCGGCGGTGCCGGGTCTCCTATCGATGATCAACTTATTCTTGATGAACCATTCGACTAATAGAAAATCACATTGGCTCTTTAGTTTCAACAAACAATACGCACAGACCGATCTGCACGTGTTTTGTATTGTAAAAAAAATATTTTTTCAATTAAAGTTCATAATTTTGGAAATAAATTAAATTAATTAAATTAAATTAAATTTCAATTAAATTAAAAAAATTTTTTTTTATTAAATTCAAGATCTTTTTATTTTTCACTAGGTAAATGTACAATAGTTCTTATGGCTAAGGTTATAATATGGTGTGTGGCTATCTCCAAATCCCGCGCGCAGGTTGTGGGGCTAAATAAATATATTATAGTTAGTAAAGTATATTATAATAATAAATAACCTCCAATAGCTTTCGTTTTTATAATAACAAAATTACACAGGAATTTCGATATCAATGATTGCCGGCTTTAAATCTACAGTTTGTTTTAAGTTTAATAATTTTTGTTTCAAGTCCACAGGTTACATTTTAAAATTTGAATTTAGCCTTACCCGTTGAAGGTATTTGGAAAAAAAAGTAACTACAAGAAAACTTGCTTAAACCGTTCACATTAGTTGTTTGTAAATATATCAGTTAATTATAAAAGCAATATCACAAGAAGCGAAAAACAAGTTTACTTATAATTTTTAAGGGCCAAGTCCCACTTCTCGAGTTTTTTTGATCATTTTCAGGTCGATTTTGCGAAAAATCGACTGCACTAATCAAAAAAATTTTAATGCAAAAAGTTAGATACATTCTTTCTTCCGAACACAATATATTTTTATTCCTTATAAATTTACTATTAATATGATAAATGTGTGTTTTTCCGATTGAAGTGTAGGAATTGTGAGATTCGTCCGGTACATTTTCCAAGAATCCTTAACATTTAAAAGTCTTTTTTTCAATTGGAATTAAAAGATTAAATATAAACCACGTGCGCCTTATTAATTTAAAAATTAAAAAAAAAAATTTTTTTAACAAACTTTGGTTTTGAAAAGTCGTCATTTTATCCAATTTTTCAACATCTTCAAGATTTTATTTTACCCTGAAAATGAACGTTAATTAAATAATAATAAATAGATAAATATAATTTAATATTTTTTCAATACTCTGTAAGAAAATAAACTCTATCAATAGAATAATAAAGTAAAAATTAAATAAATCAAATGACACGATTTCGCCAGGTAAAATTTCTGGCAGACCGGAGATGGCCTCCAAGTGAGCACGACGTCAATTCGTTTCTCGGTATTTAAAAATCTTTATTGGCTGATTTATCGCTGTACAAGGCTTGACATCTATTACAGAAGATATTTAAGCTCATCATGTCACTTTTTAAACATTAATTGTATTAAATTTGTGCGTATTTTGCGAGTAAAATACAAAAATGTATTTTATTTAAAAATCTACTTAGAATATTTGTGACGTGGTCAGCCATGCTTGATCCATAGAGAACGGAGCAGATGACAGCTTAGGCTACTGTGGTCGTTTGTCGTTGTTAGTATTGGCAACATTGCATTGAAAGCATGTCTCTCTCTAAGATGTCAATTTGGCAACATAGCTACTTTGTACAAATGACAATTTCGACACAGGAGCAATTTGCGACCGTAATACCCGACCCAGTGATACTCAACATTTTTTTTCTTACAAGTCACACATGCAATATTTTTGAGTAATGGCTTTTTTCAGGCAATTAGTTAGTGGGGACTTGGTTTTACACTTATTTCCCATGTATTAAATCTTAATCTTTAAAACCTAAATATATCCAAACGCCTATTTCAAATTTAGTGTGATATTGAGATAAAACTTTTTTATTTTAGAAAAATCGGGTTTATAATTGCTACACACTACTCTCAATACGTTATCAGTAAGTCGATTTCTATATACATTTCTTGCATATTTCACTTTGGAATACGTGTTTCGGGCTGGAGGTTGAGGATGCCTGGTCTAACAGTCATTGGTCGTGTGGCCATATTCGTCAAGATCATAACGAAGTCTAACCTAAAAATTCATAATTGCATGTACAGTGGCGACGGACAGTTTGTGACAAAATTCAAAATGCCAAGAAAATACTCGCTTTCATATACATACTAAGAATCCAAAAGCGAAACGAGTAAATTTATTTTATATATTACTAGTGTCTTGTAAATCAATCGATTGAAAAATAAGAAAACTGTCGTGAATAATCATCTTGTCAGTTAGTAAATTCCTTCTTTTTTTAGAATTGTGTCCCTTTGATAGATCGTCAACACCTGATGGAATTAGTGGTGATAAAATTGTGGAAGTAAAATATCCACTATCAATATCGGGAACAAGTGTTGAAGAAGCAATTCTCAACAAAAAATTAAAATTTTGGAAAATAGATAAAAAACAGAATATTACTATAAACGTCCACCACGAATGGTATTTTCAAGTACAAGGACAATTGCACATTACTAAGCCTCCAATGAAGAGAGGCACTGGATGAAGAAGAAAAGAAATAACCTGCATAATGTTCAGATTTCTGTCCAGTGTCATATATTTGTTCAATTAATAATAAATAAATGTTTTTGGTGAGATGTGTGTTTTCATTATATATATTTGGGCCTTTTTATTATAATTTACATACATATGTCTAAATAAATATATATATATATATACATACATACATATAAGTATATATATATATATATATGTATGTATATATATATATATATATACATACATACATATAAGTATATATATGTATATATATATGTATATATATATATATATGTATATATATATATATACACTCAGCGTCACAAAAATCGCACCTTTTGCAAAATTTGTATATAGCGTCTCTAGCAGCTAGCGCATACATTTTATTTAATTAATATTGGTATAATTTGAAAGTACATTTAATTACCTTTAATTAATCATCGTTTTAATGAAAAGAATAGTGCTTACTACGAAATATTGGAAAGAAATCGAAAATGCGCGTTAAAAGGGTCACAAGTTGCACTACCTGACAAGGGTGTAAAAGGGTAATTCCAGGTAAATTGTGGGTCAGTCAGTATCCAGACTTTACAGAGAACTCACGTGAACCTTACAAGCCAGGAAAATACACCTCAAGATGGATACTACCGCTGATGAAGCCTCTCAAGTGATTGCACTGCTGCAATCGGGAATGCGGCAGTGTGATGTTGCTCGACAACTGAACTTAAGCCGTTTTTCTGTTTGGCGTGTGTACCAACGATTCCAAGAGACTGGTGGCTATATCAAAAGACGTGGATCTGGAAGAAAACGCTGCACAGCAGAAAGAGATGATCGGTTCATTGTAACCAGATCTTTGCGCAATCGGTTCTCTAATGCTGTTGAGTTGCAACAGCAGCTCCGATCAGCTCGTAGAACTTCTGTAAGTGTCTCCACGGTTAGAAGAAGACTGCGAGAGAAGAAAATTGCAGCCTACAGACCTGCTAAAGGACCAAAACTGACTGCAGACCATCGCAGAGACCGACTTCAGTTTGCTCGCGAACATCACGATTGGTCACTTGAACAGTGGAGGACCGTTCTCTTCTCTGACGAGACGAGGGTGAGCCTTTTCTGCAACGACGGCCGTAGAAGAGTGTACAGAAGACAGGGAGAGCGGTTCGCACAATCCTGCTTTGAAGAATCCGTTGAATACGGGGGTGGATCGTGCATGTTCTGGGGCGGCATGTCTATCGACGGGAAAACGGAACTTGTGTGCGTTTCCCGGACTGGAGGCGGTCGCGGGCAAGGGTCGCTGAACGCTAGTCGCTATATAACGGAGATCCTGGAAGAGCATGTAGTCCCATATGCTGGTTTTGTGGGCGATGGGTTCATGTTAATGCAGGATAACGCCCGTTGCCACACAGCATTCATTGTGCGGGATTACTTGCAAGAGGTAGAGATCCCCGTTATGCAGTGGCCAGCGCGAAGTCCAGACTTGAACCCGATCGAGCACCTCTGGGATGATGTGAAACGCCGTGTGAGAGCACGTGATCCTGCTCCTACCACTCTTGAAGAGTGGTAGGAGCAGGATCACGTGCTCGAAGATGCCGTCGTTGAGGAATGGGAGAACTCACCTCAGGAAAGGGTGGTGACCCTGGTGAGGTCTATGAAGGACCGCATGGACGCCGTCATTAAAGCTAGGGGGGGTAACACTAGATTTTAAGTCTCTTTTTGTAAATTTTGTACACTTATTCTAAAAATAAAAACTCGTTATTTTCTTGATTTTTTAAATCCTTTTTTTTTCTTCAAATGGCCTGTTAAAAAATAACAATCTGTTTCCTTTTTCTGCGAGTTCAATAAATTCTCTTTCCAATGATACCTCACAATCATGTTCTTACCATTGACGAAATATGATTAAAAGTCGTTTTAAGAAAAAAAATTGGGAGGTGCGATTTTTGTGACGCCGAGTGTATATACATACATACATATAAGTATATATATATATATATATATATATATATATATATATATATGTATATATATATATATGCGTGTATATATACATATATATTATATATATATATATATTATATATATATATATATTATATATATATATATATATTTATATATGTATTATGTCACTTTATTTTTGTATGTTGAAAACTGATTTTTTTAGAGTATTGAGTATTTATTAGAAATAAAAAAAAGCTTCCGTTTGGAAGAAGGGATTTATCTAACTTTTTGCATTTAAATTTTTTTGGTTGGTGCATTCGATTTTTCGCAAAAGGCACGAGAAAATGATCAAAAAACTCAAATATGGAACTTACCTCCAACAACGGATTTTGACTTCAGTGTGAATATTTATATTTCTTGTTTGGAATTTTTTTTGTAAAAAGGTAAAGTAGTGGTCGATTTATTGCAATTTTACTGAATTCACGCAAAGTTTACAAAAAAATCCCATGGAAATGTGGCTTTATAGCATAATTTCAATAAGTTAAATATGACAATAATTATTTTAAAATGTTTATAAATATTTATTCCTTTTTGAATATTTGAAAAGAAAAATCAACAATATAAATTTATTAAATATTAAAAAAAAAAAATTCTTCTTTGATAATTGACCATAAATAACAAAACTTAGTCCAACTAGAACTGTCATTCAGTTTCCAATTGAAAGCTACGCTAGAGACCTCTGGTGTCCGGGTTGGTGAATGAAAACGGAATTTTTGAAAAAGTAGCCCTCTTAATAAGTAAACTTTTTACATGGGAAATTACAAGAACTTTCAACAGGGGTGCATTTGCTAGGTTAGTTCGATTAAATGAACACGGGCCGTACTCCAAGAGCAGCGGGTCCTGAAGTTCCCGGGGCTGCTGGTGCCGATAAGTGAGCACAGCTTCACAGCACAGGACAGTTCAGTAATTAATTGCAGACATACACTGAAAAGTGATTGTCCGCAATTACACGGGTGTTTTGGCTTGATTTCATTTTAAATATGGATTCGGCTGCACGCTCTGTCTGTGTTTGAAAAATATTTTTCAACATTCTTTATTTTAATTTAGTTAGTTTATAATAATTCTAAAGGATTTGCTTATAATACAGTATATGACTGACAGGTGTATGCTCGCAGGTTTTAAAGCTTACGAGGTGTGGGTTAGGTGGTAGCGTACACGGATTTCTCTATTTTCGTTATTGAATTTATGCAGGGGAAAATATGAGTAAAAAAATCCTGTAAAGTATATGTCAATACATTTTAGATTTATTATACGAGAGCAAAGTATGTTTCTAGTGTGTGTTTCATGGACTCGAGAGTGGAAACCCGTGACATTGTCGAGGTACAATATTATGTACGTCAGTTTTGTGACAGGTTATTTCTTAGCTTGCTCAGCATAGATCATCATAGATAGTGTTGACAATTTTTGTATTTACTCAGGACGGAGATGGAAACACCGTACGAGGCGTTCCGTCGCGCCGTGGCAGGCTTTCAAACACTAACCGCGGCAAATTAAGACACATTTCAAGTCATTTAAGGCCAAGGCCTCGGACGCTATAAATTACGGTCGGCACGGAGTCCTCCTGCGCGGTCTCCCGGCCCGGAGATTTATCGTTTGACACGGCAAGTGACAAATACGGAGGCGAAATTGGAAAAGTGATGCGGACTTAATTATGTAACTCGGCAGTGGACGGTGTTAAGTACCTAAGCCTGCACTTTTATGATTCTGTTCTCACGGGTAGGCTTTACGACTGTTGTTCTCACAGACTGGCTGTAGCTTTTATGATTGAATTGAATAAGGGACCACCCGTATAATTATATGTTGCAGCCAGAAGGTTTTTACGATTGTATTCTAAGACGCAAAGTCAATATCTACACTTTGTTAGTTAAAGCACGTTTTGCACTGCAGTTTCAGGCCTTCACGAAATATGTTATCTGCATCTTCTATTGTTAACTCATGTTCTCAAATCCCTATGGGTTTTATCCCACTCATTTTCCCTGCCTAGCAAATTACTGATCCTATAGTAAATCATGAATGCTACCAAATAAGCCACACATTTCAAGCCACGAAACCTGCGCGCAAGACGGGGATAGTCACGCACCACATCTCAACCAACTATAATGCAACTTAATAAAAAATAAAGAATTTTGAAATTTAAATGTTTTGGAGCCCCAGCAGATCATTCAGTTAACTAACTCGGCCTTCGCCGGAGCTATGCTCCCGATGGATTATACACTGTGATTAATTCGACCATGGCTGTTTGCCGATGGATATCAAATAAACCCCATAATCAAGTATTTAAAGTGTTGTTATTCCATACGTTCGAGAGAGAAATCCGGTGTGTCCTACGGTCACCACATAATTTGGCATCCAGCAAGTGCACCACGACGCATAAATGGAGTCAGAAGTGGCGATCCAAGTGGGGCAAACAACAACGGCACTGCACGCCGCCCGGCCGCGTTGCTAACTTGGCATAGAGCGATACTGTTACTCTGTTAAATTGCAGTATTTGCCCCAGTAGAATAATATTATTTGCTCAAAATAATGATTATTAGTTTAGTTACATAAAGTTTAATGATTTAAAAATAAATAAATTACAAGAACAAATAATGCATTACTCTAAATTTATATCAGTAATTTGAATAGGTGGCTTTTATGATACATGCAAATATAAACGACATTTCAATTATTCCAGAATAATTAAAAAAATATATTTAAAAAGTTTAATGTCAGTAGATTTTACAATAAGCGGTGGAAGCTAAAAATAAGAAAATTGGAAATCAGGGATGATTCTTAGTGAATGAACCGAAGACTCGGAGCTGTGAGCAGCGCCGAAAAGAAAACAACTTCTAGAGCTTGTTCTGCCGCAGGGGGTGTACGTTTAGAGACTGATCATTTTAACCACTCGCGGTCACAAACCAACATGAGAATGATTATATTTTACATCTAAAATTGCCTTATATTAAATTATAAACATAAATTAATATTTTTTTTACTTTAAATTAAAAGGGTCTATTATATATTTTCTAATTATACCATGTTTGCACTTGGAATATGTAACAATACTATAAATTGTTTTTGAATTCCAGTTTTCTATAAAAAGTAGCTCTCCACATAATCAACGCAGCGACCTTCAGCATTCAGTATTCGAGTTTAGGAAATGTATGGCCTAAATAAACATATGAGCGATACATGCAAGTGAATATTTAGCTACGGTCGTTAAACACCAGCTGACACATTTACAGGTTACACTCACCGACTGCAAGAAATAACATTTACCTACAAAATAAATAAGTACCTCGCTAGACACCCGCAGTAGTATATTTCTAAATTTCATACAAATTTATGCGACGGGTAGGTAAGTGTACTGCATAATAAACTAAATATTTAAATGCAGACCGCAAGAGTACCATTATGGAAAACTGTGTAAACAGCTAGGTGTGTTCGTACGTCATGATCGCTAATTATAATTATGGATCAGGGTAAGGTGTACGACGGCTCCTAGTAGGAAAAATTATAGCACCGAAATTTTAACAAACCATCTGCCGTCAAAATTTAACTAACCTAAAATATTTAGATAAGACGAACAATAACTGCATAAAATATGACGTTATACAGGTGATTCCAAACAAGTGAAATTTAGAAAAATTCAGTTTTTTTTAAGGATATAATATTTCTTCTCATTCTGGGTGTAATAAGTATTCCATATTAAATAGTCTGTAAAACGACTGAAATTCACTTGAATAACAAGAACAAAATATTTGAATGGCAGTGGATTTAAAGCCACATTTGATTGAATATTTAACCAACGCATCGCGCATTGCGATTGTCTACAGTTTTCAGTCGACCAGGGTCTGATTCAGATCTCACGTGGATGTGATAAACGGTCGATCACGGACGTTAGCCGCGATACAAGCATTGCACTGAAGTCAACATGTTGTTAAAACACGTTGGTTTTTTTTCTAGATGATGATAGGTCCGCTACTTCGAGCCTAGACACGCAACTTATGAAATGCAGGAAAACAATGATAAATATATCAGATTTAATATAATACCACGTCGTTTTAATTAACTTTCATGTACTATGAAAACTAATTACTGCTATGATTCACCATATTACTCTGAAATGACAAAAACCACTCGGGAAAAATGGATAAATATTAAATTTCAACAATGAAATTAATTAACAACAATTGGAGAAATATGTACCAAGCTTTCGGCGTTTGAATTATAATACATTATAGATGTATAATACATTTATAAATAAAACGTACACCATCAATGTGATGTGCGTTGTATTCAATGATAATAAAATAAATACATTTTGAGTGTCTCAGCCCTTAACATAACTGATTTAATTTACAAATTAAAAATGTTTGTACCCCATAAATATACTAATATCGTGTACATGTATGGTTACCATAAAAGGTATGGTAACCAATGAAGGCTTTTCGACTTCGGGTTTGTATATGTGTTCTCCAACTGCTTCGGTCCCTTCAAGACTTATACCCCATTAAGACCCCCTAACGTTATATCATGTCTTCATTGGATATTTTGCAGTCTTCATTGGAGTAGCTCGTGAAATGTCAGTAGCGCGGCCGGGCGCTCCGCGAGCAGGTACGGGTGATTTAGGGACGCCACTTCAAATCGTTATTCAAAAACTGTGTCAGCGGGCGGGCAGGAGGGGCGGGGCGGGGGCTCCAGCGGCCCGAGAGGACTCAATATAGAGAAAGCTCAAGTCGCGAGTATTTAAAGCGGAAAATATACAAAATACTGAAATCTACATGGAAGAAAAGCCATACTTCCAATCCTTGGAAATCAGGCGATGCAGGCGAAGCAATAGAAATACTAGTTAAAGCCGTGAAGCCGACTCATGGTTTCACTTTAACCATTTTTCGATTCAAGCAGCAAAAAAATAACGACCGGTAAGTCGGGCAGGAGGCCGGTCCCGGCCGACACCACCGGGGACAGCAGGGTGGCCGTGGTGATGCTCACCAGCTCCTGTGCTGGTGCCGCGACCACACCCTGAGAGTGCAGCCAGCGAGGCTATCCGTAGTTCAATCATTTTAAATCCGATCAGACCACAAACACAGCGGTGTTTGTTTGGGCTTGTCGCGTTTATAAAGGCGTCAATGAAGCCGAAGAATCGAGAACCTTTCAGTTCGAGAGTATTGAAATATTATCCCGAAAATTTGTATCAACTATGAAAGGTAACGAATCCACGAGCGACCTTATTCCCTCATTGCGGGGTTATATTTGGCTTGGTTATGGCGGTGCATTCATTAACGGTAGGTTTATGTCGCAGTTTGGATAACTCTCGGGTCCACAGGTTAACTCCATACTTAATTATTTATTACGGGGATTAATTTTCACTTGAACGACATAATAAGACACTTATTCATTTAATAAATAAGCACAAAGACTTCACTAAGTTTTATGATCCATTGTAAGGTGCGACCTGTGTGGGTCCGAGAAAGCGACCATGAAAATATGAAATTGTCGATTGATTACCCTGCGCGACAGATGCTTTTCTATTTAAGCCAAATTTTAAACTTTTAAAATAAATAGACACATATATATATTTTATTGTGATGTTGAAAACTTTGTTTTAAACGTTATTTTCAAAATTAAATTTGTAACTAGGGAAGTAGTTTTGGAGTCCAAAATTTGAAATAGGCCGCAGCGCTCCTTTCTGTTTCATAAAATGTACGCGCATAAAAGTTTTAAGTAGCGTCGAGCTCATTCTAACACTTCGTCGCTCGCCGCCGGAATTCCGAGGAGCGGAAGCGGCCACCCCTCGTGTACAGCGCAATCAGGGACCTGAGGAGCCTTCCCGCCCGAGTCATCCTCGCCCCCCAAGGGGGCAGCCGGGTGACCTTGAACTGCGCAATCAATAATGCAAATGGAAATTAATTGAAGTCGCTTTGTTCCTCGGATTATGGACCAAAAAATATTTATTATTTAAATATTATATTAATATTATTTATAATAAAAATATATTTTTGTCCGATAAAACTAAGTATGGAAGAAAAATTCACGAACTTTGTATCATTACGGCGAGTGGGAGGGGTTTGAACTTAGGTGTAACTCTACAAAACATAAACCATTTAAAAAAACATTTTTTCCGCCTGGTAAGTAAAAACAGCTCAGTTATGATAAAACGCAGTCGCAGAGAGGCTGTAGTACCACAAAATTGCCTTTAACCGCCAACGGACACTGTCGAATAAGTGTGAATACCGAAAGAATAAAATTGACAGGTTATACCAAGTTTCCCGATGGCCGGGCGTTGCTCGATATACCCGTGAGATATTCGGTCGTGACCTGTAAATTAGGTGTCAGGACGGATTGTTGATAAACATCGAATGTTTGCTTTTATATAGGCTTGGGGCGCATACGGATGCGTGGCTGACGGCTATGAAAGTGATATAAATTATCTGCTTCTACGTAAACTTATCGCGACTGAGTCATACGGAGTGTAACTTTTCAAGAACACAGACACGTGAAAAAACACAGCGAACACAAATTACTCTTAATTCCAGGAGCGGAACACCACCAAGTTCTGTGATCTGAGAACGAGGATCTACGACCACACTGCCCTGTAAGGGTAGGGAACTCCGAGGGAATAGCAGGTAGATAAGCAGCAAAAGCATTCAGAGGTGAACACGACCGTGTCCGGATTGATGCGTCTCTAGCATGTATCATCGTGTAATGCCTTTTTTCCCCTTTTCTAAAAACCCGAAGACAATTTAAATTTTAACGGAATTGTGAAACTAAAAAAAAAACATTGCACATTCGAGCTCGGGATACGAGGCAGCATGCGAGTGCTTAGCCACAGAGCCGCGAGGCGGATTTTATATTCTATACTTGACTTAGAGAGTAGCAGTATTAACATTTTTGCTCACGATCTCGGGACTTGCTTTCAAACATATGTCAATGGTTTAATATTATTAGCTAGAACAAATGTATTTTAAATTTGCAAGATTGTAAATAATTAAATTTTGTACTGTTTCAATCTAACATGATCTACGATGATGATTGCAACAATCAAATATTCAAATATAGAATTAACAATGATTAAAAAAACCAATATTTTTGACCGAAAGTACTTGATGGAATTCCATTCTAATATTTTAAATACTCGAGTGATTTTTCAACATAATAATTTTTATTGGTGACCAGTTTCGCCAACCTTTCATGTTGGCATTATCAAACTGAGTTTGATAATGAGTATGTGGAAAAATCACTTAAAAAATCACGAAAAAGTTTTTGTATTGAGAGAATTACTGCTAGCTTTTGAAATTCATGAGTATTTATTTAAAGAAAAAAAATTCTTATAACATGCTATTTGTATTATTTTAATATTCATATTTGTAATATTTTTTCTTCGCATAGAAACAAGTTGATCGTTTTTATCAAGTAATAAAAAGCGATTGTAAAAGAACCAAAATTACATTTCCACAACTTTGCGGCGGAAATCTTACTCTCGACACATTTTTTATTTTACAAACACACAAACCTTTGCAATCTTGTAAACTGCTTAATTCAAAAATAAATTTAGTTTAAAATGATTTTCATATTCAACTTCTTTAAAAAAAACACACGTCTTTATTAAAAAGTTCACAAGCACAGGCGGCGATCGGTCAAGTTTCTTAACCATCATCAACAGCGGGTCTGACTAGATCAAAATCTAATTTCGAAATAAGATTGTTCAAGAAGTCTGTTTTCAACAAAAACGGTGACCTTTCAATTGAATATTAAAACACTAAGACGGGGAGAGAACGGGCGACTATCCACCGGGCCCTACAACCGATTCAATACAATTCCATATTCGGCAGGCTCAACTCAATAACATCTTTACAATAAATTCAATTAACGGAGGTCGTTCCGATTGAAAGTTATTTGAACAACGCACATTATTACATCTAAATTGGCATTTTGTTGCGGCCAGAGGATTGGGGACCGGGAAGATCGTGGCCTGATCCTCCGGCGTCCTCCGCTCCTGGCGCTTGCCTCATTAATCATCAGCACGGGGCTCCGTCCGCTCCGTCCACTCCGCCGCCGAGGCTCGAGTGTGCGGTCAACCCGATTGCCTGGCCCTAAAATAACAGACTGAACTGCCAGGGAACAACTATCCGTCCGACCGACATTAAAAACTGAGACTGCCCAGCGCTTCGATTGGGTTAGGTTAGGAATATTTCTATACCAACACACGGGAGACCTCGACCGGTGAATCTCGACTGAAATAGAATATTTAATCTTGTTAACTGCAAAGAAACAAATCAAAATCTCTCAGTAAAACTTAGGACTGTTGACGATAAATGAATAACCAAAGAAAAATAACCCAAATTGCTATGTATGGACTGCCATGATTTCTTCAGGTGTAGAACCTGGTGTCTTTTAAGTTCATTTTCTTCATAGCTGCTAAACATAAAATAAATAATTGGATGCACAGTAATGTTAAATAAACATTAAAAGTTCAAAAATATTATTTTTATCCGAATATTTAATTTTTTAAAAGTTTATTCAATAAAGATACATTATGACTTTAATATAACTGAGCTGATGTATTATTATATATTCTATAATATATAACTACACCACGTATTCAATATCCATAAAGTGAAAATACAAGTAGTAAAATGTTGTTGCTTATTTTAGATAATATATTTGTCATTATAGCGTAATAAAAATAAAACATTTATAAATATTTATATATATATATATATATACACTAGAAATTCGATTCTTACAAGAAAGAGTTCAGGAGAACATACCAATAAAGACATTTAAATATCAAATTCAAAGAATGGACTGCAGGGAAACGCGCGGCCAACGAGGAGAGGAGCGTTACTACACCCCAGACCTAACCCGCACTTCCAGACAACAAACGGGAAATGGTGACTCAGCTGAGATTGAGAGTTAATAAAGCTGAAAGTAATGTTATATATACTATTTTTAATTTCATAATAAATTTCTATCCTTAGAATAAATTATACGCGTCAAGATTAGAACGTCCATTACGACTGCAATATTGCAGAAAGTCGCGTATTTATGATGAATTCGAGGTAAAAAATAAAATAAAGGTATTTTTAAAGATTATAAAAACGCCGATGACAATTGACGATTTTCAAGTTTAGAGATCGCTATCTGCTTCGTGTTCTTCTTTTTATAACATGAAACACTATATTTCCTGGATATTTAAATATATTTATTACCAAAAGATAATTTCCAGTAAGTAAGTTATATTTCCAGTCACTTCGGCTATTCTCTACTATCTGAAACAGGACACAATTCGACACGAAATGTTATCTGCCACAAGTCTCAAAAATTGAAATGTACAATTTTATCTTTACCTCAAGAAGTAATAAAAATGACATCCACATTTGTAGCACGACTTCGGCGTAAGGAGAGGCCTGAGTAGCTAATAGAGCCGGCTGGTTTCTGCTAACGTTTTAATCGGCGGGTACATATACTATAAAATGCATCTACGAACAATCAACGTCTGTCTAGTCTAGATTAAAGTTCAGGTTTTCTGGATCGAGCTCTGCATGTAATATGCAGCCTCAGTGTGCGTACCGTCCCAGATGGAGTGACGATTAAATTTCATTACGTGATTGATGATAGTAGAAGAGTTTTTTTTATTTATCCCACCAGTATTGTCGCCCACGTAAAATGTACGGCGGAATAGTCTCCGCCGGTCGAGCGCTCTGGCCGACTTGCGCGGCTCGGATAAATAGAATAAAAATTACACACAATATACTATTGTCGTTAAATTAAAGTAAATTTCAATATTCCATTTATCTCGAATTAACAAAAACCTCACCAAATCAATCCCTTAAAATAACACAATTGGAATAAAACTATCAAAGAGAACTTTCATAAAAATTCAATAAATCCTACTGCATTTGGGTCGCGTAAATATTACTAGACGGCTAGTCGTGTTTGATGGTTTATAAGGCATGTATTTTATAAAGTAAATATTTATTATTATAGATAGATCATTTGAATTGAAAATAATAATGATTTTAAAACAAATAAAACTGCACTTTTGACTAAAATATTAGTGAAAATATTATTTGTGATTTTTTTATTAATTGCATAATCAATTTTTGTCGATATAATTAATGAATAAAAAATATATATGCTTAGCTGATGCGCAAGCAACCGGTAAATTAGTACGACGAGCACCAGTAGTCGTATATTTACGTTCAAGTGTTCAGCATGCACTCGACAATTTACTTTCAATCAATTTACTAGAAAGTCAACATAAAACTCCGAGCCGCGAGCCTTCTGCAAAACAATGCGGCGCACTTAAGATTCGAGAGATAAAAAATTAAATGATTTTTTTGTCTCGTTGCAATTCGTGTGTTAATTAATTGTCACAATACTGCGAATAAAGTACGCCTCAGCAGAAGAATAAATATATATCAACGTTATTTACGACACAACTACATCGTGAATACGGAGCCGGTAGCGAAGGAATCGCTGTCTCGCGGTGTCTCCGCCGAAGAGCAGGTCTGGGACTAGCATCGGGCACACGAGACTGGCCCCGCGGCCTCTCACCTCGGCCCGACACCTTTGCAACTCTACAAAACAAATCTAAACCTATGCCTAAAATATGTTACTGTAATGTTCAAGGCTATTCCCCAAAGGTATTTTACAGGTATTATATATATATATATATATATATATTTGAATAAAACACTTGAGTGATTTTCCACATGTTCGTTTTATATTTGTGACCAGTGTCGCCAACCTTTCACGTTGGCATTATGTAAATTGACACAATAAAAAGTGTGACCGTTGAGAACAATGTTTTGTTTGTGTATTGTTACTCAAAGCTTTATGAAGTTTAAATGGGCTTCTGTATTCAAACAAACTTTGTCTCGTTCACTGAGACAACTAATAATTACGAAAATCACATAAAATATTTTAATTAAGACTTGCAGTTCCCACCTGGGGCGTGCACGGAGACACCACAAGTTAATAAAATTAAAATCTATTTTTCCCCATAATACCGAGGGTTCTTGTCGAACCGGTTGGAGCGTAATTGATCCTCTCAGCGTTGAGTGTAATACCAAAAGAAGTTATTTTTTGTAATATTTGTGAAATGGGTCTCGCGCTAAAATAGTCTTCCAATTAACTGGCTATGATCGACAACTGTAAAATTGATTTTAACATTCGAGGATGGCCCGAGCTCCTCGGAGCGGTCGATACCCCTCACTCGATATAAACGTATTCTGTAGGTGATAAAAAGTGACATTTAGAATTCGAAATTAATTTGGCAGAGCTGGGGCTCGCGGGGCACAATGGCGGCCGTCCGGGGACGCACAATAGGTGACATATCTAAAATCTTATACAAAATTGAAACGGGAGAGCGGGCGGGGCGGGGCGGGGCGAGGGAGGGCCGCCCTGTTACTTGTTAGGTTGATTTATACTTCCTCCTCTCAGACGTTGGTATAGAAGAGGCTCGGGTAAAAGGCTATAATATCCTATAAGTAATATTGCGTTCTACCTTCTTATAGATTATAATATAAAAATACTCGGAGGATACTCGTGTAAAATAAAAAGGCAAATGGCCATAAACACTACAAATATTTGTATGAAAAGTCAATTTTTACCATTCAAAACATTTGTACGTCCATATTAAAATTTATGAATTTATTTGAGGGTTTGATTTATTTTAAAAAAAAAACTAGTAAAAAATCGGGTTTTCTATATAATATTTACTTATTTTAAATGTCGGTTGTAATATAAAAATGAAACAATCATTTAGTACATACTTATAAAGATTTGCCCGAAAGTACGTCAACGAATTAAATTATATATTTATAGTTTACATAATTATTTCTACTGGCTTTATACAAAAAGTATTCTAGAATAATTGACACAATAAGTAATGATTTTTACATCAAAATTGTAAAAAGTTACATATGCATGCATTTCTATACAATAAGTATTAAGCTCGTAGAAACGGCATTCGGTGTTTGTTGGATGGCCAGTGATCGAGCAATGCGCAATGAATTATAATACATGAAAAATATATTTTTTTAAGTATGTTTTAAAAGCAAAAGGATAATATTTGACAAAAATTTGCAATAATCGCTAAAAGTTCGAGAAGCTTCTGTTGCGTGCGAGCTACAAATCCCCAGATCAAATTCATTGCATACAAAGAAAGATCTCGGCGGCGCGCTGCCGCCTGCTCAAGGTGCGTGCACCGGGCCGCGGCGACACGGCAGACACGGCAGACACGCCCGACACGCCCGACACGCCCGACACGGTACGTATTGTGACGACTTCTGAAATGATATTTTTGGTTTCTTTCGATTCGCGGCCGCCTTCCGGCGAGCCCGCCTGGCGCAGTGAAAGGGAATGGCAATCAAAACTGAAAATAAACCGCGTCGAGACAGCTTTCTTCGGCGACGCACCTACGACAGACGATGCTTTGTGCCGTTACTTACAGCTAAATATACAGGTATTACTATACTTATTGGAACAGACGTCGTAAAATATCACATTTCTTTAAATAAATTTCAATATTATGTACATTCTCGTAAGTAACCAAAATAGTTCTGATATAAATGGACTGACGGCCTTCCGGCGCGCGGGACTCGGCAGGCTGAGGAAAAGAACTTCAACTGGGATACTTCAGATCAATAAACAATGTGTTGATAGTACGATCTCTAAGAACATCAACATTGTCAAGAAATTTGTCAGAGCAGAGATTTACTAAACACAACACAGTTGATAAATTAAAGTGGTTCAAATGCGATAAATAAACAAATGATAAATATATTTAAGTACAGTATATTTCAGAAGAGTTAAATAAATTCCTAAGAAAATATCACTTTTTTTTAAGCTGTCAATAAAAATAGTAACAAAGAAACAGTGAAAACTTGATAATATTCGTATATCTAAAAAAGGATAGAGGGCTCACTCTATTTGAAATGTACCAATCAAAGCTGAGAAAACATAAAAAGACAACTTAACGGGTATTTATTGTTTGGCTCGGATTTACTGCCTCGGACACCCACTCAAGCAAATAACACATTCTAAGTTTTTTACTTAATAATAGAGCAATCAGGCATATCTTCTGTAACGTATATATGATTTTATAGAATGTTTACGCGTTCATTATCATTAAGGTTAAATGAGGTCACAGGTTATCGACATTTTTTAATTGCTTGTGTATGATTTATGACTATATTAATAATATAATAATTAATATGATTAAGCACATTTTTTCTCACATTGAAAATGATTGAAGAAACGCTCAGAAAAATATCACCGTGACTTGTGTGAGATTCGAACTCACATCCCCAAGCTGACATGGCCGGTGCATTTATCCGATTATGCTAACGGGCCACTGCAACTTAGCGAGAATTTTTAACAATCATAATCTACATATGAACCAATGTAATTTATTTAATCATTTTCAATGTGTGAAAAAATGTACCTAATCATATTAATATTAATATATACCTGTATAGGTAAACAAATACGCACTTGATTGACGTTCAATCCACAAAATAGACAATAATATAATTATCACGAAGAGGGAAATTAAATGTTATATTTAAAAAAAATTATATATATACGAGGATAGAGACAAATTATTATCCAATAAATTATGGATAGAAAAGAATCTATAAACATTTTAAAAGTAAAACATGGATTGGGAAATTATAAACACATAAAGGATATCAGGAGGTGGTGTTGAAACACTATGCACAAGCACAAGCCTAAGCAATTAAAAAGACAACAAAATAGTATACCAGTAGAAAAATCTAGAAGATTTCGTTGCCATTAAATAAGAAGCTACGAGTATCTGTTATATAAAAATACTACTTTTTTCGATAAATTTTACACGAGAACCGGGAATATTTTCACGAAAATATATATTGTTTGAATGCCAGCGCGAAAGATTGGCGAAACTGGTCACCAATAAAGATCTATATGTGGAAAAATCACTGAAGTATTTTACTTATTATTTAAAATGGAATTCAACCGAGTACTCTCTGTCAAAAATATTGAATTTCTAAAATATATATTTATCAAAACGAAACTAGACGCAGTCCACAAACGAGACGCAGCTGAAATGACGGCTGGAGATCATCAATACATTTCGTAAATAACACTGGTAAACTAATTTTCAAAGTGACAATAAACCCCGTTTAGAATAGAACCAGGATTACTTATTAAATCAGTCAGCAAAAAATATAAAACGTATATTAAATGATTCTAATAAATAAATCAAATAATGCCTTATGTAAGTATTCTGATTTTATTTATAAAATAATATTAAAAACATATTACACATAGGAAAGCATTTGACTATCTCACATCACGAACCAAACCCTATAAGCCTGGATTAGAAAACACTGCCGCACATCGGCCGGTAGGAATTGCGCATCACACAGAGGTGTTTACTTTTCATTATAATCCTGACATCTGCAAGCGTAGGGCAAATATTTTTTCATGTTTAAGTTACCTAAAAATGGTTTTGTGTGTTTTCGTTTTACCAGCCAGGCGAAGTGATGTGCCTCATTAACAATAAGTGGAGTATTACCAAAGGCAGGCGCGATGTAATTAGGCATAACCTTGAGTTAGTGGGAGCGTCCATTTTACTTATTTTTATTTTTGAATATCCTGTGTTGTAACATCAAAAGTAAAACTCACCAACTGATTCTATTTATCGAAAACGATAGAATATGCGTTTACACTCTAAACTTGATATTAACGTAAGTAAAACATATTCCAGTAACAAACCACACGTCATATTAAATAAGATATCGGGGACCTGCGATCAAAACTACAAAAAATATATTTATTTATGGAGCCCCTATTTATTATACACTTCTATTAAATATTTTTCACTTTCATATTTTACTGTTATATATGTGAGAATTTTTTTGTTTTGTTGATACACGCATATTATTCAACAGAAAATAAAAAATACACTACAAATGTTCAACTTAATTTGCAAAATTATATTTATATTCAAATTGTATTTGTATGATTTGAGTTACAATTAAGGTAAAATATTAACGCGTTAGTTATTTTTTATTTTAAACTTATACTACGCTGTTACATAATTGGAAAATAAATCTTTTTCGATGAAACGTAACGCAACAACTCTGCGAGACGCCTTTTGAATTTACGAAACTTTGAAAAATAAATAGTTTAATGCAGCGAATTAAAATATATTATACTGCCATTTTAAAATGAAAATAAACGCGCAGTTTTAATTGAAAAGAAATATTCCCACAGACACATTTTATATCGAATAGCCAAATCTCAAGCTAACATACACGGGGCCCGCGACGTACGTTCGTGGATGGATGCGTAAGAGTCCACGATAGCAGACACCGCAAGTGTGAATGTCAATTATCTTGATTTATTCTTGCCAGTATCTAAAGCCGTTGGATTCTAAGAACGAGTAGCAAAAAGCAGTTCCAGGAGTAGGCCTGCGCCTAGGCAGGGAGGCGCGCCGACTTCAGCCGGGGTAATGTATGTGGGAACACATCGAGAAAAATGTGCCCACACGCGATTCTTCCCTCTTGCTTCTCGAACAGCAAAGCGACACGGTAGCCTACAAAGCATTTACATCCGTACTCGGTGTTTCAAAACTCATTGTATCACCCGAAATAGAGAGACTGGTACAAGTCACTTCCGTTTTACATTACTTTTTTGGTAATAAAATTATTTATGAGATCACAATTCAAAGACACAATCAACGCGACGAAGATGATAATTGAAAAATAAGCAATATAAGACACCCAGAAAACCACTATATTTAATGAATTGTAAAGGTTTTTAGTAGCCCCCGCCGTGCGTGCAAGACGCGGATCCTGGGAGGATCCACCGAACCCGCGATACACACGCGAGTACAAGGCGAACATCGCTTACCCTTAAACGCAAACTGCAATCATCGAGTTGATCGGGTCTCTCAAAGCCAAACTAGTTTTGGTAGATCAGTCCGACCGTCACCCCAAGCGCAGAGTGAACAAGCTGAGCTTCGGTAAAAACTACTATAATAATAGCCATTGTGTGTGTGTGTATGTTTCATTTTTTGCTTCTCGATAGAATATCTTAAAAAATACAAAGCTGATTTTTTGCACGTAAGTTCAGTAAGTTTTTCCGCAGTTATGTGCCGAATTTCAAGACGATAGGATGATATTTTCATTCATAAACTAATTTAATAAAACTAAAAAATATGCTTTAGCGAGTTTCAATATGAACGAATTATATGATTCTGTTGTTCACCGCGAGAATTTCAAATTTAGGACTTTTACAAAAAAAAACAAATTTTGATGCTTCTTAGAAATTTTCAGTTTATGTCAGTTTGACCATCTTTATTTTTTCATCGAAATTGCATTAGAAATTATTAATCACATCATTAATAACTCAAAATGCCTCCTAAAAAAATAACACCGTCTACGCACAGCAAACGTAATTCAAAAAGAATTGCACAATTGAACGTGATAAAGACTGCATCAAATAAAGACCGGTGCAGTGATAGTGATGCGTTGTTTGTGACACGAAATGTGACGTCGGTGTCAAGCAATGAATTGGAAAGAAAACGCGAGCAGCGTCTTCTTAAAATTCGAGTATGTGTATCGACCTCAAGACAAAAAGAAACTGATGCACAGCGAACGCTGCGTTTGTCTTCGATGAGAGTGCGTGCATCGATAACGAGACAAAAAGAAACAGATACACAGCGTATGTCCTCAAAGCGAGTGTGTGTATCCACATCGAGACAAACAGACACAGAAGAAACAATAAGACAACTCACACAGGAACGTTTGATAGCGCTCGCTGATTAATGAATGTGACCTGTCGATTCTGCAATGCTTTACATTTTCAAGCAGAAAAACCATCAGATGGAAAGTTCAACGATTGCTGTCACAAAGGTAAAGTGAAACTACCAGCAAGGCCTATTTTCCCAGTATATTTAAAGGATATTATGTCAAATCCAGAAAATATTTAGAGTGGAAATTTCAAAAGAAAAATAAGATCATACGATAACAGTATATCTTTTGCATCAATGGGAGCTAAATTAACAGGTCCAGTAGCAGAATCAGAGGTGGGGGGTTGGGGGTGGCTCTACCGTTCCCGGGACGCGCCCTTCAAGGACGGGTGCGAAATCGGAAACAACTTCACCGACTGATCACAATGGTTGTTCACGGTACACAGTTTTATTTACATTTAATATGTAACTTATGACAAATTATGGTTATGTAATGAAATATCTTTATTTCACACTCTAGGAAAAACATAAGAGATGATGGAATATCGTTTAATAATTGAATTTATCCGTCAATTTTATAGTATTGCTTCTCGAAAATGCATTATTATGCTTAGTCGTACCATACCCTAATAAATAATATGTGAAATGTGTAGAAAATATATTTTAAGTATGTTCAGTGCGCAAGTTATCATTTCGCGATTAAGTTATTCTAACTACAAAATGATCCGATAAATTACAGTTAAATTATAGGTACGAGTTAATTGTAAGTAAGAAATATGCACAAATAGTAATTTTATTAAATTGAGAATTAAATGTTACTAGACGAAATGGTAATTTAAATATGCGAAGAAAATTTAACGGGTATACAAATAGTACATTTATACATCATCCGATAACACCCTTGTAGCGCAGCCGCGAGGCTCGTGGACTGCAGGAGGCGGCCGGTGGGGCCCGAGCTGGAGCGACTTATGACTTACGATATTGCAAGGTGCTCATCCCGCGATGGCGCGAGTTCCGCTCGGCAAGCATCCACTTTGCGAAAATACGAGAAAACACGGCTATTGTTGATAATAAACCACCGTTATTGCTTTGTAAGATGAAGGAAGATCGTTTAGATAGACTTAGGAGATAATTAAATATTTGGTACGCTCTTAGAATGTGAATCGGATAAGCGATGCGTGATTTACAAATGATCTAAATTTTATTTAAATATAATTAGTTTCGTTTGATATAACGTGAAGTTACGAATAATTGAGCTTCATTGTTAGGCGTATCTTGATGACAATGCACGCGGATCAGCGCTATTCGCGGAGCCGTCGCACTTCGGCCCTGACCGGGGCTCCGGTGGGATTACGAGCGACACAAGAAAATATATACTATCTCAAAGTATCTCCAACTAGGTACACAATCACAACAAAATAAAGAAAATTCTATTATTATTACACAAAAAAAGAATACGAGTTGAAAATAAAATAAATATTCAAAATAGTATTAATTTTCATAGATATCATCGTGGAGAAATCAAGCTGTATTGAAATTTTTTTTTCTTTTTCTTAATAATGCATAAAAAAAAGCGCAGAAAAGATTAATTATATTCTTTGAAATCTTTAATTTATAAACGACACAAAAGCATTTCAATAATCATAAAAGTAACTGCTAAAGACAGTTTTTTTTAGAAAACGGTATAATCAAAAGAATGAAATTAAAGAAGAAAAAAAACAATAAAATATAATCAAAACAGCGTCAAAATTTTAGTTTATCATTGTAATTATTTTCTTCGGGCAGATAAATACAAGAAAAATTTGATAAAAATAATTAAATACTTCAGGAGTGACAGCGCAAAAGATGATTGAGACAAAACTGTCGGGCCAAAGTTCACGCAGTGGTTACAAAAAACGCGAATGTGGTCATTCCTGAACCGCTCGTAAAAAAAACCATTCCGGGCGTCGTTATTCACGCGGGCTTCCGTCACGCTGATTCATCGCCGATATCATAACCTCGGGTGAAAAAATCCTTTAAAATATCACAAACGTCGCCGTTTTGTAGGAGAGAAAAATGGCTACGCATGTCCTGCGGCAGAGCGGCTTGTCTGCTGATTGATACTCACTGAAGCAGCCCCGCCCAGCTCGGGGCGCGATAAGCATGTTTCAAATATATCAATATTCAACATAAAGTCACGTAAGATACTGCACACATACAAATAAGCTCGATTTTCACGACCGTGTGTGACGACGAAATAAGATCTTATCCGACTTTTCGGCATGTGTGATTTTTCGAACGGTTGCGGAGTAAATAAATAATAAAGCTGAGAGCTTGACAAAAGCTGTGACAAACCTCGAATGCAACTAAAAAATAACTTAACGAGAAAAAATGTGTTTTGTAAATTTTGAGGAATTAAAGGGATTCTTTATAAATAACGTTACATCGATTTAAGAAATTGTAAAGGATTGTACGACATACGAGTAAGCCTGCACAACCTGTTGAGCGTAATATATATTTATTGTTTTTTTATGATACGTGATTTATATATTTATATTTATCTAATTATTACAAACCGAGTTTTTACATTAGATTTATTAGTATAATAATGTGGCTTTAAAGTGATTTGGATATTGCAACCTAAATCTACGAACGACCTCTCGATTTCGGTGTTAACTCGAACGACAATACCCAACAAATAAATATGTATATATTCCATTTCATAATATACTATATATACAGACATTTGATATATAAATATTAGATTTGCTATTTTAAAATTTTATTTTAATTTGAGTAATTTCTATTTGATAAAAAAAGTTAAATTTCAATAAATCACCACAAACGATTCACTCTCAAAGAGAAAGGAAAAATAGTGTGAAGTTGACGGCGCTCGCAGGTCGGCTCGCAGGGGCCGCGCAGTTGCAGGCGTTCTCCGAATACGAAAGAGGACTCACCTGTAACAAAAAAAAAGCCATGTTACTAAGTATTTCAACCAAATAACAATGGACTTATCCTATACACGACATATCGGTTTAATTTTTTTTCTCCGTATGAAAGCAACAAACATAAATAACTAGAAGATTTCGACCGTGGTTTTCTAGCTATTTGGCTATATATTTTTGATGGGATTGTTTCATCTAATAAAACATTCGATTTTTGTTGCCGTCATTGATGAATAGAAAAAAACCGATGACAATTTAAATTTATAAATAAAGTAAATTAAACACTAGAATCTAGTGTTTAATTTACTTTATTATGGAAGGTAGATTATATATTTGAAAAAATGATATGATATGTATCAATTTTATACATGCATCCTTAAGACGTGTTCCCGAGTTAAATATCTTTACAGTTAAAGTTGCCCGCGAGTGTGTGTGTGTTTACGCACACGTACTTCTAGAATTATCTCTTCATGAGGCTCGCAGTTTACCGGTAATTGTATTGTGTAGATATTTTTCTTCCACGATTTACATAACAATGCGGCGCTCTGGCTTTACAATATAATAAATTAATTTATTACTTAGCACGCGTCAGGCCCGCGAGCTGAAAAGAATGGAAATTAAAAATTATACAAAAGGCTTAAGTAAATATAGAACTCTCGCATGGGATATAATGTGTTCGTGGAGCCGCGCAGCCTTCCGCGGGCGTTCAAGTCCTGCCTAACTTAGTTCGTAAGAAATTCACAAGCCCCGCTGAGATATTCCTTTGAATAAATTCATATTTATATGATAAACCCAGACTGTGCGCTATGCCAACAAAGCACGACTATTGCCGCATGTAAAAGTTTACGATTTTGAATTAATAAGATATAAAAAAAAAAAAAAAAATTAAATGACTGGATTGAAAAACATATTCGTATTGCGCTGAATTTTCCGTGATTTATAAATACAATACTATAAGTGTATATATATATATATATATATATATATATATATAAACTCAGTAATTTACTTCAAATAACAAGATAAACAATTGATCGGATATAACCGCAGTAAAATTGTATTCTAAAGAGACGTATTTTTTAACCACCAAATGTTAATATTTTTGAATAAAATACTTGTGATTTTCCACATGTTCGTTTTTATTTGTGACCGGTTTCGCCAACCTTTCACGTTGGCATTATCAAACAAAGTGAGATTTTATATAATAATAAGCAGTTAGGTAAACAATTGTAAGAGGTTGTTAGAAAGAGAGAGAATGATTGTCAGGTGGTAAAGGGTAATGTGATTTTAATGCACCTAACGCGTAGAACCCGAGGCAACCGTTTCCCAGTCGGCGGACACGTGCCGTGGCGTGAAGAAACGAATATCTCTACTCGCGAGGCACTCTGCTCGAGTCCATTATTAAGTAAATATGGCCGAACCGGTCTGTTGATATAAACCGATTGAATGGATTCAAAATGTGTAGTCGGGAACTAGTGGAGCTCGTGTGAGCGCCAACGCAGGCTCCGCGGCCGAGCTCGAGCGAGTGCGATGTCTGGTGGTATTGTTTTTTTTTAAGAACAAAGAGTTGCTGGGAAACATGTTTTTTTTTGTAGGTTTGTATTATATTTTTAAAAACACCGGTTGTACCTTTGACAAAGTAAAATTATTTCTACGGTCAGTTATTTTGTTGGAAATATTTTAAATTAAAACATAATTTTTATTTTTATACAATTTATATGTCAATTACATGGATATTTATATATTGAGTATGTATAATCTGGCAGGCGATGATTCGTTCTAAATGAATGGTTCATTTCGAGCAACCGGGCTGCTACGAGTGCAGGTTGATAATAGTTTGATTTAGCTCGAAGTATAGGGTTTAGTACGAATAGTCACTGATTAATTATCTTACACAGCATAATACTGCACTCAGCAATTCAAAAGAAAAATCAAACCGTATTGTTTGCCTACCTTCCCCATGCATCGCACGGCTACGGCGATATCTCCACTGGATAATGCGGAAAATAATAACAATAGTATTCATTATATGTGCTGCAGTAAGCAAGACTGAGAATTGTTCGTTTAAGTAAAATCAGTATTCAGAAACGAGAAAAAAGAAATATAAAAATTAAGACAAAATTTCAAATAAAATAATAAATAAGTAAGTATACAAGTATTATAAATATTGGAGGGTCGATATTATCAACAAAAAAAATATATTCAGAGATACAAACATACTTCTTGAATCTGAACTCAAATCTCAGGCTCTATGACTTTTTCCACAAAATCAAAATTGACAATCTACGAAGTACTGATATGAATGGAAGAGCGCGAACGATGGAATGTAAAACACGCCACCGCTCGCCCTTCACTAGGGCGTTAATCAATACAAATAGTCGATATAATAAAAAATAAGTAAAAAATTCAATCATCTCTCTCTTGACACCTCCGAGCGGGAAAAATCCTTCCTCGGATCCCGGAGGTGCGAGGCGAGGCGGGGGCGAGAGCAGGCGAGGTGCGGGCGGGGCGCGGGCGGGGCGCGGGCGAGGTGCGGGCGGGGCGCAGGCGGGGCGCGGGCGGGGCGTAGGCGGGGCGCGGGCGGGGCGCGGGCGGGGCGCGGGCCCTCCCGGTCGGGGACTTCATTACAATAATGCAGCCCCGGCCGACCCGCCCTTTGTCGGGGCGCGGTGAGGAACAACAACCCGCAGGTCTACTTTATTAATTAAACTACGCCCATATATAATCGCACTACACACTTTGTGCATTGTGGAGCGGAGGGCGGAACCTGGCCTGGGATTAGGAAGGAAGCCGGCAAGGCGCGTCGAGCACAGGGCCGGCAGCTCTGCGCGAGGACACCGCAGTGCAGTTTAATAAAACGTAGCTTAAACGATAATAAAATTAAGAAAAAATAATTGCGGATCGTAGAATGTATCGATGTATTATATATAATACGTTTTTATTAAATATAATAATAAAAAGAGCAGCATGATTTTTAATTATTTTATTGAAAAAAACTCAATACCGGCTAATATTATTAAAATATATATTTTAATGAATACGTGACTTCAAAACCAAATCGGTATAAAAAAAATTATTGAACATTACATCGGTGACGGTCAAAAATGGGCATGGAAAATTCAACAACAACGAGCAAGCGTACCCGAAAGCAGTTTAGTATCCGCTTTTGACTATATAAAACAAAAAAGAAAAAAATGTTCATCTGTTTGCTTGTGTGTAGCCAACAAAGGACGATACGAATACTTCTCAAATTAAATACCGAATAGGTGCAGTCTGAGGAGAACCCCTTGCCGCGGGAGCCGGGTCGACGGGACCCTCCCGAGGAGCCACTCGAGCTCGAGAAAAACTCTCCGTATGCAATCGAACGAAATGCCAGACAGGCGAAGAACAATCGTATGCAGATTATTGCATCCCGGGGGTCTCGCTTTGCGAGCGCGCGCCTCGAGATGCAGTCACCGACTAAGCCACTCGCAGTCGAGAGCCGGAATGCGAGAGACTCCGCGATCACACTAAAAGCCTTCGAGATAAAACAATAGGGAACCCGTTGAGGGTGGTTTAGTTATCGGGGTGGAGATTTTTTTAGGATGCAAAAGGTTCGCTGAATTTGGAGTCGGTCGCTTTTAGTTACATTATATATTTAAAGACGTAAATATGAATATCAAAGGATATTTTTACAAAGTATAGCAGATTTACACAAAGTACTCGTAACTTGAACGAAAATGTGAAATAAATATTCATAAGAGTGTTGAGGCCATCTTGTAAGGGCCTTATGTGGAGATTAATATTTAGGCACGCGAATATTCATGGCTGATTTTAAAGATATTTTTGTATGCAGCTGTATATATTTTATTTGTAATATATAAAATTTGACTATATTCTATTTAATTTGTGGATATTTTATAATAAATTAAAACAGGAAGGTCTTTTCAACAAAGCACCCAAACGGGGTTACATTGTTTAAGATTATCGCGTCTATTTTATCTTTTTAAAAAATCAAGAATAAAAACACTAAGTTGATCTTACAATTGATGTTCAGAGCGGTATTATTAGGTGCGCGACTCTCGAAGTCATTGCACGCTAGCGTTTCTAGCGACCGATTTCTCAGAACGCTATCACCATTCATTTTAACTGACTGGCCTTAATCCTGCGCGTTAAATTTAAAAACTAATATTACTGAAAAAATATAAAAATATAATATAAGAAATTCAAAAATTTAACTGTGTACTGTACTATATTTTTCTAAAAAAATATAAAAGACAAAGATAAATATTCATCTATAAACTAATCTACAAACAGAATTTAAAAAAAATGTAAATGTCTCATATACATGGAAATAGTCCTTAGAACTGAAATAATATACTATTGTATATATTTATTGTATATAAAATGAAAATGTGGTTTAAATAATAATCGGTCAAAGAACTTGCGATTCATAATACGAAAGGTCAATTTATATTACGGCTTATAATAATTATTGAGTGCTGTGTTCAATATAAACATATTTTCCCCAGGTGTAAAATTGCAGGTTTACCGATCGTAAAAATATATATTCTCGGGTTGGATATAATGTTTTTTTTTATTATCGAGAAGCATAAAAAGTAATGCAAAACAATAAAATAAGATTCGATTTAGCACATCTTAAAGCGGCATTATTAGGATCGAATGAAATGCTACATTCAAATCCAATGAAATAAGACATTATGTGGATATCACCGTAAATTATGTCGTAAGGCGATCGGCCATTAGATGGACTCGAATACTCGTCGTCGGTTGTGTTAACGACCTACATGCCATCTTTGAGACCAAACTCAAGTGTCCTGTACTCAAATGTGTGTGAAGATCGATCAAAATATAAGTTTGTAATATCTACATTTTGTGTGGGTAAGAGAATGAGAATATCAACATTGAAGTGCTATAAATTTTACGAATGAAATATGAAATATATTTTCATTTTCTTTTAATATCTTTTAATAATCGGCACCATATTGGGAACCGACATCGCAGTGGTCGACGCGAGCAGATCTGCCGGCCGGGAAGAGACAAGCGACACGCGGCCCACTTGTGGAAGTATTTTATTTTAGAGTTACTAATGTAGTCAAAAATCAAAAACGATGTCAAGTTGATCATGTTAACGTTATAAAAAATTACAACATTTGAGAAGTTAAAGAAAAGTCTTCACATTTTATTGACGAGAACTCAAGTGGTGTGGGGTTAGGAGTGAGTTTGAACGACCGAAGACACAAATCAAGAAACTGGCACTTTTGATGTATCGATTGCGAGAATTCCGCATCCAAGTCAATAACGTCCATCAAATAATATAGATTTGGACATTAAATAACCAAGAAGGAAAATATGATGTTAAAACCCAATAATAAAAATAATACGACCAAAACTAGTGGAAACGGTCACGGGAGCGGGGCGCGGGCCTGCCGGGAGTGGAATCACGCGGGGATGTGAAAGATTTTCCAATAGTAAAACGCACCAATTTGCCCTAACTGATTGTTATTTTCATTGCAAAAGCCACACTATAATTAGTAAAATGCAAAGGTTTATGTTTAAGCTTCCACGGTTGTAACATGTAATTTTTTTATCATTAATAAAGCAATACAATTCACGCGTAATATTTTCAGAAACGACTATTACTTTAATACAACAAATGAATATTGCGATAAATGAGGCGTGTAGCATTTTCCAATCCCCTTGACTTATCTCGATCGTCTTGTAAATCAATCATCGAGCATCGAACTTACAGAGATCACCGAGAAATCTCCTACACTAGTCCGTCCACGGTATTTAAATTGATTATAACTGCGCGACATAGATAACTCGGGGCTGAAGCTGTGCCCGAGTAGAGCGCCAACAAAGGTTATTCATTCGTTCTTATTATTCTTACTATACTTATTATAACAGAAGGGTAGTGCTCGTCTAAAACATATTACAGGTATCCGCTAGCAATAGATTCTATCTGGTGCATCCGCTGCACTCGGACCGGCGAGATCACTGTATGTAACTCTACGAGAATCGCATCACGATATCGGAAGAATACTCGTGCAGCGAGTAGCGCTAACCGGAGAGCACGGAGCCGGCGAACCCCGACGAGTGTTGTACTTTGAGTCGAAAAATAAAATTTACAAAATAATTGAATGTTGATTCGCATCCCTACCGACCAAAAAATTTGGAAAGCACTAAACTAGTCATCAAGCGAGAGGACGGCACACGAAGATGCGTAGTACGAGTAAATAAGTAAAACACAATGAAGGTGTAAAATTGCGCCGACTTTATAAAAAAATATCGTTTGCTTACAACGCCGAGCCAAAATTACACGTTAAAACGATGAATCTCTCACAACAGTGATGTTTATATAAACAAATTTAATGCAAAGAGTTATTAGAAATCAACGATTTAAAACTTAGAGCTTCGATGGAGTCATCTCAAATAAGTGTGCCGTTCTGCGAGGCCCAATAGAACCGTATAAGTGAAACTTAGTTCAAGGAAACTAATGTAGAGCCTGGAGAGCAGCGTCAAGGGATGATCGCCCGCGAAGATTACTCATCGCCCACGAGAGCCAAGCGCAGGGTAGCCGAGTTGCTGAGTTGCCGAGTTGTTTTCGGCTCGGGGCTCGCAGTTTGGCGCCGGGGGCGGTCGATGGAGCGAGCCGGGGTTCGCAAGATCCGTTTGAACTTATATTCTCGCTTTGTTCAGCGGAAAATTCGAGTCAGTAAGTGTCTCTCTTTGAGGCTAGTCTCAATCCAATCGATGGGATCATATCTCCACGCGGAGCTCGGCTAATTCGATTGACGCATGTACATAGTTATCGCTTATTTAAATTAAAATTAGCTTTGAACCTTTACAAAAGCGAATATTTTAAAAACGGCCGCTTTGGCCTCCGTTACATTTGTGGAAAATATTAAAAGCGGAGTAAATTTATTGGTGAGTCGATATATTCGATACCGATAAATCGATCAGGGTGTCAAGTTAGAGTGATTGAGAGAGCCGAGGTGGTGCTTTGAAATCTAAAAACTTAAATAAAATGCAGATATACGCGACTTAATCGCGGTAAATGGCAAGGGCTGCGTCCACTCAGATGCAAAAACACATGAGTTTATATGAAATCAAATGGCCATAGTTGATATTTTTAATATACGAAAATATTAAATTAATAAGTCTAGATTTTATAGGATTAATTAAATTATCAAATTCAGCAAAATACGCACGAAGGAAACTGACTCCCCGGAGGGCCGACAATGCACGCGCCGCGAGCTGGGACTGATCACTCTTCAAAAGAAAGAAAACATACAACATCTAAATTTGCAACTAATGTACAAGCGCACAACTTTATGTATATTATTACCAACAGGGATTATTTAGGTTTATTTTTTGTAAAATTTAATAACTCGATATATCGGATGATGTAACGGGCGCAATGTCACACAGTTCTGTAGCCCAGCTGCGCGGCTCGGGGAGATAAAATATTTATCCAATAGTAATCCCATACGGTTCTTTTGAAGGCCTTCAGTTTAAATTACTCGACCCAAGATAATTGTGGAGGGGTAGGTCGGAAAGAAAAACCTTCATTTTTAAATTAGCCCCGCCTCGTCCGAGGCCTGAAGACTCCGAGACTTTCGATTGGCCCGAGATGTACTAATTAACGAGATGGTCCACTCGCCTGGTGCCATATTTGAGTTTGAAGACCTTCCCGGGACCCGGAAGAGGTAAAATATCTGAAAACGGAATGTGATTCAACTGAGAGTTCAATCAATTCAGATATATATAGGATTTAAGCCGTCGAATCTGAAAAAATAAACCTAATGTCAAAGCAGAATAAGCCGAAAATAACCCACTTTTAGGATAGAAAAATATTATCTTAATGCTGAATTGAAATTTTACAGATTAAAATAGGCTACCTGAAAAATAAACCAAATAATTCTGAGCCTTTTATTTGCGTAAAGCCACAAACTTATACAAACACACGGGACATTTAAGAAACAAAACGCTATGTGCGATCGTTTGAAAGTTTAAATTACACATTTCAGGGGAAATTTGAAACAATTATTAACTCAAATTTGGTTAATTTTCCCCATGAAGAAATTATCGAGTTATTAAAAAAATATTATTCTCCTGTTAAAAACAACCCATAAATAGTATAAACTGTAATTAATCGATTTGAGCCAAAAACCTTTTTCCATTTCCAGCATGTATTTGTAAATATTTCCAGTTATCAAGTCTACAATAAACGAAGACTTACGGAAAATACAAAAATGTTTTAAATGTACTTAAAGCAACAAGATGTTGTTTTGCGTATTGCTCTGAGTGAAGAGTAGCCGAGTGAGTTAGTAGAGTAGTAAATTGTGAATTTTCTGATTGATGAAGGCAGTGGATCGCGACGCAAAGTTGTAAATATGGAAGTTCGGAGGAACATAACAAATGCGAGTTGACACAACCCTGCACAGCCCGCGCTAGATACAGCTGAGTGACGCCGCGCCATGGATAGATAGATGCGCCAGTAACTTCCTTAAAACAACTAATCCTTGATAACCTTACTAATCGTTAAATAATACTATATGATGTGATGAAATTAAGCGTTAAAGTTTATGTTACCATAAACGAGCTCGTCAGTAGTGGATAGTTAATTTATCTCAATCTGGTCAAAAGTAGGGTATGTTGTGATGTAGTGGGGCACATTTAAGGTCCGACGTGGATGAACGTCGTAACAATGGTATCTGTGATGCGTAAGTCAACGACAGTAGGTCAACGACACGGGAAATATGACAAATATAATGCGGCAATGATTATTATTAAATATTTTTAATAAATCTTAATTTTATATCCATACGGGTTTATTGAGTAAATAATATTTAGGTCTCATGGGTACCGGGGGGAAATTGAGGATTTTTTCGTTTGGTATTCGAATCGATTTACTAAATACTAAACATAGTTCAACGTAATAAATCCGCATCGGATAGCAACGGAGGAAACCGTGTGGGAACTGCAGAGGAATGCCTCCAAACTGAAAACTTAAATATTAATACATGAAAGAATATCTACAGTTTCCAACGACATGAACCACACGTCGTAGTGCTTTTGCCAAAAGAACAAAGATCTCGGTCAATCGTAACTCAAGCATTCCAAGTGACGAAATAATCATAAAACTAGCTCTCAGTTGATAGATGAAATCGCATCGATAACAACAACGAGGGTTCAGAGAGACGGATGAAAATACGCTCTCTCAGAGTTATCGTATTCGACACTTTATAAAATTCTTTGTTCTCGAGTTCGTTCGCTTTGCTCACAAATTATTCCTTGAAATAATAATGAGAAGTAGAACCGGCAGTAATGTTTCACACGATACAATGAAAGAGCTGCCGTTACTCGATACATATTTTATTTGAAAAATATCTTAGCCTCCGAAATCGGCTCTCTCGCGGGGCGCGCAACGCGAACTGAGTATTTTTATATCGAGGAGCACAATGAAGTCAGCGGCCCTCGAGTAACGAGGGAGGTCCGAGGCGCGCGGCGACTGCTCGAAATATCGCCAAGACAAATAGCTCTAACGA
Organism: Atopsyche davidsoni; assembly: GCA_022113835.1. Taxonomy (NCBI): domain Eukaryota; kingdom Metazoa; phylum Arthropoda; class Insecta; order Trichoptera; family Hydrobiosidae; genus Atopsyche; species Atopsyche davidsoni. The sequence continues at coordinate 14,198,589 of JAILWY010000005.1, read as the reverse complement.
ACCGAGGGAGTCGGGCGGGGACTCTCCGGCAGAACGGGAGGCGGCTTCTTATCCCCGATATTTATAGTGCTACGGCATTCCCGATGGCGGGGATCGATCGCACCCGCGGACATCCGCGCTGAGGTTCTCTCGAAATCGGTGAAATTGAACTTAGAGTCTCCTTCTTCTACATTCCCTATATCGGTGGTAGCACGAGCATAACTCACTCGGCACTCGCTCTGAGGTAACATGGTGCCTACTTTTCGTTGCGTGGCCATTTAACGTCAGCAGTACACTTCAGTTGGTACCTCTTTTTGAATATGAAGTAAAAAAAAAAATTAATGCGCTGCGTATTTTTTTCTGAGTCTAACTAGCGAGCGGCACATTCTTCGGGTTCGCATTTCAATAATTTCAATGGAGTAAATAAATCTAGGATTGCATTGCAAGCTAGGATCCATACCGTTTGGTATTAAAACATATTAGGATTTTAAGATGAGAATAAACAATGTGGATGACGCTCGATTCATATAAATATGCAATTTAAAAAAAACCATTGAATAAAATCAGAATTATGACTCTAATCATTTTAGATGAAGGAGTTTTAAGAAGTCATTAAAATGTCGAGGGCGCGCTCATTCGTAACCGTAAAAAAATAATCGTAATAATAATTTGAGTGATTTATTTCACCGAAAACAAAGGGACCTGCAGATATCTTCGTAACGCCGTAATCGAGAGTGCCACTCAGGAATGCCGCAAAAGGAGTCCCGAAGGTTCCGCCGCCGTCTCTGCGGGAAGTCCCGGCTTCTTCGCCGAGGTGTAAAACTTTTAGCGGCAGGTGAGCCGCAATTATGGGGACCTTTACCGCCCGCAACGCTCGGCTTGATAGCCTCTACCGTTCAGTAAATTTTCTTTTGAAGGACAATTTACGGCAGCGACATTAAGCGAGAATACTGACGAGACATCCAGCTCAGCCAAGGTGCAATACGGAAACCGAGCACAGTCGTGATTCCGAGACCGAGACCCGTGCGGGCCGACTGCGCGAGATTGGAATTTCGCTTTCCTCGGCGCCCGCGAGGTCCGCGAGGTCCGCGAGGTCCGCGAGGTCCGCGAGGTCCGCGAGGTCCGCGAGGTCCGCGAGGTCCGCGAGGTCCGCGAGGTCCGCGAGGTCCGCGAGGTCCGCGAGGTCCGCGAGGCCCGAGAGGTGCGGCTGCGTCTCACTTCGGAGCGCGGGTCTGCGTTGCGAGCGACACGAAAATGTCAATAAAGGAACTGTAATGCCAAAGCGAAATAATGCCCACCAATCACCAATAAAAATGAACATGTGAAAAAATCACTCAAGTATTTTTTTAAAAATATTAAAATAAAGGAACTCGAAATATTTCCGGAAAATGGAGGAAGATTAACTTGTCGCGGAATCTAGCGGACACTTTGAATCGGAATAAATACAAATTTTAATAAAACCTAATTTATTACGTTATACAAACGTAATCAAAGATAATTCTTCGCATATTACACAGAGCGTCACCGACTGACTTATAGAACGCTCATCGTTCCTTGATTGAAGATTTAGTATTGCAATAGTGTGAGTCAGACTTAACCAACAAGAAGTAACTATTTATTTTTAAATCACAAAAAAGTAATCATGACGCTATCTACTACCCCAAGTGTTAAAAGAAATATGACTTTTTTTAATTTTAAAGATATTTTTAAACAAAACAATCACATTCTTAATCAAATATCAAGACCATTCAATTATTTTACTTTTTATAATATTGCTTATAATAATTTTACTATTAACATACATATTGAGCAATCATAACTTATTTTCAAAAATGCCATATATTTCGACGTATGTGCTTTCCACTCTCTGTCTATTTAAACTACTATTGGGAGTATATGTCGATTGAACAGTGAATTACAATAAAGTATTAAAATTTCAAAGCAAGAGATAAAGTCTACATAATTAGGTAGTAAAAGAGTAGAGCGTACACCCGAAGAGGGTGAGTTCAGATCCCAGATGCATTTTTTATTCCTATTTTCTTTTTTTGGCGCCCTTTGAAATATATCTCGACATTGGATTTAAAAAAAACAATTAATATAGATATAGTTCATACTTTAAAAAAAAACTACCCAAAAAAATTTATAAATTCCCAGGAATTTTTTTAACCACTAATATTTACGTTTGGTATCATAATAATTAAAATAGTAAATAATTAAATAAACAGAACGAACATACCATACTTACAGGCTTTTTCGCATTCAAATCGATAATGCCCTGCACCGGGTCCTGCTGCGGGGGGCGGGGGGAGCGCCGGTGACAAACTTATCTGTTTCACGCAAAATTACAATTTATAAAGTTAAACTAGATCCGAATCAGACCGGCGCGCACGAACGCCGCCGCGCCGACACCTACGTGCCACAAATATAAATACGTCGTGAGTCGTGAGTCGTGAGGCGTGAGTCGTGAGTCGTGAGGCGTGAGCGTGAGGTGCGAGCGTGGGGGAGCTGGCCGCCCCGCCCTCGCGCCCGGGCGAGCGGCCGCCGGGAGACTTCGTTTGTTTATCACTTGTAGACGCTCCATATTAAAACAGTTGCAACGGCATGTTGCAAAAACGCGAATAAATTTGAGATTTCATTTTCACTACTGGAATATAAACAACACAAATATAACGAAGTAGAAAGAAACCTTCAATAATCTAGAGGATTTCTTTTTTAATTTAAGTTTAATCAAAAAACCTAAAACTATTCTATCACCAAAAAGATTAAAAAATAAAAGTACGTTTTGTAAGTGCGTGCGGAATATATTATTCAATACGATAGTAATCGCCAAAAACAACCTCGGAACTAATCAAATATAGTTACCAACTAGGGTTTTTTTTTAAATTGCGCACAAAGCCCTCTATACATGTAGCAACAAATCGCGCAACCAACTTCGAGCTTGCCAATCGCGTCCCACATTTTAGGCAAGACCATAAAAAAAACACTCATAATATAGGGACGCCATTGGCTAGCTGCAAGTTGGTGGCACGACTTGTCATTACGTGTGCACAGGCCTTAAAAGGCCGGTTTTTATTTTACGCCAATGGATTAAGTTTATTATTTATTAACTATGATTTATGAAAATTATATAATTTTTAACTGGAATAAATTAAAAACAATAAAAAAATGACATGCTTTATGCTATCCCAAAATTAGCGCAAAATCGAAAAATCAGTGTCATATGAGCCAGCAAAGTCTTGGAGGCCACTTACTCGATATGCTATTTTATACATAACCTAACACTGTATAATTAATGAATCAATAAAAAAATTACAAAGTGTTTTCGATTTTTCGAAGGCAAAAGCGTTCAAAACATACATGTTTGACAATCTTCAAATTATTTGTGATAAATTGATACTTTATTGAACTAACCAGCCTCTCGAGGATGTTTTCTAATAAATTTTAAAATCCAGCAGTCAGTTGCGTGACTCCTTTATCCGCGATTCAACATGACGGTTCAAGGAAGTTTAGAATATCGAAACTTCCGTGGATGTCGCGATACGAATTGAATACTTGAATTCATAGCGCCACAGTTGTGGCCGTCATGTAAAAAAAAGCATGATAGCAGCCGCCGCGCCGCGGGCCGGCCCAGTTCCCAGGCTATTGTAATAGTAATATTAGTTTCTAACCAATATTAATAACAGCGCAGATCGAAGAATGAACGCAAGTGGGTCGCGCCCCTACCACTCCACAAGCCTCAACATTGATTCGACTCTTTGCAGAGATTAGGGTGCGATTAGATGACGGACTGCACTGTAAGCGTCCAACGATAGAGCAGTGAGTCGTTCAAGTCGACGATAAATATTGTTCATCAAGAGTAGTGACTGCAAAAACAATGCTCCTCATTAATAATGTATTAAAAGGTTCAAAAATATTTACAAATTAAAAAGCACAAGAGGACGCGTCGATTGCAGATCCAATACTATTTTTTGTGTGTTTAAGTGTTTGAAGACGTAATGTGAGATTCACGTTATTTAATAACGTAATTGCTGTATTTGGACAGCATCCAGGCGAGCGTCGCGCAGCAGCCGCAAACGAGTTCTATGTGTCTTAGCGAGGGTGATTAGTGTCGTTTAGGAATATTTATAAAAAATTAAAACTAACTAGATTTAATATTCCACTAACTGAGTAAACTAACATTTTAAGAGGATATATTTAACATAGTACAAATCAAGAACACGTAAAATAAACTTCAATAAAGCACAATGCATTTTTACACAGTGAAAATACAAAACATGGTAGCATAACGTATATATTATCTAAATAATACCTTTTATATTCCATTGATATATATTTTAATAGTTGCATCAAACGAAAAAACAAAAGCTTGTATCAACATATTAAAAATTAAAGGGTCTAAATTTATTGCCATATTTCTTTGGCTAAATATACTAACTAAAACTCAAACGTATGGACTATAGAAGCTCTCGGTGAGTCCTTTATTCCGTTTGCTGACGCGTCCGATATAGGCGCCGCCCAGGACGGGAACAAAGGACGGCAGGGCGCGGCCGCTCAGCCCGCCCTCGCCCTCGCCCTGCCCTCCCTCGCCCTCGCCCTGCCCTCCCTCGCCCTCGCCCTCGCCCTCGCCCTCGCCCTCGCCCTGCCCGCCCCCGCCCCCGCCCTGCCCACTAGCCTCGCTCGGGGGCTCGAGTCACACGTCGACTGGCCCCAGTAAGAGGGCGCACGCACTTCCGCTAAGTAATCAAACCAAAGAGAACGATTTACGATATTTTAAAATTAATTTGGCAATTAGGGTATTTATTTAGAATCAATATCTCCAGGTGTCCTAAGATCCATATGCGTTTTCGCAGCTCTGACGTGAGACGGAAATGAAAAAAAAGTGTATCCACGACCGATCACAGGCCCGAGACTACGATCGGCAAGCGAGCACTCTAGCTCCTGAACTGAGTATTTAAAGTAACAATAAACTCAAAATAATGAAATACCTCATTACAAAAAAAAACCGGCTCCAGGTATAAGTTTCGATAATTAGCGTGGTAATATCTGGATCGAATGCAATCCAAACGAAGCCAGCCCCAGTCTCGCGGCGCTCATTCTCACGCTCACGCCGGCGCTCACGCTCGCACTCACGCTCAAGTTTAATGCTTTCTCGTACACAAAAACTTATTATTATAATAATTTAGTAAGAAAAGTTAATATGTCTTGATGAAAATTTAATATATCTCAAAACCCTTAAGTCTGTTAAACAATACAACAAAACCAATTGGTTGTGATCAAGATAAGTTTGAAGGTTTTGTGACCAATTTTAGAATAGGCTTATTTTATTTTATTTACTTTTAAACTGCGCCTACTGATAGCTCATCGTAATGACGATGATCCCTTGCAGCTAGTGATATTTTACACTTCTCGAACTCAAATTATCAGACCGTAAATGTCAATCATTCGTTAAATTAATATAAAATAATTTTAGTACGTGTAACATACGATATCACAAACCCTATAGAGTTGAACCCCGACAGGGAAGAACGGGCCCACTGTGTTTTACACCTATTTTTTCCTACACAAACTCAATAACGAAATCCATGTGCACTACCACCTGAGTCACACCTTGCAAAGCCCCAAAACCAGCGCGCAGAATCAGGGAAATAGTCACATACCGTATCTTAGGCATAGCCCTAACAACTATTGTAAAAATGATAAGAAAATAGAGAAAAAAAAAGAAAAAATATATATTTATATATATAAACGTCCGCCGACGTAAAGAGAATCGTACGGGATGGCTAGCACCCGATTGCATTTCATGCAATGTTCGGATTAATACCTGCAATTTACAAAACTAACTGACCGATCTGAACCGAGTGCCGCGGTGCTTGTGATCGGCGGAGAGGACGGGAGTCATTCTCGACCTTCGAAGGACAGTCTTCGGCTAACTATTCGCATTGAATGGTTTTCGAGAGCCGAACATTTTTCAGCCGATGCGGCATAGTGTGGCCAAATTTACAATCAGAAACTCGCGGCCAGTATCGGCCGCGCGATAAGGCTACCGAGCGAGGCATTTTAATGCGCGGATTATTTTCTGGCTGACCTGGTGAGTTTTATTTTCAGTTAGTCTGAATATACACGATCGAAACGTCAGATAATATTCTTGATATTTATTACCTGCCTCGGGAGGAGGGGGAGGACCGGGGGATGGGCGGGAGCGTATGGAATAAGCGAGGACGTGTTTAGAAGAAATCTTCGGCTTTAATATTCCACGAGACTGCTCCGCCCGGGAAGTTCACAAAGAGGCGCAGCCAGGAGGGCACTGGAGATTATATAGACAAAGGAAAGGCATTTCAAAAGCGCTTTACGGAAGAAAATTTAAAACATTGTGTTTGCTCGCCGACGAGAGGCAAAACGGAGCACGCCCGCGCGGGTTGCGCGATACTGCTGCGAGGACGAGTCGCGTTAAAACAGATCTATTTGTTTGACTTGACTACGAGGGACATCCGCGGAGACCGCGTCGGCTGTATTTGAATGCGGTGACTGCGTTATTACAAAATAACTAGATTATTTTATTACCCGACGTCAAGGACAAAATTCCAATAACGTTTTATATTTACTTCATAATTTTTTTATCATCAGTCATATGCAGTGCATATAAAATAAAGACAAATATTTATTTTTGGTCATAACAAAAATTCAACTTTTTCGGTAGGACGTCCCGGATGACGGAGCCGGTGAGGTTTATATAAGAAATAATATTGCCTTCTGGATATAAGGTAAAAATAATGGCGTTCTTTTATACAAAGAATTTTCAATGTTGTGTAGTTATACGATCCGCATTTCAATTATCGATTTTGTTTTTTAAGTTAAAATATTATTATTTGTTATAATAATCTAAATATAGTGAGTATGTAAACATAGCAAACATAAAAATACTAAATTCGACATAACAATTAATTGATACATGACAGAATGCAGCCCAGCAGTGAGCAGGTCCCGGGGTGCCGGACGGCCGGGCTGCAGGCCGCATCCCTTATCGACCGGCGCACGTGGAGGACACGTGGAGGACACGTGGGGGACACGTGGGGGACACGTGGGGGACACGTGGGGGACACGTGCGCCGAGCGCGCCGCCGTACAGCTGTTACGCACTGTTCGCAGGTGAACCTCTTTATTCCGTAACGAGGAAAAGTAACGATTTGTTTGTAGCGCGTGGCGGTTTTTAAACTTTACTAAGAGACAAAATATCTGCCCTTTTGTGACATATCGATAGATCGAATGAACAGTTGAAAAAAAAAACGTACAATCAATTTCAAGTACAAGCATTCATACGTGTCAAGTATTCGTCTGCAATTCCCTTACATAGTTAAAATGACATAAGTCAACGTCAAGTATTTAATATAATTATAATGATAAACAATAACTTTTTATTTATATCTTCACTGTGAGTTTATTAGAATTATTTTGCATAACTAGTTTCGACCTTATACACCAGGTCATCATCAGATGCATTATTAAACATCAGTTTAGTAATGCATCTGATGATGACCTGGTGTATAAGGTCGAAACTAGTTATGCATAATAATTCTAATAAACTCACAGTGAAGATATAAATAAAAAGTTATTGTTTATCATTATAATAATGGATCTTCACCATTCAAATGCCTTGTCCCTCAACAACAAGTATTTAATAAAAATCAATTATGATTTTAAAATATTTGTTGATATGACTAAAATTTAAGAAGCATATAATGCGTTGACGCAAAGCACATCCAGCAAATGTTTATAAATTATATATGTATTTGGTAAACTAAATTATTTTTCATTATATTTAAAATGGTTTAATCCATATTTGACGACTTTGCCGGACACTTGGAGGAAAAACATATCCAAAACTTTAGTCCTTCCTGTCTGCATCTTGAAAATTATTGATATCTTCGAGTACATATACGAGTTTGTATATCCTCGTCATATTACCATAAAGCTGTTGTTTAATTTTATATTATAATACGTCGGTAAGGTTCTACGTGTAAAATTTAAAAATTATGATATACTCTCACTTTGTATTTTATTTTAGGCAAGGCTGTAAAGATATGCAATTTTACAAACGGTAAGCAAATTTTATGCAAGTTTGAGATTCAAAAACTGGATATTAATGCCAACTAATATTTATCTCTAAGAAAAGGTGGTTTTATATTTCTGTTAATTTTATGAAAACTGTTGAAGTTTCGAGCTCTCAGCAAAGGAGTTGGCAAGTAAAAGGAGAAATCGCCGCGATGGATAATATTCCACACTGCCGGGCACGGCAAGTCGACGATAGCTTCCAACTGTCCGCTTCGTGGACTCCCGAGCAGCTGACTTTCTGTGCAGTCTGACTAATCAGAAATCTGTGTAATTAAATAAAAACCGATTTTATGGAGATTCCTCTCATTTTTGAATGACACGTACAGGGAGTTCCTACTCAGATTCTACTGCAGAAAACTCCTTTTAAATTAAAAACACAATACATCACCACGGAGGTATCAGCCGAGCCGTGCGGGTAATGCAAAACACATAACTTATGAATTTGTTAATTACTAGTGTCTGGCATAATCAATACAAAGGCTTATATTATTACTGTGAACATTCAATATAAGTTTCATCAGTATCTTTATAGTTCCAAATAAAAGGCATGTTTAAAAAAACTTATGTAGCCTTTTGTCAGCTGGATTTGCGAATTTACCGTGTTTTTTTTTTTTTTTTACTATTTTACATTAAAAAATATAAAATGTTGGACCCCGTCCGTGAGTTCCCTGTTCCAGCGTCCCTGTTCTTGAACTACAATTAGAAAAAAAATTCTTGAACAATTGCAAAAAGTAAATAATTATAGTTATTTATCTGAAACATCACATGTAATTGCTGTTGATTTCACAATGTCGTAGCGTCATAAATCGGAATAAAAACCATGGATTATCTGCAGCGAGATGGACCCTAATCCCTAATTACCATAATAACCACAGCCAAATATGTTCATGACACAAGTAGTGTGAAAGTCTCCAAATGTCTCAGAATGCATCCAAATTTGACATTCTCAACTCGACCGAAGCGGCCAGGCTACCGAATATTGGATAGTTAATAATGAGCGAATTTTAGCAGATTTCAAGACCGCAGAATCAAGACGATCAAGTCGATCAGAAGTGACGCAAATGACAGCAAAGAACTATGCTGTAGGTTATGAAAGCAACCCTTTGCCTTTAGGAAAAACTATTTTAATATTGAATTAGAACATATGTTAACTATAATACCATATCCAAAGCTGAATTATTTATAGTATAGATTAGTTTATTGCATAGATGATAAACTTTTGGCATAAAATAAATAAAATGTGTAATTTTTATGTATAATTATTAAAAATATTATGTTATGCATATTGATGGTATTTAGTCAATTGTCGTGCGCGCTACAACTCTTGACTGATTCGCGCAAACAACAACGCCCACGCATTCTAGAATTCCCGAGGAAGCAGAACTGCGCAAATGGAATATGTTGACGGGCGGCATCACTACACGCGGGGACGATTACCTAAAACTACATCTTCCAATTAATAAGATCTAATATTGTAATGGTTTTATTCCAGTCATTGTGTCGAATAGTATACATGAGAAGTACTAAAATATTCGCTAATGTTGGATATGCGGAGGCACATAAGCAAAAAATTCAAAGAGACGAAGGTAAACATACGCGAACATTAAAATACAGTTTTAAATAACAGCGTCTAAAAATAGAAAAAATTCTTAAATATGTTTATTATTGACAAATGATTTATTTATAAACTAGTAACAATTTTTTTTTTTACTAATCTTACATTTATATATATAAGAGTTCAAATAACCTACAAATACTATTTTTAAAAAGTTTTTCTACCAAAAAATGTTTAGAAAACCAAAACATAAAAAAATCGTTGATCTTAATATTTAAGGCCATTTTTGTTACTTATAAATATTAAACATCCAACAAAGAAACTTATTTAGCATGAAACATCTCACAACGAGTAGGTACGCCTTCTAGGAGGCCAAGTGCTCGCTTATCAGTTACACTTAAATAACTCGGCGCTTCGAGTCGGGGTCTCATCCCCGCGGGTATCGCGTTCATAGCGGGCGGGGATCACGAGCGGGAACACAGCGCAGAGGTCCTCCAGACGTGCTCGGCCAGCCGGGGACGGTTGACAATCAACAATTGACAATCTGTCAGTCAATATGTCGGAAGGGCTGCGTGGTTAATGAGTAACCTTTTTGCACCAGGTAAATATATTTACAATTTGAATTAAAATTATTGATGCAACTTTTTTGTAACTTGTCAGTTAATCGTCAATCAGCGGTACTTATGCTTCAAACAACTAGCGTGCAACGATTGAAACTTATTTTTACACAAACCTTTAGAATTCATGTGAAGTTTTGATGTCAGTCGATTGTGCAAATTTAATCCGTGAGTAGCCTAATTAAATTCTGTTAGTATTTTATCAAACTATTCATTCATCAATTTTAATATTCATGGTGTTGTCTATCATCGTCAAGCACGGCCTCGATCCTCAGCATTTATAACACGAAAAAGCATCAGAGTGAGCAAATTTACGCTGAGAAAAATTAATTTTATTTGAAACATTATTTGAACATTAACCGATCGGATTGATCTTAAAATAACGTGTATCATAAAATTAACGATTCGAAAAAATGCAAACAATCAAGCAGCGTAGAAAAAAACATCGAAAAACCGAGAAAAAGATGTCAATTCAGTACAAAGTTTAAATTGTTAAAATATTTTATAGGCTAATAAATATTTATAGGCAAATAAACTATTTCAATATTATACTAATTATTTAAAATATTAAAATAGAATATCTATTTATGGATTGGTCAATCAGATGCGTAGTTTGCGTAGATGCGAGTTTCTTTAAATCATCTTCTATATATGAACTAATGTGCCTAATCATATTAGTAATAATTAAAATAGAATTCCACCAAGTAATCTCTGTCAAAAAATTTGAATTTCCAAATAAACTATTGATGATTTCTAATGCACGATGCCTCAATGACCTGTTAACAAGATGATATACGGCACAGGTTAATTAATATAAACCGTACCATCTTCGTACTAAAATGATAAATGACCAGCAACAGGGAAAATAGGAGACCAGAAAGCATCAAGAACATCCACGATGATCCCGCTCCGAGAATAAATACCAAGTCTCGCTGATTACTTACGGATATACAAATGCAAGACAAACATAATTATGGTCCATAGTTTTAAGTACGCCTTGGTAATCATCGCGACGTTTATAATCGAGAGTAATCTGTGCGGTATAATTTATTCAGTTTTTTTTAACGCCAAATTGAAAAAGATATAAAAAGTGGCGTAATATCGTCCTCCATTAAAATGTGCATATAAAATGCCCCATAAAGAAAGGACGCCGAGGCGCCTTTTACGACGGCGCAAATTCAAAATTTTTCATCGCCTAATTATTACACTTGCGTCGGTCGCGGAGCGATTCCGACCGATGGATTTTAATAATAGTAGCTGGAGGTTTTTTGTATTGTTAAATTTTTCGGCAAGATGGCGAGCTTCCCGCATTACATAACCGAATAATTACCTGAGCCGGGCCCCGAGGACTGATTGCCCTGCATTCTGATTGAATAACCCGGCTGCCACGGCGGAGCCTGGAGGACGAGGTCCGGTCGGAGGTTCTATCCGATGCACCCGACTCATCACTGCACGCTCTCACTCATCTTTCCCGGGTATTTTATTTGGATTTCAATATGAAATAGTTTTTTATATTCAACAATTAAAGTGTATTTTCGTTGGAAACATAAGTCTTTTATAAACGAGTGTCGAATCTCCATAGGTTGTAAGATGGAGAAGACTCACGAGAATCACGAGCGGCAATGTCTAAAGAAAGTCGACATAAAATTAAGGATACCAGCTGTAGATTGTGAATAACGAAAATTAGTCTTGCCAATTGCCATTTTGTTATTTGAATTCGGTTTAAGCTAAAATAAATCCTAAAATGCCTCCAAAATCTCGTCACGTTGGCGGGCACGAGCTTCGAAATGACCAGCCGATGCGATAAATAGCCTAAAATAACAGATTGGGTTTGGAAATGATCGGCCTGTCCCGCACACGAGGAAGCCGAGGGATGAAGTCCGCTATACAAAGCCTTCCGATTTAATTCGCAACCGCCTACCCTCAGGGCTAAATTGATAGAAACCCCTCGCATTAGGAGTATGTATTATTTCTACGAGGAAATGTATGGCCGGATTCTCGATGTTGGAATATTGATTTCTCGACTATTCTCGGGTGCTTCGAGCGCGCCGATGAATTTTCTTTTTCATTGAACTCGTATTTTGATCGATAGCGGCGGGTGTCACCGATTTTATTTATTTTTATTTTTTATTTATTCATTTATTTTTTTCAAGATTCTTTATTTAAATTAAATAACATAAGATACGATACTTCTCAAAGCTATGTCTTACAATACGGTATATTTTGCCCCAGCTCCTGCGCGCAGTGTCTGGGGCTTAAAGCTTGGTAGCGTAGCTAGATGGTAGCGTACATGAGTTTCTTAGTGAAGTTTGTTGTAGGTGTAAGGGAAAATATGTGTTAATAACCCTTTTATAGCATGAGTTGAAATAAATAAGATAAATATTAAAAACTAGATAACGGGGTCACCGAGAGTCCAACTACTTTTCAGGTAATTTAAGATGATTATAATAAAACATACATGTTTAATTTAGTTTTGAATACACAATTTATGCGCTGTTAAAAAACCTTACCATAGGCATAAATATAGCATCCTACAATAAACATAAAGCAAGAGATGTCGCCCACAAACTGGGTTGTAACCCAAACCCAGGGGTCAGCAAACTTATTAACCAAATATGTACATTACGTCAAAAAAAAAAAATTGAGAGCTAAATCTGTTTATTGATTTAACAAACCTCTATTATAATTTAACACTTCATTAAATTACGGGTATACCGAATAAAACTTGATTTCTCTATTTATTTATTTATTATCAAACAAACGCTCTCAGGGCTTTAAAGATTATATAATACAATTTTGAAAAGATACATAAAAAGATAAGAAATAGAAAGTGTAACATAAAAACTTAAGGCTACTGTAATATAAAAAAGAATTATAAGAAATAAAGATTTATAAAACACATATGTATGTAAAGAAATAAATTTTTATTAATTATATGTATATTACTAGATCAAAAAATCAGAATATATATTCTTTAGAAGTCGCACATAAAAATGAAAATACAATAATCGATGAAATCGTACTTTATAAAAAAATTCATCTATAAATTAAAGTCATGACAATGACCAACAAATATTTAATGCGAACGATGTCCTTGCATCTCCTTGGAAAGTTTAACTAAGTCCGGATTGTATTTTGTTAATTTTAATTTTAGACACGAATCCAGGTTCTCATCAATAAAACGACTTCTCAGTTTACTCTTGATAAAGTTCATACATGAAAACGATTGTTCGCATAAATATGTAGAACCGTCGTGACGGTTATCATCGGCGCGGCGCGTCTTGCGGGATATTTGTGCTAGAGCCGCACTTAAGGGGTCAAAGAGCCGCATGCTGCTCCGGAGCCGCACTTTGCCGACCGCTTCCCTAACCTAACCAAATACAGTAAATATGTTTCTTGATAAATGTCTTTACATGAAACAGACGATTTATTTATATTTAAATAGATACATTTGTATATATATTTGAATAATCTCTGAAAAATAATATTTACAATAACTTAAGAAATAAAATACTTAAGTGATTGTTTCTCATGTTAACTTTTATTGGTGACCGGTTTCATCAAACTCATATCAAACTCGTTTGATAATGCCAACGTGACAGGTTGGCGAAACTGGTCACCAATAAAAATAAACATTTTGAAAAATAACTAGTATTTTATTAAAAATATTAAAATAGAATTCCAACAAATAATTTCTGTCAAAAATATTGATGTAATTAATAAATAAAAATATATTATCTAAAAATAGTATGAAATTTTAGAAAGCAATGTAATATGTATACATAGTTAAAATTTAAATAAAATAAAAACAAATTTGAATTTATAAATAATAAAAAACCAAAGTAAACCACTGTCCGAACCTTGCTTATTTTTAATTTATTACCTATCTAAATATTATTATTGAAGTTTTACAGCAAACACTTGTCATTATAAAATGAAATTAACTCTGTTGTTTTAAAAATACCACAAGAATAGTTTAGAAACGGTTTTTCATATTTAGTATCAAATTCACTGCAAAGTAAAAAAAATATTATTGAAGTATAATATTAGAGCAAGCGCACACTCCAAGTATGATTTGATGATTATTTAAATGATGTAAATCTTGGCTCGTTTTACATTCAGATTGATCGGTCTACAAAGGCAGCTATCTCAGCCTAGTATCCCCGCGGGGCATTACACCTGTCCGCGCCGCTCGTGACACGTGCCGTCCCGCGCAGACCGCACGTGTCGCGCCGGAGGTGAACAATGCGATATAACTGAATCCGCTATCGGCCGATCAGTTCTCATCTCGCGCCGCGAAGTGAATGAACGGATTCCTTCACTACTTTAGTGATGGGCGCAGTCGACTAATTTTGAATAAGATTATTTTTTCGAAAGACTTATTTTCGATAAAAAAAACACCTCGGAATATTATTGTTTGACTTAATAAAATCTTGTTTTACATTTTCGTTGTTCGACTAATACAATATTTTATTTCAGCAGAATTCTTTCTATATTTTATAGGTAAAAATTAACTCCCGATAAGGTGTTCATCTGTGTAAAAAAACTACAAGTAAAATTCAAAAACTTCCTTGTATTATCAGCCATCATTTACTGCAAATATAATTTAATGATTTATTCGATAGTGAAATATTTATTAAATTAATAGTTAATTCGCTCATTCCAACTGATCGAGATGTGGAAGCCGCGCCGGGGGCCGAGCGCGAGTCCAATGGGCGCTCTTTAATCAAGCATATACTTTAATCGCTAAAGTAAAACAACTTAAATTTGTTTTATACATTAGGGCAGATGTCTGCGCGGATAGCGCAACCCGGCTCGATTGATTAATTGACGGTGATTTAGTAGGACTGTTCAAGTTTCAGAGAGAAATTTTAATACAATTCTATACTAACAGTAATTTAGGAGCACTTTAATTTAGAATGTAAGCATTATAAGAAAAAAAATTGGCTAATATTCAAATAATTAAGGATAACAGAATACGCTCTAGCTGAAAGGATATTTCATACGATGTACTTAAAAATCCACCGAAAATACGAGCGTCTACTTGCGCGGCGAGCATTCACTCAGACGATGCCGATGTTTCATACAAAACACGATGACAGAGGACTTTCATTAGCGGAAGGACCCGGTTACTGCGGTATCGAGCATCGGGAGTCAAGACGTTCCAGGCACTCACATTATGCAATTCCGGCGTAAGTCGCGAGGTCGCCGAGGGCCTCGGAGTCGTGTCGCAGTTGTGGCGATATTAGGCGCTGACAGCTTTTAAAGCAAAGTTCTCTGTCAAGTTCAATTAACCTAACATAGTATTCTATATTTTTGACAGAGAATACTTGGTGGAATTCCATTTTAAATAAAATACTTCGTGACTTCGCGTGATTTTTCCACATGTTTAATCAAACGAAGTCTCAATAATGCTAACTTGAAAGGTTGGCGAAACCGGTCACCAATAAAATTAAATATGAGAATAAATCAGAAAAAAATATTTTATTTAAAATATTTACCTAACATAGCTCCAAATATTTAAACCGCTATGCGTGAATTTTGCATTGATTTTATGGTATCAGATATTTAGGATAAGAGAAAATATCAAAAAGAAACGATAATATAAACTTTTATAAATATATAGTAGTGTTCTCCAGAAGAATTTGAATGTCTCAAAAATGGAAAACATTTTTATTACCTTTAAGTTAAACAGCCCTTCTTAACATTACATAATAATATTAAATTGTTTACTATATGAGAAAATAAAGTATCAAACCGCCTTCAGCTAATCAATGTTTAGGTATTGTGAAAGACTAGGGGTGCCCGGGGTGCCTCGCGAGCCGCGTGCGATTAGCCCCGCATCCATTACAGATTGGCCACGCATAATGCATCACCGAGACGTACTCGTAAGGCGTTCAGCCGGGCCAGAGAGAATTTCGCCCACATTTACTGTCGCGCGGTGGCGGCTTCCCTCAGACGTCATATTACTATTTTGACATCTTGACGCGGTCAAACCGAGCGACAAAACACTACATCCCCAGTGTAGGTGGACGGAGCGGGTTAGAAAATTGGTGTGAAACTTTACCACGAGAATTGAGAGAATTAAAAAAAAAAAATTACCTGAAAAATAAATTTATAGTATAAAGTGTGCACTCACAATGTTTAAGATGAAGGTAAGAATCGGTTAAATAGCACCACAGTCGAAATTATGGAGTGATTCTTTGAAGCTGGGTAGTGATTGAAATAGATAAATTTATTGGATTCAAGGATAATAATAGAAATATAAAAAACACGGCTTCGTACTACTAGAGAGCGAGTGGTTCTGCACAGTTTTGGCTGGGAGCCTGCCGCCGACCGGTTGCGAGCGGGTGACGATAGACCGAGAATTTATATTTTATTTACAAATATAAAGTTTTTATTTTTAAAGTGGAAACACAAAACGGTTCAGCTACGCGTTGAAACGAATTTCCAGCTGAAAAAGTATTGACATCCGCTACGCTGGAATGGGAAGGTGATAAATTAACTTATATCCGTCATGTCTGACAGACAAATCCACTGTAGCGAGGAGTGTTTCATTCTCCTTGAATCGATTTACGTAAATACACAAGCAGAGGGACAGCGCACCGGGACTCGTGGTGAATCTGCTAAATATGAAATAGAACAATTCAAACACATAATATTTTACATTTCACGGTACCCTTTCCGTAACTTTCAAAGGTTAAGTTATAAATATTGCAAATAAAACCGGAGATGGAAATTATTGAAATATTTTCTATTAAAAATTAAATTAAAATATAAACAAAATTCTTTTGTGTACTTTGCACGAATTAAATCGTGAAATTTCGGTAGCATAATGAATTGAGTATTAACTATTTCCAGAACAATTTATTTTCCTCCAAATATGATAATTAAATGTACAAATAAACACCCGAGTTAATTATAATGGCCGACAGAAAATTGCATAATAAGTTGAAAATTAGATATAGAAAATTGCATAATATTATATTATGTTTTAAAATTTTAAATAAAATACTTTGATTTTTCCACGAGTTTAATTTTATAGGTGACCGGTTTCGCCAAACTTTCACGTTTGATAATGCCAACGTGAAAGGTTGGCGAAACGATCACCAAAGACTAAACATGTGGAAAAATCACAAAAGTATTTTCTTTAAAATATCAAAATAGAATTCCACCAAGTACTCTCGGTCAAAAATATTGAATACATATTATGTTTTAAGAAATTAAAAAAGCAACATAATAAAAAATACAACGGATGCTTTTTAATAATTAATATATTGTTATACGTCAAAACCACTTACAAGATGCAATAAAAAAACACTTAAATTTAAACGACAAAGTACTGACACTTATCATTTGATATGATTTTTATTTTAAAATTTTATAGGAGTTCAATACATCAATAATTTTTTTACAACTGTTTATTAGCAAACGATAACAAGGTGTATTCTGTTTGGAAACAAAGGTATTCCTTAATTCACTTAGCATTTGTACACCTTCCCAGCTTAGGGCGAGTTATTTTCTTTAAATTGGAAATTGAATTCGACAGTCTGAGGGCCGGGAAGTCCCGACGAGTCTCCCGACGCTGATCCGCGGTCCCTGGACAGGTTGTTCAAAGAAATAATCGCATTAGCGAAGAATTAACGGACGGACCTGCGGCACTCGCCGGCTAATCCCTCGTCAATACTTACCGAGGATTAACTACCACGTGCAGGAACTAACAAAGTAACAGCATTATGCAATATAAGTCAAACGAGAATAACTTGTGAATTAACAACTGAAAATATTCGAAGCTTAGAACACCAACGCCAGTTGCGATACTCGAGCCTTTTCACTTGTAGACGATAATCCTCTCGTTAATTTTAGGAATCCCTGTTTAATTTCACGTCAAGAAGTGGAGACTTTTTAAAATAAAACGTCTTAAAAACAATATGAAATTATAAAAACAAAAACAACATAAAATTATAAAGTCCATTTCATGCATTACCAATACTCGAAACACGATTAAACATGGTGAAAAAAATGTAACACTATTCATTATGATACAAACACGGAATGTATCCGCAAATTTGTATATATATTAATAACGTTTATATATTTTATCCCGTCGTGTAATATACAAGGTTAGGCAGGAAGGTATGGATAATTTGAAATAATAGTTACATACTCATTTTTGAACGAATCTTAAATTCTATTTTTTTATGTGTAACTTGGATGTTGCCATTACAAAAATATCCTGACGAGCAGATATCCCACACTTTATTCACCAAGGTTATCCCCACCTCGCGTGGCGCCCCGTTCAAGTCATCCATACCTCCCTGTATAATAACATCTCACAACATGGATTTTCAAAGGGAACGGCAAACAGACTTTTCATCTAGAGTTGTTGTGTGCCCCCCTCGGATCGCCACTTCTGACACCATTTATGTGTCGTGGTGCACTTGTTGGATGCCAAATTATGTGGTGGTGACCGTAGGACACACCGGACTTCTTCTCTCGAACGTATGGAATAACAACACTTTCAATACTTGATTATGGAGTTTATTTAATATCTATCGGCAAACAGCCGATGGTCGAATTAATCACAATGTATAATCCATCGGGAGCATAGCTCCGGCGATGGCGAATTTGTAAATGATCTGATATCTCTGCAGCGAAAAAAAATATTTTAAATTTAAAAATTCTTTTATTTTTCATTAAGTGTATTACAATAAATCTTATAATGTTTTGGTGGAGTGTTTGGCTATCCCCGTCCTGCGCGCAGGTTTCGGGGCTTTCAATGTGTAACTTAGGTGGTAGCGTACATTATTTACTATCGTTGTGATATTGTGTCAGGCAGAGAAAATGAGTGGGAAAAACCATGAGTGCAGCGGTTTATATATTGAAAATGATTATACATTTAGACATAATAAAAGCACAGGTACATGTTTTAACAATAGAAGATGTAAATATTGGATTAGACACGTATTTCACGAAGGCCTGAGAACACAACATAAACTACAGAGCAAAACGTGCTTTAACAAACAAAATGTAGATTTTGTGCCTTAGAAGGCGATCATAAAACCCACCCATGCAGTGCCATATACGTTGCAACCATAAAAGCATGGGCGGTCTTCTGGGTACAAGAACCATAAAGCTACAGGTGGTAATACCTGTGAGAGCAAAAATCATAAAAATGCGGGTTGGTACATAACAAATATGTGGGATATTATCGATAAATGTAGCGTCAAATTAATAGATAACGAATTCTAACGTAAAATTGGAAAATTTAATAACTAAATGGACCGCTTCTGTAAAAACAATACGCAGAAAATTGACGAATCGTCCGAGGAGTCCGTGTCGAGGTCAGCGCGGAAGGGCGCGCGCTCAGGTGCGATAGCAAAATACCCGTCCACATACAGCAAAGCGACTCGACCGACAAAAAACTTCGCTATATATATATATATATATATATATGTAATAATATTCTGTTTACATGTTCATTGATCCATAACGACTCTCGAAATAATCCAATTACAAAACCTATCCCACAGAAAGAGAAATAACTATAAGAAAAAAAAACATTTCCGTTATTTCTCGAAAAGAACTTGTGATATTTTAATATTCTCTAGGGGTTACATAAGAAGCTCCCCCGACGGCTCGCGACGATTACGTTTTGTTTTTCGTACGCGACCGCAGCACGGAGAGGGGGCGGGGACATCTCGATAGGCGCGGAGTTATAACTGGATTCTTCCACGCTCAACAAGTGACCATTGACTGGGGCGCGGGGGCGGGGCGGGGCGGGGCGGGGCGGGCGCGCAGCTCCGCTCAGGCTTCGATGTAGCCGGCGCAATTAGATCGTTTGAGGAATTTTGCTCTTTGCTCGAGATCACTCCCGCAGTAATTAGTCGACTCGCACTACTAGCAGGCGACCGTTTTCATGAAGCAGTAAATTATTACGGAAATAAGCTTTGAGTTAACTTTGCTCCGGAAAAAAGTCTATAATTACGTATCGGTTTTTACGTTAGTCCCGAACAGATAGTGCGGCTTAGCGATCGGGATCGTCGAAGAAGAACTCCGAGGAAGAGGTTCCCCTGCGGATCTCTCGGTCGGATTGTGACCCCATTTGTGAATTATTTACCATTTCCAGTTATTCCGATTTTAAATCGGCAACGGAAACGTCGCAGTCGACACCGCCCGAGCCATACAAATCGTTACAATTACCGCACACAAAAGAATTCGAGTAGCGATCGTTTCAAACGATTCGGATACGCCTGCGAACACTTCGCAAAATAACACTAATCTTAAAATAAAATCAAAACTAGAACGAAGCTCAAAGGACGGTGCGAAATTTATCGAGTTTTTAAATTTAAATTTCTCCATTTGAAACAAAACACGAGCGGCACTCAAATCAAATGCACTATTAATTTCAATCATGTCGAGAATCCAGCCAGGCGATAATAATGTCGAGTCGGAGTGGATTCTTGCGACACGAAGCAGTCGCGGCACAGACCCGCGGTCCGTCGAAATCCATCGAATGCCGCGTAATTTAACCATTGATTTTTAAGCGCTCAAATTCAATAAATAAAGGCATATAAGGTCAGGTTTTCAGCACAAACGCACGTCTTAAATCGTATAAATACGTTATACGAGAGTAGTAACGTTGATTAAGCAGATATGCAAATTCTATGCATTCAGAATACACTAATAAACGAATTACAATTTTTACAAGACCTAAAAATGAAGCCGCCCTTGATAAAGTACTAGATTCATTATTTATTCGAGTACGTTGCAAGAACGGTCGTCAGATGCCCGAAGGGATTACCCATGATCGGAAACACTCCGATCGCAATAGATTATAGATGGACTGATAAGTAACAGAAAACAGCGGAACGTGGGTGAGATTCCCAAGCGAGACCCACGATGTTCAACATTTCGGATACATAAACAATGATTAGTTTTACTACACCTATTGTAACTTATTGTTAGAATATTTTACATAAAAAAGCCCAGAGCGTTTACGCAAATATCTGTGTAATTCCTAACGTGAAGTGCTATCTTTTTTTGTACTAATTTATTCCTTTGTTTTTACAAGCGCCATACTATTATGTGCTGTTTTAATTTTTTTGGTTAACTTTCAAAAATAAGACACATGCATCATTTTACTGTCGATAGCTTTATCGAAACATCCAACTTTGGATAATCTGAGAACGAGAAAGGAAAACGACACGGGAAAATAAAAATAATGAACGCTCAGAGCCAATTGCGGATAGGATAAGCGAAAAACACATTACTTCGCCGGATATATCCGGAACTCGACAGCCGACAAGACAACGTGCTAGCAGCCATAACGGTAAACAGTTTTTCCAACATCCCCACATGTTTGTTTATTTATAATAAGTCATGATGTACGAACACGACTAAATTATATCTTCCTCAGATTCTACCGACAAAAAAGCGCGTATGAATTTATTGATTAAATGTTGAATTTTGTATTAGTTTTTTACTATAAAAAATAAAAATTAAATATTTTAAGATACTTTTTAAATCAAACAATGAGATATACTTTCTCGTAAAAATGATGTAACATATGCAATCTGACAAAGAAGATACGCGCTCACGTACCTAACTTGGCATATTCACTTTATTTTCCATTCAGCCCTTCACAGAGAGTGAGTTGAGTTGATTGGCGCGCCGAGTTCACAAAGCGCACTGCGCACGTAGCAGCACAAGCGATAACCAATTGTATGGATCATTTTTTTACCGTTATGCCGACTTCGTCGAAAAAATGGCCGATAGCAGTTTGTTGGTCGATTGGTGGAATTTGTTTTCGGTCGGCGGTTGTGTCGGTGGACTCCTGCACCGGGGCTGGGTCAGGCGGCTTTTTAAATAAATATTTTCAATTGCTTACATTAATAACAATTCAGTTTTTAATGAGGTAACGTTCCAAAAAATAGTTTTATCGGTATTCATAAAAAAAGCGATAGTATTTTTAGAGCGCACAAGTGAAATAAATTTTGTATAATCTATTGTGATGTTTCATTAGATATGAAGTGTATTACAATGTACGTCCGCTCTCGAGAGCACCATTTATTAAGGTTCTATATTATTGAAGGAATCGAACGATTAAGAGAGTCGGCTCGTTGTGCCGGTGCCAGTCCCGGAGGGAGTAAGGCGCTCCGAGGGCGGAACCCGCGAATGAACGGTGAGCGTGCACTGACCGTGACTCCCGGCGCGTTATCCTTAACAAGCAAGTTTGAGGAATGTTCTTATGGCGGCCGCTTGTGCCCGCTCGACGCAGTTTCCTACAGATATCAGTGTCTCTGTTTGAAAAAGTTAAGAATTAGTGCTGATTGCTTGGGTGTATCTTTAGTTCACTGAATTTCCCGGTACTGGTTACAAATCAACGTAAACGTGATGTTGCATTAATGCTCAGCATTTCACAGGCGCAATGTGAATAATTTCGCTACTTGCTTAGATTGAATTTGAAGTTGAATTTAATTGGGCGGTTTCGCCCTGTAGCGCGTCACAGCGCCGGATGACGTCTTTAACTTATCTTTTCACCGTCGAAACAATGCAGCAAACTTTATATTAAAGCGTGATTATATTTTAAATTTAAAAAATATTTTAGAAGTTTTGTTCAAAATTTAATGCTATAGTTTGATAATGAATGATCGGTAAACCGAATGTAACATATTAAAAAAAATAATAAACGAACTACTCGTGTCAATGAAATAACACCAATTTGTGTACACCCATACCTCGCTATACGGCCGCTCGTTATACGGCCTTTCGCTATAGCGGCCCTTTTCAACTAAGGCACGTTTTCGATATACGGCCTAACATGTTTCGCTATAACGGCCAAAAAAACTTTTTTTCGATGTTATTTTGTTTACGAGCGTTATTCAGTGTGTGCTCATAGAGCGGCTGGTTTAGACTTGTCTTTATTGTTTGTCTTGAGTGTTTTATGTACATATTTATTACTGATTGTTACACATTAACTGGAAAAATTGGAAATAATTAGGGACATTTTTAGTACGTAAGTACATATGTATGTATGTATGTATGTATGTATGTATGTATGTATTTAACATGTATGTATTTTTTTATTAAACGTATTTTAACTAATGATTATATGGATTGAGGACAATAACAAACGGACAATGCCAATGAGTCAAATGACTATCCAGGAAAAAGCTTTAAGTATTTTAGAAAATTTGAAGAATGGAGATACTGATGAATCTGCTGAAGATGTCACATTCCAAGCAAACCGAGGATGGTTCGAAAAATTTAAAAATAGATTTAATTTGCATAATTTGAAAATGAAAGGTGAAGCAGCTAGCGCCGATGAAGCCGCATCTAAGGAATATCCCAAAATTTTAAAGGGAATTATTGAAAGAGGTGGTTATAAACCTGAATAAGTGTTTAACGTAGACGAAACAGGGCTTTATTGGAAGCGAATGCCTGATCGCACGTACATTTCAATAACCGAAAAATCTGCGCCTGGTTATAAGGTGTCTAAAGAACGATTAACTTTGCTACTTGGTGCAAATGCCGCGGGTGATTTTAAGCTAAAACCACTTTTAATATATTTATCCGAAAATCCAAGGCCTCTTAAAGGACTAAATAAAAATCAATTACCCGTCATATGAAATCCAACAAGAAAGCTTGGATGACTAAAGCTACTTTTGAGGATTGGTTCAAAAGTCACTTTTGTACAGAAGTGAAAAAATATTTGCGAGACAATAACTTAACCAACAAAGCTTTGCTAATTGAACTATCTGAAGATGTCATGATTGAGTACCTTCCGAAAAATACAACAGCTCTGATCCAACCAATGGATCAGGGTGCAATAGCCACTTTTAAGACATATTACCTACGCCGAACTTTCCGACAATTTATAAGGGAAACCGATGGTAAAGCTTCAATTAAAACATTTTGGAAAAACTATAACATCAAGGATGCTGTTGACAGCATCAGTGAATCATGGAAGGAATTAAAATTAACAAATATTAACAAATTAAAAATATATGGCCAGAATGTGTAAAAAGTGTTACATATTTAACAAATTTGGAACCGATCCCATTGAATTTGTATTAGAATAATTGATTCCTTATACGGCTTTTCGGTTAGCGGCCAAGTTTCGTGGAACGTATATAGGCCGTTAAGCGAGGTATGGGTGTATTATCACTATATAATGTGAATTCACATAATACTTTTTATGTTTTAATTGAAATCGTTTATTTCACAGATACGTTCATCCGAAGTGGAAAAAATATATTTAAAAAAGACATTGGGAAGATTGATTGATCCTATTGACGAATATATTTCTGACTTAGTAAAATGAACTATTTTAACTAATCAAAAAAATAAAATATAAGTAGCTTATTAATCCGCAAGTATTGATTAAACTTTTAAAAAATGCGTAGTCGGTGCGCGCAGCCCTGGCCGTCGCCATCCCGCCTGCGGGAACTCGTCGGTAGGTTATCACGGAGGCATAAATTAATTACAATAAATGTTAGAATATGCCCGCACCGCATTGGAATGAATAATACTGTACCTGTATGCGATACGTCATTTTTTTTTTTTTAAATAAAGGATACATCAAGCATATTTATTATATATATTTTTGTCAAGTGATTTATACACAGTGCTATTATTGCTGCTTATGTTGTTCAGCCCAAATGTGTTCAAATAATTCACTACGAACTATTATCAAAAAACATAGATGGTAGTAATATGAAATGTTTGTAGTATGCATTCAAACAGACAAACGGTAAAACAAAAAAGTTTTGGTACGAGGCGATAAACAAAGGGCACCACGGTCCCCGTCACTGGCGACTCATTAGCACAACAAAGGAAGATGTGATCGTCGATTAACTGGACGCGATCCGAGGCGAGCCGCGTGAGAGCCCGGCGGGGGCTCTGGGCGGGGGCTCCGGGCGGGGGCTCCGGGCGGGGGCTCCGGGCGGGGGCTCCGGGCGGGGGCTCCGGGCGGGGGCTCCGGGCGGGGGCTCCGGGCGGGGGCTCCGGGCGGGGGCTCCGGGCGGGGGCTCCGGGCGGGGGCTCCGGGCGGGGGCTCCGGGCGGGGGCTCCGGGCGGGGGCTCCGGGCGGGGGCTCCGGGCGGGGGCTCCGGGCGGGGGCTCCGGGCGGGGGCTCCGGGCGGGGGCTCCGGGCGGGGGCTCCGGGCGGGGGCTCCGGGCGGGGGCTCCGGGCGGGGGCTCCGGGCGGGGGCTCCGGGCGGGGGCTCCGGGCGGGGGCTCCGGGCGGGGGCTCCGGGCGGGGGCTCCGGGCGGGGGCTCCGGGCGGGGGCTCTGGGCGGGGGCTCTGGGCGGGGGCTCCGGGCGGGGGCTCTGGCCGGCGCCCGGGAAGACTCTCGCTTTGATATTTCGACAATATCTCTCGCAACTGCGGTTTGATTAGCACCACGCACCACCAAGCGAGGGCGAGTTCGGAGCAGAGGGTTCATCGGTCGAAAAACAATATTTGATTTAAAAAAATATATATTTTATATTTTAAGTAAAAAAAAATTAACAAAAGGAAGGCCACGAAATATTTTTTTTTTAATTTATGAATATTTTGCAAGTATAAGTTTTATGCAAGGTAGTTAATTAAAGCAGATTACCTTAAGTTAAGTTAATGTCATATAATCATAGACAACCTTTAAAATTCTTTGGACAAAAAATCATTTAAATAAAATGAGGATTCATCTGTATCTGTTATATCTAATAATATGTTAATTTTTGAGAGTAAAACAATTAAAAATATCAAGTTTGCTTCAATATAAAATTACGGAAATTATATTATATAATATTTGTGATATTTAAAAATATGACCGCCTAAAAATCCCCCAGTGAGAGGGCGCGGCGTTGGCATGACGGCTCCCGTAATAGCCGCGCGATTTCAAGTGCACATTTCAATGTCACCGCCGAGGGGGCGCGCGGTGCACCGGGGCGGGGGCGGGGGCGGGGGCGGGGGCGGGGGCGGGGCGGGGGCGGGGGCGGGGGCTGAGACCGGGGCGGGGACGGGGGCGGGGCGGGGGCGGGGGCCGGGACCGGGGCAGTGTCAATCAAGCCGCGCGCCCCGCCGCTATCGACCGGCCTGGGGGCCGGGAGGTGACGATGGAGGATAAATTGACGCCTCATCTATTTCTATTTGCTCGCAGCAGTGTAATACAATAAAATAGAGAGTTAAAATACTGATAATACATCAATATTAATTATATTTACTTTGAAATAGTTATTTTTTTATTCTAATTAAGAAACCCACGAGGTTTATTAAAGCGTGCTTTAGTTGAAAAACAAACGCGAAGTCTGTGGTGACATTGTCGACGTTCGATAACGTCGTCCTCGGCGAAGACGTTTTTTTCTCTTCGATAAAATCATCGTTATTAATGCCAAAACCTTGTTGATTTCTTTATAGATAAAATAAATTATGGGGCATTTTTTTTTATAAAGAATTTTTCTTATCGTTTCATGCGCTAAACACAAAAACATATCGTACCTGCAATAAATATATACGGGTAAAGGAAAAATTCGAATATATAAAATATTTAATAATCATTGCAACGATTTATGGAGCATTTTCTTTATTGCTCAAAATAGTATCCCGGGCAATAATTTTACCATTAGTAAATTCGTTTCGTCGTTATCTAGTATTGAAATAGTGTGAACCGCGTTTACCCGAACCTCGAGCTTCAATCTCCTTCGGCGAGGGTGCGGAAGGTCGTCCTCGAGCGACCCCGAGACGAAGAATGTCCAAGTGAACGTCTCGCAACAACGGGGCGGTCGATAAAACGACCGATTCGGCGGGACAATGAGTCCAAAAACACTCGCTAGAATGTAATTTAGAAAAATCCTCAGTCTTTCATCCGCAAAATAAGAAAAACATTTAATCAATCGGACGGCCGACGCAAAAGACGAATGCGAAAAGCGTGGAAAAATCCAATCAAAAAGCTGGCAAAAGGATCGACCCGCCCGCTCTGTCGCGAGTGGCATTTATCACTTTCACAATCGCGGCCGCCGCACAGCCCCGACCTCCCGGCGAGCTTCCTCGCGAGACCCTGCGGACAGGAAACGCAGCGAGAGCGACAGGGACGCAGAGCGTCATGACCTTTCGACGGCCCCGTCTTCGGGGCAAGGACTGTGCCGATTCAATTAATACAAATTTGAAAAGGGACAGAGAGCTGCAGTCGCCTACAAACATACGAGTAAGATGCATCGCGAGGGCGGGCAAGCGGGGCGGGCGGGGCGGCTGCGCGCGCAAGGCCCATTCACGCTGCCTGCCGTGTCGGAGTTTGCAAGTTTCGTAAACAAGCGCGCGTGGAGCGATGGACGAGTTCGGCGAGGAATTGGGAAATATTTAGATTTGCCCCATTGGGAGAATCATGCCTGTATTGCAGTCGACCTGATGATATTTATTGACAAAATAACGAAAAAAGTGTTTTCGTCACATCTCGTTCGAAGAAAAAAATTCTTACCGATAGCAAACGGCTAGTAAAATCGGGACATACCTGAAACGAGAAAAGGAAATAATTAGATTGGCGATCCGACAGAGAAACGTGTTCAGTAACGGCGACGGTTCAGTCGTCGGAATGGAGGGAAGCGCTCCCCGCAGAGTTCGCCCGCCGGACGCGCGCGATCATCGAATGCTACAAAAACGATCGGACAAATTGCAATTCCCAAGGCCAAAGTGCGATATTTAATAGCTTTGTAATAGTACCATCTATTGTTGAGTCGCTCAGATCTTCCCGTCCCAAAGCGTATCGTTTGAAATACCTAATGTTCTTATTAAAAATTCAGTTACAAGTTCCGACAAAACTTAGTCGATAGTTTGGATGCGTGGGGGATTTTAATAATTTAATATGGAAGTGTTTAATATTCAGAGGCGACACAAAGTTTGCAGTATAAATCAACGATTCTCATACAAACGAACGTATTACAACTAAAAAAGTTTAAACAATGAAGACAAGAAAAACTCACTTCAGATGGCAAAATGATTTATGTAAAATGTTTTAACCAGAAGGAAATGAAAAAGCGACTATTTTGCAGAGTAAAGAATCACCATGGAAATGAATCTTTACAATCGAAATATTGCTTTGTTCATAGTTTGCTCCGCCCTGCGCTCGCGAGGAACGGAGATCGGGACGAGTTCAAATGATCTTAATTATGTTTATTTGTATTCAGTTAAGTATAAGAATAACGTAAGAGTCTGTTTTACGTCCGAGCTCCATATGCCATTTTTTGATAAAATATCTGTTAAGTGAATCAAGCTATTTAAATTAGTAAAATAGTTGTGACGTATGTACTATTTGGTAATCACTGTTCGATAAGGCCAGCTTTTCATATAACATAGGTGTTAGTTTTGCATGTAAGTTTGAAATTAAATAAGACCAAAAGCTAACAAAATTTTGGGAAATACACAGGATTCAATTTATAAGCCGTAGAATGAATTAGGGGATTTTTTAATAAGGACCAATATAGACTCGTCCAAAGCGGCGATTTTTTCCCATGAAAAGCAAAACACATTTTTTCGCAGCCCTCAATAATGCACGGGGGGTGGGAGGGGGGGGGCCGGCGGAGAAAGACGAGAGGGAGTCAGCGAGTCAAAAGCTCGACAGAGCGCAAAGCTCAGAACAAGCCTAAAACTCATTATTAAAAATCATGCCTCGAAGAATTGTTAGTCTACATTTCATAAAAAAAAAACTTTTTGGTGTCTAATAAATTACCTTTCATGCGCTGAGGCCGTTTTCGTCGCAGTTAATCGGCCATAATGTATGTCTACCGGGATATTTTTACTTTCGTGTTCAGAAATATTGTAACAATTTTTTTGTCCATTTTAAAAATTACAGTTTTGTCCACGCTTAGCGGCAACGTAAGCAGCTCTCTTTCTGCACGCGTCAACGTACAGCGGCTGCTCATAAATCGTGCCAGACCTCAACTCGTAAAAGTACAAAGAAAAGCGCCCGGGCGGGGCGGTGAGAAGGGGTCGGATTGGGGGTTGATTTTCCCGGAAGTGGGTTTAATAATCCCTCCCCCACGCCGTGCTGCCGGAAGTTAATTGGGAGTTAATTAAAAGGAAAGTTGCTCGCGGCCTGAGCTGATGGCAAAAATGCTGCGGACAGCCCCGGCGTACTTCATTAAGTGGGGATGCATTTGCGATGCAAATTGCGCTATTAACTCGTTTCAATTTATCATAGTAGAAGGAAAACTACAATAAGAAGGAATGATTTATGTATGCGAGTTTTTAGCTCAATATAATTTTTAAAAGAATCTGCCATCACAAATGTGATGTTTTCAAAGTGAATGGGTTACTTACTATGCACTTAGAAAACCAAATCCTCTACGAAAAAATATTGCACCGGCAATGTTTATTTTAAATAATCAATATTTTTGACAGAGTACTTGGTGAAATTTTATTTTATAAAATAAAATCCTTGAGTGATTTTTCCACATATTATTTTTATTTGTATTTATTAAATACAACCGTATAAGTATACGTAATAAAAAATATATATATATATATATATATAAATAAATCAATGAGTGTTAATCTAATATTATGACTAATTTAATATTATACAACTAGACATTATGTGAGGACTGCGTGACATCTTAATATTAGTATGAAGGGTGTAATCTAACTTGGGGCTGAAACAATGGGGCTGCCACATAATATGCATATTGCCTACATAATATTTAACCAAAATAGATAATTATATATCTACACTTATTTATCGTACACATGACAATAATTACGATTTTATATAGACTAAATTAGCAATTGATAATATAGCATAGCCGTACACAGGCTGGTCCAATATCGACACCAATAAGCAATATGGGAGCTAATTAAAAAGAAAATCAGAGTCTGAATACGCATTCTAAGAGGATTGGGCACTAACTTTACATTGGCGCTGAAAAACACGACAGACTCGAGCCGCTGCGTAAAAAACCAAGAACCGCGTAGCGCTGGCTAAGCTGGGCAGTAGCAAAAAGAAAATTAGCTCTCTCGGTTCTACAAACTAAACATTAAATGGTCAACACGCGTGCGAAAACGATTAAATCTAAGCTAAAAATTGCCGCATGTGTAAACAATTGTCTTTAGGGAATAGCTTAGTCTTAGGGAAGAGTAGAAACTGTCGCCCGAGCATTCCGCGAGAAAATAGAGTACGTTAGAAACTGGTAAAAGTTTTAACATAGCGGTAGCTACAGGTGAAAAATGTATTTCATTATTCAAAAAAAGTCCCGATCAAAGTAGTTGTTATAACCGATATACGGATATCAGTGATAGACATATTGAAAAGAGACAACAAAATAAGTTCAATCAAATAGTCATGGTTTAATGAAGTCAGATTATCATTTTTCAGCTTGTATAGATATACAGTAATAGGCAACATGTGTCCGTCTAGCTTTTAGGTTTATTATGTGGCGACGGATATCTACTGAGATATTATATTTTGAAAGTATTTTTTACAAATTAAATGCCTAAAAACGAGAAAACACTAAAATCACAGACTTAGTACAATAGTTCGTGTATGAATTTTTGCCAAGCATGATAAATTGTGGCTGCAAACAGACAGACATGATTACATTTCTTACGAAGAATCTGCTTGGAGCGAGAACTTCGTGAATATATTTTTCGGCGTTGAATAAATTATTTCCACAATTCTCATAAAAATATTTCATTATTAAAAAGTTAGTGAGTAAAAAAAATACTCACGTTAAAGGTTTTGAGAATTTGCTACGTTGCACAATCACGATACGAATTACCAGCAATATTTATGAATATATTAATCATATATATATATATCTACTAAAAAAATGAAGCGCTTAACACATTATATTAAACTAGTAATTCTTTATTGATTGTAATCACTTCCGCTGCAGACGTCAGTTAGCTACATTCTAGCAAAATTAACGACAATAATTTTGAAAAATTGTCATTGTCAAAAATTGGTTGACTGAAAAATCGTAGAGTAGGCGGCAGCTTGCGGCATGAAAAAACATGGGAACTGATTTGATGAACACAATATTCAATTTATCCGCCTACGCATATCGAATGGCGGTTGCATGAATGGGGCGGAGTAATTGGAGTTCATTGTATCGGTGATTCGGTAATTAGGGACGTTCCCAGTCCGCAGCTGATTGCGCGCCGATTTTTGTTGATTTTCTCCGTGACCTGCGCCGCCGCTGCTCGATGACGAACTGCACTGCTTCGATGGAATCGAAATAATTGACCTCCAGTCCGTGCGATCGCTCACTGATCATTCGGATGTCTGAATTGAATTTTGTTTTCATCTCGAATTATGTACAGATCGGACGTGATGACTGCCGATCCAAGGATCGTACAGAACACGAAACGACACAAAAGTGGCCGAAGAAAATAGATCTAAATAAACCGCAACATGACGAGTGTGAACTATATTGGCAATGCAAGCTGTCTCTGATAAAAAATGAAGACAAAGGGGCGTTATAAACGAATATGTAAAGTAGGCGAAAATTGTATTAATTTACAATTGTTGAGTATTTAAATTGGCTCATACGCGGCAACGGACACGTCTGCTGCCTCGCAGCGTGCCTTTGTTCCCTCCCGAGCTGCAAATAGTATTCGCTTTAAATTGTTTTTTCGGGAAAATCCCAACGATATATTCTTTCCGGGGACTCGCGGAGGGGATTTGGCCATGCATCAGACATTAAAATTTTACACTCCGCCTTCGGTTCTGGGATCACCCAGGAGCAGCAAACTCGTCGCAACCGCGACACTTTCAGAGCGTCCGCCCTAGCTATTTCAACGGGCGAAATAGGCCAAAAATTCAATTTAAAAAAAAAACGATAATAATATAGAGAAAACCCATCACACGTATTATTCGTATGTTAATTTATATATAACATAAAGGAAAAAAAATAATACATGATTCTTTTATTTTCATTTGTTAGATTTACAATAGGTCTTAGGTCTAATATTGTGATGAGGTGTGTGGCTATCCCCAGGTTTCGGGGATATATAACAATAAGGATTCAGATAACTATAAATATATCTGAAAATACACGCGCACGAATTCACTAATGGAATTTTGAAATTAAAAAAAGCCATTTATAACGAATATTTTTAGTTAAATTCAAACTCATTAACATTTATACAAGCAATACTAGTTGATTGGTGGCGGCGTAGCGGTTGACTCGCATGATACACTGACTTACTTAATTTGTATATTTATTAATACAGTAACGTGCCGGTGATGAATTCAAATAATTAAGGTACAATATTAAGGAAGAATCAATTTTGTGACGAAGATCAAAAAATAGATACAGAACACGTAATCGAACGGGTTTTAACTAGGAACCTAAGCTGGGTATTCCGGATCTATAAGCATCGCAGGAGAGGGCGGCGGACTATAAGGTCGATTAAGAGGTACAAAGTAATTAGTAGACGATTCATCGGACCTCGGCAGATACGTCGCGAAGAAATCACTCAGTTGACTACGAATAGCAGAATCGATAAAACCATGTAAAGTCTTAACTAAATATTTACTGGTATCTTGAACTCAAGTCTATAATATTTAAATATACAAATAAGGCTTGATATAAAAAATAAGTTAAAATTTGTAATAAAGATATGATTTGAAGCTATCGTTTCCTCCCGAGTAGTCCTCCGCCGGGCCATAGACCCCGCACCCGAGCGAGCGCGACCCCAGTCCGGGTTTGCTCGTCAATTATTAAGAGCGCGTCTCGGGCGTCGCTGCCGACAATAGAGCGCCCTAATGATGCACCGCCGAGGGCGCTACACGGAGGGCTTTTCATTCTGATATGCAATAACAGGAATTGCGAGACTCCAACCTTGTTGGAAATTCCGGCCCGGAAAAAGGAAAGCCTTACTGCACGAGTAAGCCTACGAACGCCAAGAAAGTGTACATTTTTCTGTGCATTTACTTAAACGAAACAATACAATATGTAACATATATTTATAAAAAAAACCTTCATAATTATTTAAGTGAAGGTGATTATAAGAATGTCACGATGAAATGGTATTGCGCTCCGTGTAAGCCGTAGCATAATTAAAAAAAAAAAAAAAAAAGTTTATTGTGAAGTAGGATTATGATTTGTATCACAAATGATAATGTGACGTATTTGTGTCGTTATTATATTTTTTATTCCATAGTAAGTTTTAAGTTATTTACTTTTTTATTATTCATAACTCATTTTATGAAATGTTATATTTTTGTAATTGAATGATAATAATGTCAAACAACCGTCCAAATCAAACCAAATAAAATAAAATATCAAATCCCTAAAACAATACACTGACGGGGTATTATTAATACATATTATGCTGTATTTGTAGCATGGTTAAATTTATTTTCTGAAATAACCAAGATTTCGACTCGAGATTAATTTCGAGAAGGTTTTCAAGCTCAACTCCGTTGCGGGGAGGCTCCTTCGCCGCGCGGAAGTTCCGGGGCGGGGGATTCAGTCGGAAGCTGCACTTATCTTGTCTCCGAATCCAAATTACAAGCGCGGAGTGTCGTAAATAGTCGCCCCGCCCCGAGTGGCTGTAGCAGCCAGCGCCGGCCCCTCGTATTGTTGTCGACGAGTCTAGATTTTTGAAATATTTCACACATTCGACACTTTTCTATGACAATTCGCAAATATCAAATTTAATAGCTCTCCTGGCGCAGGTGCAGTAGTTGATCTTTTAGATTCTATTAAATATAATAAAAAAGTTTTCAGATCTTTTTCCCCCAGTGATAATATTAAATATATTTCAAGAGATAGTGATATTTTTACATTTTAAAAAGCGAACAAGTCTTCCCGCGTTTTCTTTAATAGCGACAGTTTAAGTCAGAGGTCCCCAAACATTTTTTGTCCCGTAGACCCCCTGTCGAGTTTTCCTGTTTTTCGTAGACCCCGACCTTGGTAATATTGATTTTTTACAAATTTATCAACTTTAATCTTATTTTTGACATCTGATACAGAACAACTCACTTTCATACGGTTTACTGTATAGTGGATTTAAAAATAAAAAAGTTAAAATATATGTAAAGACATGTGAATGACACAAACAGCGGATAATCGTGCATATAAATATAGCCTGCATACGATTGTGTGAAAAACTTTAGAGTAACGAAGAACGCGGCAGAACGCGCGGCTCGGGCTACGCTTGTCCTTCTGGCAGTCGCGCTCTAAGTCGAGCATAGCTTGTAGGCACATCCTTGTATTATCTGTAACCTATCTCAAATAACTCAAAAGACTTCATGAAAGATGAAGTTACCTAGTCAAAGCCCCTCTACAACAAACATGAATAGCTAATATATATATATATATATATATATATATATATATATATATATATATATATATATATTAGGGTGTCCCTTAAAATTCAAGTTCAATATTTTTTTACGCGTACCTTCTTAAAAGTTTAGTAATAACCCTATATTGTCTAGAAAAAAATATTAGTTCGATTTATAAACGGTAACCCGTGCCGACTTGCGATTTTAACTTGTCCATACAAGTTGCGTAAGTACTGCGCTGTGACTTGTAACTGCATGTTTTATTTGTCATTTCATACGTGATTTTTGAGATTAGTAGTGCTCCATTGTTTAGTGCGTTAACATGTCGGTGGAATTACGG
Organism: Atopsyche davidsoni; assembly: GCA_022113835.1. Classification (NCBI taxonomy): domain Eukaryota; kingdom Metazoa; phylum Arthropoda; class Insecta; order Trichoptera; family Hydrobiosidae; genus Atopsyche; species Atopsyche davidsoni. The sequence continues at coordinate 14,163,718 of JAILWY010000005.1, read as the reverse complement.
AGTGATAAACAAAATAATTTCCTTATCGGTTTGCCTAGATATCAAATAAATGGTGCAAAATTACCATCTAATCGACAAGTTCTCTCAGTCTTATTTTACAATATTCGTGAGATTAAACTGACTGTTAGTGAAAGTGCAAATCTTGTGATTAGGGAGTGCATCATATATTGGGAAAAAGCAAGAATTCCAACAAGGGGATTTTCTAACTGCGTGAAGAAACTTGTTGATTTATATCATGTTTGGAGGGAATTGCAAAAAAATTGTAAGAAAACTCAGGTTACGTTCAAGAGACGTGAGAACAATTTCAAAATTGATCTTAATAATTTGTTTGATATTGCACATGCTGATGCTTTTGAGAGAATGAAAATAGAGGAAGATAAATTATTTTTAATAAAACAGAGAGAACCAGGTCGACCGGGATGCTTAGGTGGTGTTGATAAAAAATTGGCGGAAAAAGAAGATAGATCTAGACAACGACGATTGGAAGAAAAGGAAAGGGTTGTAAGACAAAGAGAATCACTAGCTGTTGCATCTACTTCCACCACAAATTACTTAGAAAGGCTAGAAGATTTAGACGAAGAACAGATCTTGAATTCTGAACTCAGCTTGCTGGACGTTCCCTGCCATGAACAAAGTTCAAAAAGAGGTAGAAAGAATCTTGTAACACCTAAACTAGTTGCAGCTTTAGATCGATGCCAGCTAAGTATTAGAGACTCCGTTTACATTCTTAATGCGGTGGTAGAAGCGCTTGGTCTGAGCAGCGATGATTTCCCTATTAACAAATCCTCGATTCAGCGAATTCGTACTGAAACTAGAAAATCAAGGGCAGAAGCAATAAAATCTGACTTCCAAAACAATGTACCCGACGTAGTCACAGTCCATTGGGATGGAAAACTATTACCCGGGTTGGATGTACGAAGTTCTAAAGAAGAACGCTTGCCAGTTATTGCTTCGTTTGACGATAAGGAACAGCTTCTTGCAGTGCCGAAACTAGAACATTCTTCTGGAAAACATCTAGCTAAGGCTGTCTCAACAGCTCTCTTTGACTGGAACCTTCACGATAAAGTACAAATAATGTGCTGCGACACAACAGCTTCCAATACTGGCCGTTTCAATGGAGCTTGTGCTATTTTGGAGCAAACTTTAGGAAGAGAATTGCTGCTTTTCGCCTGTCGTCATCATGTTTATGAATTGGTCCTAAAAGCTGTCTTTGAAAGCAAAATTAAGCAAATTACTAGTAGCCCAGATATTCCAATGTTTAAAAAGTTCAGAGAAAATTGGAAAAACATCGACGCTAGTAACATTGAACCATCTCTTAATTTCGTAAAACAACGTGTTGCCGAGACAGACATTCAAGCTTTGTTAATATTTTATAAGGCAGAATTAGACAAAGGTTATGTAAGAGATGACTACCGCGAATTGGTCGAACTGTGCGTAATATTTTTGGGAGGAGACACAGAGGAAAAATTAAAACTAAGGCCCCCCGGAGCAATGCATCAGGCTCGCTGGATGGCGAGAGCGATCTATTCTTTAAAAATATGTTCACTTCAGTCACAATGCAGAATAACTGCGAAGGACAAAAAGGCTCTACAAGATGGTTTCTTATTTGTCGTGATATTGTATGTTAAACCTTGGCTCGAATGTACAGTGGCGATCAAAGCACCTAACCAAGATTTGCGCTTCTTGAAGATGTTAAAAGAGTACGAAAAAGTTGACGCAACAATTTCTAATGCTTCTATAAGCAAGTTTAGCCATCACTTGTGGTATTTATGTGAAGAGACAGTTATTCTATCACTGTTTGATGATGAAGTTGATAACCAAACTAAAAAGAAAATGATTGCCAACTTCAACCGGGACAAAACCTCAGATTTTAGCAAACGCTATGACCCGTCAAAGGAAGAACTGCCCCAAAGGTTGTTTGGTAAGTTTAATTGACTTTTTGTGATATATTTAAATTGTTGTAGATTTATTTGTTATTTATCTTATTTTCCTTTTTTTTCCAGGCAAAACACTGGATAATTTCGTATCGGAAAAGAGCAAACAATTTTTATCACGACTGCAGATCGACGACAGTTTTCTAAAGGAACATGTATCTTCCTGGAATAATAATGCTGCTTTTCTGGAAGCTAAAAGAAAAATAAGTTATTTGAGAGTTGTGAATGATACTGCTGAAAGGGCTGTTAAAATGATGCAAGATTTTAACGGACTTATCACGGCTGAAGAAGAACAAAAACAGTTCTTGCTGCGCTGTGTCCAGGAACATAGAAAATTGTATCCGGACTGTAAAAAAACAACTCTAAAAAAAAGTTACCCTGGCTGATTGTTATTACTTTATGTTTTTGATTAAAGATTAATGTTCATCTAATTGAATTTTTACTATTATTTACTTAATTTATTGCATTTATAATGATTTTATACCAGACCGAAATATCAAGACAAAACACGTTTTTTACTAAACTTTGAAGCTCGGTCGGCACTGGTTGCAATTATGCTAGAAAGATGAAATTTTATATTTAAGACTCTTATAGCATTACTAAAAAAAGTAGAGGGTACCCATTTCGAAATTTGAAAAAAAAAATTTTTTGGTCATATAAGGGACACCCTAATATATATATATATTGTGTATACAGCCATGGTGATATCTGTTATTTAAAAAGCCATGTCAAAATACACATGCACCACTTGATGCGATACAATGATCATTCGAAGAACTGGATTAACATATGTGTACTAAATATAACTAAAAATAAAATCTAAATGGCTTGTGAAGGCCAATTTCACTGATGCTAAGATAATCATGTATAAATACTTTCAAGACTATTGGAATGGATTATTCTCATTAACATGAAAGACTCTTCCAACAGGTGCTGTCTCCGGCAGACTACGCGTCAGCAAAGCGACCAAAGAAACGACAAAATTTCGATATCTTTAAATACCAAAAGCAACGTCATACGTATTAAATCGATGTGCAGATACCATACACAGCACAGCCGACACATTGAAACGTCAGAAAATCACGAGTATTGTAATGCAGTGCTTGCTTATTATATAACTGAAGTAATTAACAAAAATACTTATGTAAATTTGTTAAGCCGATCGCAGTTTTTAAAGCGACCGGGAACGGAGCGCATTCTCCGAGAACACAATAAGATTCGTCGTATTTATTGACGTTTATTAACATGTCATACGATCGGTAAGAGCGGCCTGCTTCGATACACACAGCTGTTTAATTTACAGCATTCTAATTGAGTGATAGATTAGTCCGACGGCCTTGGCATTGTCGCCGCGCCGGGCCGAGTCGCAGGCGCGCCGCTGAGCTCGCGCTGCCGCCCGCGTGCGGCGGGACACTCACTACAGGCAGTCATCGATCATCGCGCACCAAGAGTAGATTCAAGGACACAATGCAACACAAAAGACCACATCTGCTTTGCTAATCAATTCAAAGTATAAAAAAATCATATGAACGGAATAATCAGACATTCAAAAGCTGATTTGCAAAACGTTATGCACGCAAAGCCAAAATGATAATGTACTTTGCGGTTTTAAAAATTACACATGCACTGGTTTGATCTGATATTTATTGACAACGTTTGCTCAAAATAAAAAAATAAATATTAATAATAATAAATATGCCCTCTTAAAAAAACATTTGCAATTATTTCGATTTTGTATTTGTATCCTTAGTAAGTTATGAATTAAAAATGACGACAACTTCAGCCATAAAAAGAGGTTAAATTTACAAAAAAGATTTAGGAAAATCATGATACAGAAGCAAACACAAACACTGTCAAGAGCAGTCCTGCACTGAGACGTCTGTCCGACTGATTCCTTTACAATCCTTATGGTTTATAAATTATCACTGAAACCACTTAACAAGCTAAAAATAACTGATATGGGCAACGATTTTTTAAATGAGATAATTCAATTTAAAAAAAATCGTGCCAAACTATTCGTTTTAAAAGACTACAACTATCTATACTTCTATGCAGTGCTCCCCAACCCTATGCCTGCGGGCACCATGGCGACCGCCGACTGTTTTACGTATGCCCGCCACTGTGCGACCACGATAAAAAAATATTCAAGTTTATAATAAAATGCCATGAAAAAAAATTATATTAAGTGATTAAACAGAGAAATATAAGCAAAAATAATTACATCGTTATAATTTTCAAAAGAATAATTCTTTACAAAAAATCATGAATAAGCCGGTTGAAATAGCATCTTATGGGTGTAGTTTGGTTTGTCTCTGTCTCTGTAATAACGTCCTCTAATAAAGCGTTCACGATATTGATCAGATACTTGATGGAAAAGTTGCTGAATAAATATAAATCTGATATTTTTGGGATAGGACTGATATGGTGAAAGCTATTTGAAAGTGTCTATGATATTTTTGGGATAGGACTGGTGAGGTGAAAGCTATGTGAAAGTCTATCTAATATTTTTGCGGTAGTACAAGTAAGGTGAAAGCTATTTGAAAGTGTATGAAATTTTTGGAATAGGACTGGTGAGATGAAAGCTATGTGAAAGTGTATTTTATATTTTAGCGTTGATGAAAGTGAGGTGAAAGTCTATCTGATATTTTTGCGATACTAAAATATTACAGAATTGCACCAAGTACTTTTTGTCTGTATTTGAATGTAATTGTCTATTCTCCCTGTCCTGCTGCGCTCCACCTGCGCCGGCAGCCCGCGGGCAGACGGGTCCGAGGCAGAGGCCTGGCGCAACAGTTTTCAGAGCTCGCTCCCATGGAGAGCCGCCGTCGACCTGATTCTGAGCGTCTTGACCTACACCTCGAAATCCATTCGATCTAGGTCCGATTTAGGTCCCCCGTTTTTTCATAAATCCTACGCACTGGATACCGGCTCCTGTTGGATATGGATGTCGATAACCGAGTTGTAATTTTATCGAAAAGTCATCAAGCTTTGTTGGTTTAAAAAGGCACTATTTCGTGCCGTGGGTGCGCGGGAAAAAAGAGTGAGATGCCTAATATGAACGAGATAACTGTCATTTGCAAATACTTCAGGTAAAGGGGATTAAAGGTTGTGGCTTCATCATACTCATTTATAAATCCACGGATGACAAAATATTTGCAGGAGATCACTGAAATCGGTGACGTAATGGAGAGATACACGGTGGGGAGTATTGCGTACGCACAAAAGATATTTGTGTAAATCCTTTTTATAAAAAGTGGCGAAAGAACGGCGGGGTTTCACCCAGAAGTGGATCGACAACAGCTGACGTGTTGATAATATTATAGCCATCGATCAATTTGAATTGCAAAAAACATTGTTGTGGTTTGCACCATGCAGTACACATAACACCGTGCGGCTCGAGTTTCGATTCGCTGTCCTGCTGAGCAACAGGTTGCAGTTCAACGCAACTTCCAGAGCACACCGAATTATTTCCCATTAAAAAACTAGACTAGCAGCACTGTGGCTTTGTGTATTATTGATGACTTGTGAGCATTCGTGATCTTACTGACCCAACCTAGCCTGGCCTAACCTATTATCAGTAAAAAGTGCAGATCTATCATATATTTAACAATCGTTAGTGGCATTAGAGTTTTGAAACAGCGTGTACTCAGATTGAAAAGCTTCAGGTGGCGAGTGCGATGGTGCAGCCTCGCACCCCGGGGCGCCGCGGGGTGGTTTGTCGAGTTTTCGCTCGCGAAAGTCGCCATCGCTGAGAATAGACGAGAGAACCTGTAAGGCATATTGACACACTTACAAATATCCCAACAATAAAATTAATCATGCCGTTGCTGAACCATCTGACTCGTTATTTTGGGACAACAAACTATGATCATGCGAAGGGCGCTCGACACTAAGTAGGAATTTTTGCCAATTTAATTGACACGTATTCCAATTGAATTGGCGTTTTCAAAATGATAAAACAATAAATTTTTTTCAAATTCAGTCTGTAGCATAAAATATACTGATGTTTTATATTATTTTCACTATCCCGACAGTCGTGATTAGTGCTGACGGGCAGGGTCATCGAGGCTAATTGAGAACGGCTGCGTAGCCTCCCGATTCGAAATGCGTAGAAATGTATCGATGTCACTACATATAGCTTACATTTTTGTAAGTATTATAATTCAATTATATCGAGTACGTTTAAATTATATATATTTTGTAGAATCGAATTTAACACCTTCTAGCAAAAAATAGCGGGTAAAAAACACCAACTAAAAATAAGTCCGACACGTTGGTTTGAAAAATAAATAGATGACTTCAAAAAGGAAAACGAATGAGAAAATATAATTTCAGCCGAACCGTTTTGTAACGAATGACCAGATAGGCTGAAAATAGCGCGGTGGTGGTGGTGGGGGTGAGGGTGGGGGTGAGGGTGGGGGTGAGGGTGGGGGTGAGGGTGGGGGTGTGGGTGGGGGTGTGGGTGAGGGAGGGAGAGGAGGGGTGGGGGTGGAGCGGCGGGTGTCAGAGCCGTCAGCGGTGACGCTAATGACACCGGGCCGGAGTGCTTGCGCCGCCATCGGAGGGCCGTCTCAAAAGCCGCGCACCTCTTTCCGGCCTGAGCGCATCCAGGGCATTGGGAAGAAATCAGAATTGTATATATTTCAATTTACAAAAAACAATGTCATTTGTAAGATAATTATTGCTTCATGTTTTTCGTTAAAAGAGAATATACATTATTGAAAAACTCTTTGGTTAAAAAATTGTGAAATCGATCCGTGCGCGATGGAGATGTTCGCATGCACGGCATATCGATTACCATTTTAAATCAAATTCATGTATGGGCAGCTTGCAATATACGCGTATAGTTAAGAAAATGTTTTTGATTGAATAAACGAAATCGCATCAGAGTGCTGCATCTACTAATCGAAACCAAAGTTATTATCCAAAAAGGTTATTGAATTATACAATTATAGAATAATAACAGAAAAAGCACGTCATATTGCGTGGTATAAGATTAATCTCTCATGGCACTAAAAATATTATAGGATGTCGCAGCGAAAATATCAATTCGTGACAATCCTCTCCACCCCCCTCCCCTGCGCCACCAGCCGGGCAAACAGTGGCACCGAAAAATCCACATCGGGGTCAAATCGGCAAAAAGTTGGGCGGCTAATATCATAATGCCTCTCCACCCCGCCCGCTGGCTGCTTTCCGGGCCTGTCTCTTCTTCTCTTCTCTTCTCTCCTCTCCTCTCCTCCCCGGCCCTCGAGCGGGGCGGAGGCGACGAGGCTGGCCGCGGGCCGCGGGGTCTCCCAGGCTCTCCTCGGAGACGCGCCCCCGTGACTCCGCGGGCGTGTGCGGGGAGGCGCGGTCTGCTATATTTCCTGGTGGACGTGTTTTTTAAGAATAATCAAGACATTATATTAAATAAAAAATGTATAGGGCTTGAGTTTAAAATTCACATCCGTAATGAATCATAGTTTTTAGTAATGAAATTGATGTAAACGTCAATGACATTCAAAACAGCTTCTATGTATTATATTTCAATGTGTCATCGTGATAAAAACGGAACGCAATTGAAGCCTCGCGTATCAAAATAAGATATCAACTCGTTTCCGTGTTCGGAGATAAATGCAAAATTACTCACTTTTGGTTTTAATAAGGAACAACAATGCATGAAATCTTTTCGGTTCCGGCTACACGGAGCTGTGGAATACGTCGGCCGTGACGATCGTCGATTTACAAGTTTCACTGTCGTTCCTAAAATCAACGGTAACAACGAGCGGCAGTCTCTTTTTAAATACAATAATAAAGGACATTTCGTTTAAACTGGAACGAAACGACACGAGAGTTACCGTTTCTCAATAACAAATAACTATAAATTAAATTTGACAAACCGTATTCAACTACTAATATTATTTTTTCAATAATACTAGTGTAAACACAATAATCTAATTGATTATAATTTAAATTCTAAAATAAAATTTAACCGACCCGACTGAAGAAAAAGGGTATCGTTCATTTAAATACGGTATTGGACAAAATCAAAATTAAAATTAAATACATCTAAATTAAATTAGATTTCTAGTTTTGTCTTTAAATTTACATTACTTTCGTTGATTATACTGATTTGTAAATTGATCAGATTTCCGGCCTCGCCGAGCGAACGCGCCACGTTTACTCCGTTAGTCATTAACGCGCGCACGTCGAGAGTGAAGCCTCCTCGCACGAATCCACTCACTCGCCTCGTCACGGCGCGTCACGTCACGGCGACTCATACTCGGTGCAACGATCACGAGTGGCGCAATCGGACTATGCGGCGCCGTCGGTTCAGATTGAATTCGCACTCCGCGGCGGCATTCGCGGAGAAGGGGCGGGGCGGGGCGGGGGGGGAGACGGTCGGCGACCGCCACCCGCTCGGCCCCGCTCGGCCCCGCTCGGCCCCGTTCGGCTCTGTTCGGCTCCGCTCGGCTCCCCTCGGCCCCGCTCGGCCGCGCACCGAGTCGCGCCGCGGGGAGCATTCAGTATGTCGGTCGTGACTCGCGGGTTCGCGTCTCCCCGCCTAGCGGAGCTCTGCGAAAAACTCAGAACTCGGATACATATTCATAAGCAGGAAAAGATTGCTCTTTGGTAGTCTCTTCATAATATCCGGGGGCTAGGGCCTCTCGGGCGCGAGGCGAGTTTCTACCGCAACCGGGGTGCCGGACTGTCATTATTCTCGGTGGATTGTCAGTCCGGTTGGGGACCCCGCCTGCTCTGTGACGCGGGTCATCTAGCTCGGCCTCAACACCTCAACTCCCTTCAAAATCGAGAACTCGAGCGTGTTTCATCTTCCGGAATGAAAAACTCCTATGTAATATAAGATTTTTTAAATATATGAAATTACACGAGAGTCCTTTTTGAATGAAAACAAAAATATCGTCTAATTTTAACTAGTAAATTATTAACATATTTTGATAATAATACTGATCACCGAAACAAATGTGAACATGTAATAATAAGACAGCTTCGACTCTTGTCATGGCGGGGGCGCCGGAGATGGTGGTGGTGGTGGCGGTGGAGGTGGAGGTGGCGAGTCCCTTCGCCAACAGTAACTAGGCTCCGGAGCACGCGGATGACCGGCGACGGCGCGGCATTCCTCGCTGCGGCGGGAACTCGATCTGGAGTTCGGCGCGGACACACTTGGAGTGCAGCCATAAATTTCATCCGAAGACTCTTATTACAATACCGTGCGCGGTGGTATTGGACTCCCGGGGCATATTCGATTCGATCGTTCGGTACGACGAATTTCACCGTTGACGGGGCCCCCTCGGGATGCTCGTTTTTTTAAAATAGCCTTAAGGTAAAACCCGACTATTTCCATTGAAGGTATTAAAATATAATAAATATATGTAAAAAAAAAAAATAAGAAATATTTTTTTTTACTATCTGTGGCAGTGTCTGTGAAAACACCACCCGCAAGAAATTTAAATTACGAGTAACGTCATGGACAATGCGTGCATGAAAATTATCGAATCGTATCCATCGACGAATGTCCCGGATTAAAATTATTCCCGCAGCGAGCGTTCTTTTCCAGGGTGGATTGAAAAAAAATTAAAAGCACAGCATTCTTACCACAAACGCACTTTCCGCCGGGCACCGAGTCGAGTCCCCGGGCGGGCGCTCTCACGTGTTCCGTGGTTATTGCGTGTTCATTTGCCCGTATACAATAATTGGGCAAATAATGGATGGCACATGGGAAGCACGCCGATCCGCATCGATCAAATTAGCTGATGGACGTTACGTAACGCGCTGCCGGCCACCCGCGGGGTGCTCGGGGCTGCGGGGCGCGTGGCGCGGGGCGGGGCGCGGAGCGTGGCGCGGGGCGGGGCGGGGCGCGGAGCGTGGCGCGGGGCGGGGCGGGGCGCGGGGCGGGGCGCGGAGCGGGGCGGGGCGTGGAGCGGGGCCGGGATGGCGGGAAACCTCACGCGGCAACGCCCGGCAGTGAACGCGATTGTTCAACACACCACGCGAGATGATCGAAAACAACGATACAATTTCAGATCAGGAATTCTAGTTAGAAAACATTATGATACGATAGTAAACAATTCAATATTTTTTTGAAACACAAAAATAGTTTTGGGTTTTCCGTGCAGATGTTTTGTTTTGTTTCATTAAAATATTTATGTTTTAACTGCATTTTACATTTCTAAGGTCAAAGATTGTATTTTTTTTTACTAGTAATGCGAAATATTTCCAAACCGAGGATATTAATGCATTTTTATGACAAAAGAGCAATTAACTTTAAGCAATATAGAATACAACAAATATAAGATATCTTATTTGATTATTCGAACCCGCAGAGCTGCTGTGCCGTCGTGCCGCTGGGCCGCATGCCGTGCTTTAATATCTACAATATTTGTAATCTAACAATCCACTTTAACGTATTTAATTTCTATTGCGAAATTAAATATATTTGAAAATATATGCACATTGCGGTGATTCAACTATCCCAGGGTATTTAACTTCAAAGCGATTAAAGCGAATGATTATAAATTTAGGTGAAAATATAATATATCATAAAAAATTTACCGTACAAAAATGATATAATATTCCAATACGTATAAACGATTGACAAACAATTGATTTTGGATTTTATGCTACGTAAACTGACAAAAAAAAGTTTAATAATTAATAAAGAGAAGCAATCTGTTGCTTTCGCCGGGTCATTCGGCAAAATTGACTCGCGCTCAGGGGTGAGCGAGCAGAGGCGGAGCCGTACCTGAAACACTCGGAGCGTACAGCCATACATACATATATATTTGTATCGCTGTATAAGCAAGTGGCCAAAGATCCAAGACCTCCGCCCTTCGATTGAGGTCCTTCGTATGATGGCCTCTAGCGAGAGGAGCAGAAACGACGAATACAATAACAAAGCAAAGGAAAAACGAGGAAAAGGGGCCACAGAGCAGCGCACTACGCGAGCAGGTCGGGACGAGCCGAGAGTGCTGAAACTGGTTGCATCGGATTGAGTAACCGACGCGGCGGCTCAGGTGGAACGCTCGCGGACGCGACACCGCGTGCATGACTGTGTTCATTTTGATAGGTTTAAATATATATTTTGCGTAGCTGTGCAGTTCCACGCAGCAATGGGGGCATCGGCCGGCATTGTGCAACAGCTGCTGGGCACCGCCGCGGATAAACGGTCAGCGTGACTTCACAGACTAAACTATACGTGGAACCAAACTTCATGCGATATCAAAATACCGATTATATGTACTTCCATGCATTCATTGCAGGCTCACCGCTGACACTTTTTTTCTGAATACATACATAAATGATTTCACATTTGTTGTTTTCCATATTTACTTTTTAGTGTGTTAAATATAAAGAATGACCGAGAGTGGAAGTTCCTACAAGAGTAAATAATGATTTTGCTTTCGATTTATCAATAAAATTTTTAAAAAAACAGCCATAAACACTAGTAAAGTGGCAACGCCGATTCACGACCGACGGTTAATAATATATTAGATTGTATTCTTGTAACGTTACAGCCGCCGAGCTCTACATTCAGGTAATTTCACGGAATTGACTCTATCCACATGGTAATATGTTACATTTTACATAATTTAATAAAAAAATTACATCATCATCATCACTCATCCGCACTGTTCTGTGTAAGACACCGCCATTATAAACGTTCTTAGTATTATTTTCTGTCAATTTCCACTATGATTACTAATACCTATTTGCTACATTATATTATGAAACAAGTATGAATACGGATGAAATAATATAACGACTACAAAACTGCAAGTAAATGTAATCAATCTGGAGTCTCCGGACTAGCTTTTTGGTCGAGATTATTTTTTTATTATTAAATGTATTCTTCAAACAGATATGAATAATACCTGCGATTAACGATACTATTAAGTTGTTTCACTAAGACAAAAAGAACATTATAGTTATTATCGTCAAACGTATAGTAAAAACCGATAAATTTATTTTATATATTACTAACTACAAGATAAATACCACTACAGTTAATGGATTTTAAGACATTCTTTACAAATCAACTACGAAATTAATTCAATTAAACATTTGTGTTTATCCTGTCAAAAAATATATGCACGGAGCTAGAACCCCACCATCAAGCAAATTGTCGAGAATCAATTACAGTAATGATTACACGAACGCACTGTAATAATAAATAGAAACAATGTTACCAATTTAATCTAGCATAAGCAGAAGCTGAACTAAAGAAATATTTAAAACTAATGATATAATTACTTTCGAAATTGAATCAACACTATTCGGCCTATTCATAAAGGAATCTGAATCTCAAAACACGAAGATTTAATATTAAGATACAATATAAAAATATACATATTTACAAAGCGTTTTAATTAATAGAAGCAAAAAAAGAGTATAATCGACGCCACAAAGGCTCCCCCGTTTCCAGGCAGATCTCCTCATTAAAAATAAATAAATACGCCCATAAAAGGGACGTTAAGTTTTCTAAACTCATCATAGCGACTGGAAAACTCCAAGTTGCACAAGACAATTCACAAGGCAGACGAAATTTACGAAAACAATACAAACACGCGCACGTGCGGTTTGAAGATTGGATTGAACGACAAAAGAAAATAGCCTGCCCCGCAAGCGACGGGAAAATAATCAAAAGAACAAAGAAATTAACAACCCCCGGACAGACGCTTTACATGTGACACAGTAGTAAAATATATTTTATAACATCAATAAATATTGGCAGTATAAAAAAGGCAAATATAAATATACTGGCAGGGTAGTGCGTTGATTAATTACACTACGGAGTTTGGTGGTCCACCCTGTGTTCTGTGGCTCACATATATGCCGTACAGAATTAAGTGTGAAGGTCAATCAAAATTTAAAAAAAAACATTTTTTACATTTAAAAAAACCTTATAATACAAAGCACCTGTAATTAGTTTTCAATGCTATGTATGATAAATGAAAATATAAGATTTATTCTCGAAATCTATTTTTAATATAATTCTTCTCTAGGTGCCTCCCCTCAGAGGAGGCTAGTGACCTTTTTACTAAACATTTGTTTGTCGTATATAATATATATATATATATATATATATATATATATATATATATATATATATATATATATATATATATATATATATATATAAATGTACTATATATAGTATATATACATAAATATACTCTACTGCTGGTTGTTGGAAGAATAAGTGTCGTGGGAGTTTTCAGGCTGGCTGATTTACAATTGAAAGCCTGTAGCATTCATGCTATGAAAAATTTAGTAGCAACAGACAACGTGATGAATTGCGGTAGTTTAAAATACATAAAGCATTATATTTTAATGCCTACAGCGAGATTAGCTCATTCGGTTTATTATCTTCTAAGGGACAGTAAAAAATATGATACTACAGTACGCCTTCCATCTTCCGCAATTTGCTTAGTATTAAAATTAGTAATTTCCGGGATAATTATTCCAGACGATATAGTGCGCCGACGCGTTACCATCTCCATACAGCGCAACTCGCCCGCCTGTACGTGAACACCAAATACTAACTGGGACCGTCCAAATGTGCTAGTTTCAACCAATAAATAATCTACCACCTATTTTTTTCATCCAACGTGATTTGATTTACTTCACTGTTTAATTGAGTGTACAATTCAACTGAGCAGTAGAAAATTAAAATAAAACATGAGCTATGGAAAGTATTTAATGTAAGGACATTTACATTAAATTTAAGGGCTAACAAGAAAATAGTTTCATAATTGTTTAAACATCTATAATTATTTTTAATGTGATAAAAATACGATTCATGTTGTAAAAACACGATTGAAATGATTTAATTTTGATGACATTTCGATAATTCGAAAAAGTACCTTTTTATTAAGGTTAACCGTAATTTTAACACTCCTTGTATTGTAATAATTTTAACAAAAAAATATAAAAAAAGTAATCAAATTATTGTAATAATTTATTTCCATTGCGTAAAAAGTAAAATATCAATAAACATGAAGCTCTTCGTGCATCGAAATGAGCTCCGAGCACCGCCCGGGCCGGTGCGGCGGGGCAGCCGCCCTGGCAGGCGCGACCACCGCAGGCCCCGCAGGCTCCGCAGGTCCCGCAGGCCCCGCAGGTCCCGCAGGCCCCGCAAGCCCCGCAGGTCCCGCAGGCCCCACGGGCCGGGCGCTCGGTCGGAACCGCGATAGCATAATTCATCCTCGCTCGGACGCAGCGATTCCCAACCTTTTCACACCTACCTGACCGAAGAAAAAATTTCCTATTTTAATTGTTAAATATTTTATACGTAAATGTAATATCTTTTGTATATGCGAGATTGACGTTATGTCAGCACTGAACGTAAATAATAACAAAATTTTAATAATTCATTTTTGTTATTTCATAACAGTGTTTTACGTCTGGACATCATTATAGAATAAGTTCTTAATACTACTAAAACTCATACTAACTAAAACCATGTTAGAACGGAAAAGCAAAACGTCACGAAGAAACCTTCTCTGATGCAGGTTTTCTATCAAGATTTATCAAACCAAACATAGTCGCAAAAGCTTTTACTTGTTTACCTGTTATCAGATTACCTGATTATAGATGTCTCTCATTCATGGATAAAAATAGTTTTGAATCTTCTTCTGCCGATGCCATATCACCGAACATATTTCTATCCCGGGCCAGTCTCACTAAATTGGCCGTACTTCCGACCTCCAGCCACTGGCGCAAATTCCGCACCCACGTAAACTTTCTCCATCCAATGCCCCTTCTTCCTTTGATTTGTCTTTGGACAATCAGCCGGAAGATGCTATACTTAGTGTTACGAAAAAAATGGCCTAAATTGAAGACCTTACGTTTCTTAACCTTTGTCAGGAGTTCTCTTTCTTTGCGCATTCATTGAAAAGTACATTTAAATAAAACAACATTACATAAAATATAATGAAAATAATAACTTTTTATTTAAATCTTCACAGTGAGTTTATTAGAATATTGTTTTGCATAACTAGTTTCGCCCCTATACCGGGTCATCATCAGATGCATGACTAAACTGAGTTTAGTCATGCAACTGCAAGTCATGCAAGGCGCTGGAAATAGTCGCGGGCAGCAGGTTGAGGAGCTCTGCGTCGCGACGTGACGAGTAATCAAATCCCGGCGCGTTACTCGGACTGTACGTCAATATACAATAAAACCATATCGGCGGAGACGCTCTGCTCCAGGCTAGGAGCTCTACGCGATTAAAAAAAGAGGGTGCGGCATGAGACCCGAAATTCATAATTCATTCCTAGAAACTAATTTTACAGTATCATTTATATTTCAGATAACATGGTGACCGAAAAAATATGATAGTATGCACAGCAGATACTATACACAATAGATGTAAAACAATGGTTAAATTGGAAAATAGCCAACTACAGGTTTGTGCACAAAATAATACAATAATTTTGATTCCAAAAATATTCTTTGATAACGATGGCGCACAGCGCCATTTAATTTTAGAGCATACTTTTCTACTCTAATTGCAATTGAAGTAAGAATCAATTTACATATATAGAGAAGGATAAAAATCATAATTAACGTAGACAGCATAGCATATCTTTTATGTAAATATTTTGTTAAATTAATTATTTAAAAAAAACATTTTAGGACATGCGCTGCTGAGGTAATCAACTATCGTCATCACAAGAGAAAACTGAATCCTTCAATCTACGAAACGTTTTTATCAGCAGTTAGGCTCAAGCATCTCTTAAGGGAATCGATGCTCCTTGGGGATTTATTTAATGATGCATAATAATCTACAAATCTATAATTCCGAAAATGATTTTCGGGTGAAATTTTTGCCGAATGCCTCTATTAATGCTGGTACGAGGAACGCATCAAATCAATGCGTGCGTGCTGAGCGACTGTGCCGAGACACGTCTGCCGAGAGATGTCTGCCGAGAAATGTCTGCAAAGAAATGTCTGCCGCGGCGCATGGCAGCAGGCGAGGCTTGTGGTAGTCACCTCTTCAGCTAGAGAAGCCCCTGCCACTCACGCGTATCCAGCACACTAAGATAGAACTGTGACAAGACTAAACGGGTTCTTTTTCTTGGGAGAACTCGGTCGTTGACGTGCTATCAGATATCTTCTCATATTGCCGCCATTTTATTGAGCCGAAAAATTACCGAAACTCGGACATTTGCTGAAATATCACAAGGATGGATACATTAAGATAAAAAGAAGCGACGAACCCAATAAAATTTTATATCATTTCAAAAGATTCACGCTTAGTGTAATTCATCTATACAAACTGAAGCAAAATCTTATTCTGTGTAAAAAAAAAAGTACAAAAACAAACAATAAAACATAGCCTGAACACATTTACATTAAGATAGTCTTCGAAGTTCGCATATTTTTTTATCATACGAACACAATTTTTTTTAATAAAAAATGGATCTTTCTTTTATTTTTTTTTTGTGTTTTTATCATTAAAAAAAAGGTTTAAATTATTTTAATTAGTTGGATTTTGCGCAACCACGAATCTACTTGGAAGTTGGTTGCAAGATTTTTATTATATTAGGTTTACTTTCGAACATAAAAATACCTTAATTTTATTATGATAAAATTGAGTATTACAAAATAAATACCAGTTCCATTAATTTTTAGGAGATTAAATTACTTTATCATCTAAGCAATGATATGATTAAATTTTTGTACAAAATCCACCGCGAGTATATAGCAGAAATGCATCTAAATTTGTGACATTTAATTTCAACTTAGTCGAACTTACTCCAGAACACTATAACAAATACCTAACTCTAAATTCTTGTTCATCAAAATCTGAAAACCTTTCATCTCTATTTTTTATTTTCTTTAATATGTCGTATTTTTTGGAATGTCGTGACATTTTAAGTGTAAATATTCATATATTTTAATATCTAAGAAATACAAAATTTACACAAGATCATTGCTGCTTGACTTTTTATTTCATCTAATTAGCACTTATAACATAAAATTGTTCAGGTTCAAAACATAAATACAACATTCCAAAAAGGGTCGAATTGACCCCGGCGGTAGGAATAGGTATACATGTCATGTCGGTAGGTTTAGTGTTAAACTTAATTATAATCAAACACAACATCATCAAACAAAAACACATGCATCGCCAATACAGAATGTCTGTTGAGGCGTGGGTCTAAACGTCAATAAACCAAACTTTAATGTTGCAAATTGGGTTTATTTAAATCTTTACAAATATAATTCAAGTGAAATTGACATGCATTAAGTTACCACTATCTGTGTACTTTCATGGCCGCATAAATATACAATTTATAAATTTATTTGAAAAAAAAAAAAAAACCACCGTCACGATTATCTTGAGGATTTGACAGAGCTAGCGAGTTATTTTAAAATCGAAAAAAATGCGCTGCGCTGCGTCAACAAATCCAATTTCCAAATGCCAAACTCATAAGCTTACAAGAAAACATATAGCTTTACGTATAAGAATAATACAAAATATACATTTCTCTTCTGGTGACAATATGAGTTTTGTAACATTGTGTGTATGAGCATATAGCGCGGCAGACACAATGGGTTCTCAACAAAAGCCTGTAAATTTCCATCAATTTAGGTTTGATAGCGACACGGGAACGTCGCTCTATCCAGCTTAATTAAAACTAAATGGAGGCTCTAATAAATATGTCATCGTAAATTTGATAATCGTATAAATGAGACGGGGGGGGCCATTGTCCTAAGTGAGCCCCCGCGGCACTGCCCCAGTCCCCGGTCCCCCGGCGAGCCCCTGCGAGCCCCGGCGCGCTTAGGGCCGCGACCCGGATTGATCACAGAAGTGGTGACATAAATAAATAAAAATTCTCTCATCACATCAATTTTTATGGAAAAGAGAACGTTGTATAGGCTGGGTAAATCATCAAAATTACCCAGGACTAATTCACATCCATTTAGGGAGAACATGAAAAGGTTCGGTAAACCGCATCACTCTAGAGAGGTCTGGTGGGCACAGTAGCGACATATGATCACAACCGAGACTGCCAGGTTCCAAGCAATGTCACCCACAGGCGGACTATTGAGTGTGAAGGGCGCGGGCCCTCAACCTGTCGCCGGGCCGTGACCGGTCGATGCGCGGACGGACGGAGCGGCCGGCGCAGGGTTTTGTCATTTTAAAACTGTCTAATATATCGGGCCGAAAAATGGTTTATCGGCCGACAAAGTGCAAAGCGTCGTGAGTGCCCGCCCCGCAGACACGGTCACGATCAACGCCCCCGCGAGCTCACTGTCTCGCCAGGCGCTCCGAGGCGCGCTCCCAAATGAAAATTAATCTTATCTTAACTTTCCCAGATAATATTTCAGTCATTGATAATTGATAAAAAGAAAATTAATTATGTATTTTCCGACTTTCCTCTGAGTTTCCAAAAAAAATCTGCAGAGGAAAATTACAATGGACACATGGAATGAAAGGTACACAAGATCTCCGCAAGAGAACGTAACAAAGATGTTCTTTGATTCTGTTACGGACGCCGCAGTATACAGGAATACCTGCGGGATTAGCTTTGAATCAACCCAGCTCCTGACGGGTCATGGAGTGATGAGAAGTTAGAGCGACGACACATTCCCTTGTGATGATATTACTCCACAAACAGTGATCCACCTTGTGGGTTCATGCTCCATCTTTGGTCTTCAGAGACACCAACTGGAGAGCCAATGCCGACAGGAGGGCCTGTGCCTGGATGACCTGAAGTCAGTGACGAGACACCCACAGTTGATGAAGTCACTGGATGGCTTCTTGAAGTGTGTCATCGGAACCATAAAGAAGATAAACCAGGGGGTGTAGCTTCAGTCACTCCCATATATAGCACAATTTCGATTGACTAGTTTGGAAAGTTTCTCCAAATTGTGATGACAAATCTTGTACATAACAAGCAAGGTACCAAACCTCTTTAAAAAAAAATTGATAAAAAGATGTCGTATTATTAATTAATGGAACTGGTATTTATTTTGTAATACTCTGTTTTATTATAAAATGTCGTATATTTAATAAAGCCTAAATATATTTTCCCCACGATAGTCAGTCACATGAATAAATATAGTTTTGAATTCATAACATCGTTTTAATTTCGTACAAATAAATCAATTTTAAAATTATTCAATATTTTTGCCAAAGCTTCACGTTTGCATTATCAAACGAAGTCACCGCTGAAGTAATTTCATTAAAATATTAAAATGGAATTCCACCAAGTACCCTCTCTGTAAAAATATTGAATGGTGTTACATAAGTTAACGTCTCCATTCCATTTTAATCGCGGAAAATAAGTTGCATTTCACCTTGCAATATAATTAGTTTTCAGACTATAGTTGAAAATACTAAAATAGAGAATGCGATTCGTTTATAATAAAATTGAGTGTTCAATCTGTTTTGACAGATTGGAAGAGAGATGGAATTACATTTAAAATTTTTAAATAAAATACGTTTGTGATTTTTCCACATATGTTTCATGTGGAAAAATAAAAAAAATAATTTTATTTAAATATTAATAAAATTGAGAAAAAAATATAATACATATAAAATGATCATATTACAAGTGTGTATTTCGCATCTACACATGTATTTCCTCAGTATATTGTAGTGTTTTAGATTAGTATTTAGAGGTAAATAAAGCATACATAAAGCAATGTAAGATTAATGTGACTCATTCGTAGCGACAGCAGAATAACCGTTTGACCGATGTTTGAAATACCGAAACGTTCGCAGTAATCCTTAACTCCGCAGGCAGAACGATCAAAGGCGTGTCAGTCCTCGCGGTGTAATATCAGTTATAATGTCATAACTTCCCGTAAAACGATAACGTAGCGAAGACGCTACAAATAATGGCAAGAAGCAGAAATATCAAAACCAGGTCGTAAAGTGGACCTCATATTGTACATAATTTAACTGCGTATGTTTATTGCTCGTAAACTGGAAGTATCCATGAAACCTAATGTATACCGACCGATCCGCCGCGAGATGCGCCGCACGAGCTGCCGAGCAATGTCATCCCGGGATCGAGCGGGGGACGAGTCGATCATTGTTCGCAGAACGAGGGTTAGTTCGTGCACGAGAAAACCAGGCGATGCGCCCTACGGAGGTGCCGGGTGGCCGGGTCGCTTGCCCATCGACGGCAGGTTAAAAGCCGTTAATGTTTGTAGGAACGAAAAAAAAAAAATTACTTGATAGAGCACACTCTCAGATCCCGATTGTGAAGAACCAATTGAGATCCGATTCGATTATGTCCTAATCGATGTTGAAGCTGATACTACCCGTGGTATACTTCGTGCAATATAAATGCTCCAGTTCTTGGGGCACCTCGCCATAAGAAAAAGGATGTTACAGTTTGGAAGAGCCGGTTGTTCGGACTCACGGAAGAACGAAGGAGCAAAGAATGGAGGTCTTCTCGAATGTGAGTTCAAAAATTTGGCTTGTTATGCAACACGCAGCCGAGTCGACGATCCAAAATTGAGGATAACGACAACGATAAATTTATCTAGGCAACTTTTAAAATGTATATTAGCCTATATAAAGATTTAATAAAAAAATGGTGGAAATCATATAATAAGTATAAAAAACATTGAATATATATCCGTTGGGTGCCATAAATTTTAAAGTGGACTAAACATTCCAATATATAATATTTTTATCGTTATAAGGTTCATAAACCACCAAATTTGAAGACATATTTTGAACAGACATCCAAAAAACAAATAAACTGCCTTAGCATCGAGTGGCGACCGATCCAATGATATCGGTTTATTCTTTGGTCGTGTACATTCTAAAGCTCGGGTAGCAGCAAAGATGAAAGATGAAAGATAATGCGAGTATAAACACTCCGTCAAAAATACAAAAAAGAAACGATTTTTAAAAGTACATGTTTTTTTTAACATTACGTGACGTCGGCACGCCGAGCGATAGTGTGATCAATGCAGGGCTTGCGGGGCGGGGCGGCGGGGCGGGGCGGGGCGGGGCGGCGAGGCGGGGCGGCGGGGCGGGGCGGGGCGGGGCGGCGGGGCAGCGGGCCTCCGCCGCGGGCCCGGGAAGGCAATACAGGCGCTAATCAATATCCCATTTCACCTGGCGCTGGCCGCCCCGGGTACGGCAATATCTCTCCAATTATTTCAGCGACCGTGTCAATTATAAGAACGTACAACACGTCGCATAAAAGAAATCCCAGCGTATCGTTACGCTACGCGGCCCGGCCTCCTGCAGCACGGGGAGCCGAACAGGGCAGCGCAAGTGACTAAATGACCCCGGTGTTTTCATTTCTGTAGTATCGGTAGCACATTTAAATTAAATTGTTTTCGTATAGGCAAGGTCAAAAGACTACTGCATTTAGTTTGTTTTGATATCCGTTATAGATAAAGTTTAAAATCATAAATTGCGTATAAACAAGTCACATCAATTGCAATTAATCAA
This sequence comes from Atopsyche davidsoni, assembly GCA_022113835.1. Classification (NCBI taxonomy): domain Eukaryota; kingdom Metazoa; phylum Arthropoda; class Insecta; order Trichoptera; family Hydrobiosidae; genus Atopsyche; species Atopsyche davidsoni. Next base: position 14,142,349 of record JAILWY010000005.1, on the reverse strand, counting down.
CAAGGCAACGTCGTTAGTAAGCCATAACAATCGAAATCAATAATTGTATATTCCTTTATATCACTGGTTCCCAACGTGGTCAATATCGATCCCCAGGAGTCGATTTCGCCCTGCAAGGGGTCGATGACAGCGAAAAATTAAATTGGGGGTCCATGAATTGTAAATGGGGGTTTACGAGAGGGGATCCCATTTAAGCAAGTCATCACCAAAATTTAGGCATTCCGTAAATGTCATAATGCACCTAATAATACTGTTCATCCTGCATTATGAACTAGCGCAAGAAAGTTTTTGATAGCTTTTCCATCTTCATAACTCGTTGATTTTTTTAGTTAATGTTACTATATTTACATTTTGTCTGCTTTTAATTAATAAAGGTTAATTATATAATAAATTAACCTTACATATTAACTTTTTTATTTTTTAATCTTCTGTACAGTTAACCACATGAAAGTGAGTTGTTCTATATTAGATGTCAAAAATATGTTGGAAGTTGATGAATTTGTAAAAATTCAATATTGGCAAGGCAGGGGGTCGACGAAAAACAGGAAAACCCGACAAGGGGTCGACGGGACAAAATAGTTTGTGAACCTATGCTGTACATGATGCACGAATGTAGGGTATTTTCTAGAATACAATCGGCAGACTGGAATATGCACAGTAATTCTGAAAATGATACCAAATAGTAATTAATTTATCAAAACTGAACACATTTTTTTTCAATCGTGTCATGAAAGCTATGCAAAAACTAATCAACATTTTGGAAAGGCAGAATTACCAGCGATCATTTTGAAAAGAAATATAAATAACATCCTACTTCACAAATATATAAGTATGTTCCGTTTTGAGTACAACCGGAATAAGTTACTACGGGTAACATATAGACAAGCCCAAAAACAAATCCCCATTTCGCGAAGAAAGTATTAAATTTTAATTTCTCTTATGCATGAAGGATGTCACTCATGATCACGGTGATTGTGGATTCATGGTGTCACTCAAAATCAATAATGAGAAATAAAGCTTACATCGCGGCTCGGTGATTTGTTAGGAATTCCTAAGAGGAAACCGACATGTTTCGACAGTATTTTGATCGCGAGCAATCAAACTAAAGGCTCGCCTCCGCGGGAGAACGAGTGATTATCGTGGGACGCGTCCTGTGGGGTGGGGCGGTCCTCCCGGCGCGAGGGCGAGGGCGAGGGCGAGGGGGAGGGCGAGGGCGAGGGCGAGGGCGAGGGCGAGGGCGAGGGCGAGTGCGCGCGGGCGAGGCGGCCCCGACCTCCCCGTGTGTGCAGGTGAAGCTTTAGTAGCGCATTCACGAAGGCGAGGATTCCTAGCCGTACAAGAAAACACGTGCCGCATTTCAGACTTGCATGGCGTAAACTCATGCATAATTGAAAACTGTAATGCGCTCGCATGTACGCAACCAGAATGACACATATTTCGCTATCGTTTTTGAAAAAGAAAAGTTATATGCTAATGCTATTTCACACATAAACGTGTGTGTAAAATAGCGTTAGATTTATGATAATATGGATTGGACTGCAACATTTTCATTTCGTTATTAGTAGTTAAAATTTATTTAGCCGCCAATACAACGAAACAACATTGAAGACGGGATTTTCATGTATAAAATATCTTTCGGTTCGAATCCACTTCTTATGCTAATAATTCTGAATTAGTATTCTACGATGAAGTCCAAACATTTGTGAGTATTTATTGAAGTTATCACTCACATAAGTAATCATGTATAAGTATTATCTGCTACCGTTTAATGACTGGGCGGTACTGATACACATCACTTCTCTGATTAACTATTATATATTTGTTGGGCTCATCAATAGAACTTTAGATCCAGCAATTAAATACAAATTTATCAACAAAATTTCAACTAGCTCACTCATAATTATAGTTCGCTCTTCAATAAAAAAGCTATCGAGCGAAGGCGATTCTTCTCAGTGAAATTTTTCTCGGCCGTGAAAGGATATACTCATTAGCGTGCACGCTATCGCCTTTTTTATGTATTGTTTTTGAGGGGACTCGCATTATTTCGCGTTGCTTCTACCACCCCTACTAATCATAATCTCAGCTCCTCGAGGCACTCCCGAGAGAGGTTCTCGGTAACTTCGGAGCTCTATCCGGGCATAGCGGGATGCTGCGCTACGTCGCAGGACAGAGCCGGATAAGTCTGGACCTGAGATTCTTACTCATACTTATAGACCTCCAACTGCATAATTTACAGAACGCGAGCATTCAAAATTCTAAATATACAGTCATGGCGTTACAAGCGTTTGCGCAAACTCGGTTTCTTTAATGATAGCGTCGCAAACACAACGAGTCGCTCTGAGATCACAATCTAGTGTTTTGCTTTAAATAACAATTGTAATAGTTCTTCTACTCCCGGTTCAGCTGTGATTACGCGATGCTGATAGAGCTGCAGACCGGCGAGTTCCGCCAGGGCCGCGTCGCAGTGACGTCACGGACCTTCGCAGCGAGTCGGCGATTAGGCTTTCCAAGATCCCCGAGCGTCTGCCACCGGCCGCGCGACCCCTGCGTGCTAGGAGCCCAATAATTTACTATTTACGACACCTAATTATAATACAGAAACATTGAAACAGCTTTCAGCATTAAACATAACGTAAACCACTGTTATTTGAAACACATTTAAAGGAACTGGAATAGCCCGCGCAATGCTCCGTTCTTATCTTTGACATTTTAAGCGACATAGCGATAAATATAAAATACGCCTTCGTACAGTTTAAACTCAGGTGCGCTCGCTCTCGACCCAGGGAGCCGCGGGGATCCAGGCCGATTACATCTGCGGCGATTAAAGTTGTCATAAATCGCCGAGCCCCCGTGCAATTAATGCATTACTTCATTTAAATTACCTCGCATTCTACGAAACAACGCATCGACTGTTTTGAAAACAGGTTTAAACGCGCTACAGCAAATTTCGATAAGCATGCCGGCTTAAAAGCTTTCAAAATATTTTTTACTATAATATATTTGAAAATATAAAATTAAACGAAATCCGTTGAAAAACTCTAAATTATTTCCAAATAAATAAATATAACGTATAAACGAGATACTATACTAAATAGGTAATTGTGAGTGAGCAGCGTTTTAGTTCTTAATTTTACCAGTGCACTTATACATTACACACTTATTACATCTTCACAAGGAGTTCAGAATGTTACTTGGACTCCAACTTGAAAACGAGCCCCAGTATCTTGAATGCAAGGTTAATGACATGAAATTCAGAAGATAAACAAGTATGTACACCCATTTGAGTTTAATGTGAGTTTTATGGCTAAAAGCAAGCGTTGAAATAACTAAATGCAATACCAGCAAATGGGAAAATACAACATTGACAGTGACAATTTAAAAGCAGATCTTTAATTTTTTTACGGCTGGTGACGATGATCGCTATCGGCACATAAAATAAAACTTGTTAATAAATCACAACGCGATTAATTACTTCACAGATTGCGAGTTATTATAAAACGCACCGAGCGCCGAGCCCGAGGCGAGAGATCACACGAGCGCGCAAATGTTTATTTTACATTTATCATAACAAATTATAAGGTCAGTAACCCGTGAAAAATTCCCGACTCCACAGTGTGTACATACGCGGCCATATTTATATCGCAGATGTGAACTGTTACAATAACAAATAATATCGACGATGTATTTATCTCACCGACATGACCGACCGCACGTCAGCTCGGCAAGAGGTCTTTTTTGCAACACCATTTTTATCCGAGCTGTCGCTTGTTTCAAGAAATTCAACCCTATTGTTGTATATACACATAACATAAATTTATTACTTTGGAACTCTGCAAGTAAGATAAAAATCTTTTCCTATGCGGGTGGAAAATTAAAAGTTATAAATAAAACATTATTGTTTATATAATGGTTTTTTTAAAATAAAATATTTATACTTAAGATTTATTCGTACAATAATTTCAACATATATGATATTCCATATTCCAAGAACATGTATGAATAGTAGGGTGTCCCTTAAAATTCAAGATCAATATTTTTTTACGCATACCTTCTTAAAAGTTTAGTAATAACCCTATATTGTCTAGAAAAAAATATTAGTTCGATTTATAAACGGTAACTCGTGCCGACTTGCGATTTTAACTTGTCCATACAAGTTGCGTAAGTACTGCGCTGTGACTTGTAACTGCATGTTTTATTTGTCATTTCATACGTGATTTTTGAGATTAGTAGTGCTCCATTGTTTAGTGCGTTAACATGTCGGTGGAATTACGGAGTGATAAACAAAATAATTTCCTTATCGGTTTGCCTAGATATCAAATAAATGGTGCAAAATTACCATCTAATCGACAAATTCCCTCGGTCCTATTTTACAATATTCGTGAGGTTAAACTGATTGTTAGTGAATGTGCAAATCTTGTGATTAGGGAGTGCATCATATATTGGGAAAAAGCAAGAATTCCAACAAGGGCATATCCTAACTGCGTGAAGAAACTTGTTGATTTATATCATGTTTGGAGAGAGTTGCAAAAAAAATTGTAAGAAAACTCAGGTTACGTTCAAGAGCCGTGAGAACAATTTCAAAATTGATCTTGATAATTTGTTTGATATTGCACATGCTGATGCTTTTGAGAGAATGAAAATAGAGTAAGATAAATTATTTTTAATGAAACAGAGAGAGCCAGATCGACCAGGATGCTTAGGTGGTGTTGATAAAAAATTGTCGGAAAAAGAAGATAGATCTAAACAACGACGATTGGAAGAAGAGGAAAGGGTTGTAAGACAAAGATAACCACTAGCTGCTGAAACTAGAAAATCAAGGGCAGAAGCAATAAAATCTGACTTCTTTGGAAGTAATGTACCCGACGTAGTCACAGTCCATTGGGATGGAAAACTATTACCCGGGTTAGATGTACGAAGTTCTAAAGAAGAACGCTTGCCGGTTATTGCTTCGTTTGACGATAAGGAACAGCTTCTTGCAGTGCCAAAACTAGAACATTCTTCTGAAAAACATCAAGCTAAGGCTGTCTCAACAGCTCTCTTTGACTAGAACCTTCACGATTAAGTACAAATAATGTGCTACGACACAACAGCTTCCAATACTGGCCATATTAATGGAGCTTGTGCTATTTTGGAGCAAACTTTAGGAAGTGAATTTCTACTTTTCACCTGTCGTCATCATGTTTATGAATTGGTCCTAAAAGCTGTCTTTGAAAGCAAAATTAAGTAAATTACTAGTAGCCCAGATACTCCAATGTTTAAAAAGTTCAGAGAAAATTGGAAAAACATCGACGCTAGTAACATTGAACCATCTCTTAATTTCGTAAAACAACGTGTTGCCGAGACAGACATTCAAGCTTTTTTAATATTTTATAAGGCAGAATTAGACAAAGGTTATGTAAGAGATGACTACCGCAAATTGGTCGAACTGTGCGTAATATTTTTGGGAGGAGACACAGAGGAAAAATTAAAACTAAGCCCCCCCAAAGCCATGCATCAGGCACGCTGGATGGCGAGAGCGATCTATTCTTTAAAAATGTGTTTACTTCAGTCACAATGCAGAATAACTGCGAAGGACAAAAAGACTCTACAAGATGTTTGCTTATGTTTGTAAAACACTGGATGATTTCGTATCGGAAAAGAGCAAACAATTTTTATCACGACTGCAGATCGACGACAGTTTTCTAAAGGAAGATGTATCTTCTTGGAATAATAATAGTGCTTTTGTGGAAGCTAAAAGAAAAATAAGTTATTTGAGGGTTGTGAATGATACTGCTGAAAGGGCTGTTAAAATGATGCAAGATTTTAACGGACTTATCGCGGCTGAAGAAGAACAAAAACAGTTCTTGCTGCGCTGTGTCCAGGAACATAGAAAATTGTATCCGGACTGTAAAAAAACAACTCTATAAAAAAGTTACCCTGACTGATTGTTATTACTTTATGTTTTTGATTAAAGATTAATGTTCATTTAATTGAATTTTTACTATTATTCACTTAATTTATTGCATTTATAATGATTTTATACCAAACCGAAATATCAAGACAAAACACGTTTTTTACTAAACTTTGAAGCTCGGTCGGCACTAGTTGCAATTTTTCTAGAAAGATAAAATTTTATATTTGAGTATCTTATAGCATTAGTAAAAAATGTAGAGGGTATGCATTTCGAAATTTGAAAAAAAAATTTTTTTGGTCATATAAGGGACACCCTAATGAATAGTCATATTCCTAGAAGTTCACAACCAATTTTAATTGTTAGCGTTTGCATCTTTCAAGGGCCCGGTCAGACCCGCGACTCTGAAGAAGCCCTTGAAAGGCGAAAGCGCTCATAATAAAAAAAATCATTGTCTCCGAGCTATTTTGCTATTCACACTGGTTATTTACGATATTGTTATTCATGCAAGACGGTTTTATCTTTCGTAATACTGCGAGTTTGGCCGTTCGCGGTGGTCGGTGGCGGTGGTCGGTGGTCGGTGGCGGTGGCGGTGGCGGTGGCGGTGGCGGTGGCGGTGGCGGTGGCGGTGGCGGCTGCGGAACTCGCGCGTCCGGTTCGCTTCGACCTGCTCGCGGGTGGGGGCGCAATTCAACCTTGGTGAGATCTATAAAGGTTAATACTTTTATTCCACAGTATTAGCACAATCTTGGTAGTATTAGCACAGAACGCGATGGAAAAGCTGAAACTACCTTGGTTAAAAATAAAATGTATATCTGCAATCGCGTCTTCACAAGAAACGTTAAACGTTTTGAGGACTATGGTTTTAGGTTTTGGAGCAGTCAATGCGCCGACCTGCCCCGACACGACCCGCTCGAAGAATACCGATGAGCGCGGGCTTCTGGGTCTAGCGAGAGTGATAATGACTACAGCATGCAAATGATCGGCCGTTATCATCGAAATTCGCTGATTTTTCAAATTGAAATCTATAATAATTAAAGTTCTGATATATTGTCTGATATGCCCGTTGAATAAATAGTACATTAGATGTTATATAATGTATTTCCAGATAAGTGCTGCAATAACATCTACTATTGTAAACTCATCACATTGTGAACAAGAAATGAAAGCAAAAACCGATACTTTTCTAATTTCCGGCCGCAGTATATTCATTCGATTCCCATCTTTACTTATCAAACTTTTTTTCGAGACATAGAAAAATTTATTTATTCAGTTCAATATTTAATAAAATAGCCGAGTTAAGTATATTCACGGAACCGTGTATTTTGATGTGTCGATAAATCGATCGAAGTGTGCGGGCCCGGTCCGGCGGGGCAGATGCCCGCGCGACAGTACGCCCGGCGGAAACGCGACGCCGGCTGGCGATACAAAAAACGTCGCTCATTGGCAAGTTCGTTGACATCGAGTGAGACGATTGTGCATTTATTTTCAATCCGATTCGCGTTCGCGAAGTTCACCGGCGAAGTTTTTCAGCGCAACAGCGAATCGGGCTTTCGAAAGATGCGACAGTGCAGATCATTGCGCGATGTCAAGAAATTGCATTTATTTTGAAGCCGCACAGGCTTTGAGCGTATTATTTTCGGTGCTCGGATAAAGTACAAAGGCCTGTCGGTGAGTTTTTGTAATTCTGAATATTATCGAAGTAAAAAAATAATAAATATATATCTATTATTATAAAATAATTAAAGAAAATCCATTGACAATCGCTTCTCGGAATCGGCCGCCGCCGCGTCTGCCGGATTCTGTCCTCGCGCTCGGCGGCTCTCGGCGGGCCGGCTCGGTGCCGCGATGGAGACCAGAGACCGGAGACCGGAGACCGGAGACCGGCGCGATCACCGCGAGCATGTAGTTACAAATAGTGGAAAATAACAGCAACCTTCGCGCGACGCGAGGAATCGCCGCGAGTGACGCGTTCGAGAGGGAGCGCACTCGTGGACAGCCGAGCGGCGCGTCCGAGGCGCATCGCCCGGCGGTAATGATGATGAGCGATTTCCTAGAAAACAATTTGACCGTACCTCGCACGTGTAAAACCGATGGCGTCTTTCGCGTTCGGAGAGCCGATTAATAGCCAGATAGAATATCTCCCAGTAGAGTTCTCGCCTTGTTTGATTTTACTATCTACAATTTATAACCGAAAATGACTTTGAGGGAAATTGTCACGGCCAAAACGCGGCAGCGGCGCTCGTGACTCGTGAATCGCGCGGGATTCGACCGAACGTCTGAGTCGTCGCTTCGAAACATTAACTGCAACTAAATTAACTAATTTAAGTTAAATTAACCTCTCCGTTCAGATTCAGGCGGGGAGATCCGGATTGGATTGTCAGTCTGAGTATCGCAAGGTGTCGTCCGTCGCCGGGCATCGTCGCTGACCGGCCGGGCCTGCCGGACGTCTGCCCGGCGATAAATCCTATACTGAAGCGATAAAAAGCGATGCATATGAAATGAAACCGAGAAAAATTGAATCCAAAAGCTCCAAATTCGAATTACATCGCATCTTTTGAAATAGCGAAAAAAGAAGAGCACAAAATGTCGTTCATTTATAATACCGATACGTCCACACTCATACGTAAGCATATATCTGATATAAATTTACTGGTGATGCAACCTAATATAACGCAGAATGCATCGGTGAAAACAATACAGCGAGCAGGTGCTCCTTCCTCCTTCGCATCCCTTGCCACAGCCACTGGCGACAAATTTCATATAATCTATTTAAAATTAACAAAAATATACTCATGTGCAATACGAGGTGCAAATTTTGTTTGCAAGGTTTGTTTTTCACCTAAAAACACTGTCAATCACCTAAAATGTGAAATAATATTTCATTTACCAAAAATATATTATTTAAAAATATTATAATAATGGCTGCAATTTATTGCTTTTGCTTCACGTTGAGTTGATCCCAGTATGTGTACAAAATAATAAAGAAAACGACACCATAGATTGCCAAATATTTATTCGATATAAAAGTAAATTAAACCAACACATGCGCAACCGTACTGTTTATTTACTAGCGCTTGACCTATATTAATGAAAATTGTAGAGGGATATGCTTTTTGAGATGAAATTGGCATAAGAAAATGCCGTCTGCCAGGTGAACCGGACCAGCGCGTCTGCACTCTGGAGATGTGATACCTGACGACGAACGAGGAACCTAAAGTAATGTCTCACAAGTTAGGCCAGATATGCAGTGAACTAAACTCATGTATAAAACTAGTATGCACTCAGGTGCAGAGCGGCCTCTTCTTCTCGAGAACCCATCTCGGCCGGCAAAATAACTCGACAGTGGCAGGTGACTCACGGAGACGCGCCAGCCGTCACTGCGGCACGGGTTAATCATTATACCGGTAGAAAAATATACCGGTGGACGCGCACTGTCAGGTAAAATTATCGCAAAGCCTTGTCCGTAATTTCCCAGTTGACATACCTGCGTATATAACCTGCGCATATGCAGACCGAAAGGCTCGTCCGTAAGCTACAGGAGCGATATTTTATTTCACTCTAGCCCGCAATTCGGAACGATAAAAAAGACGCTAAAAAAAAATTTCAAGATTCTTTTTTTTTTTTCGTTAGTTTGCAATAGTTCTTAGGGCTATGCTTACAATACGGTATGCGGCTATCCAGACGCACGATCGTAAAACTATTTCAAGTTTACCGAATTCTGCTCGAAAACGAACTGTCGAAACGGCGGCACTCACGACCGGCGGAACAACTCCGAGCCTCCGTTATAACGCAGCGAACCGTCTTCGCACCGCTGTTACATTTTCTCATGTGTAGTTTTTCGAATGAGCAGAAAACATTCACGTCGCTATGAGAGTGAAAAAAGCTAATGGTTTAACCACAAAAAATAAAAATTAATCACGCTCCACAGTGCCCTTTCACCCGTTCTTCCTTTAAAGCGCACCTGATACCTCACACTAAAGAAACTCCATTCCTCCATAAGAAATTGCATAGACAATTACAAAAACTATTTAATAAAATTAGCATAACATTCTTTATTGTTGGCACCTGCCTTACAATACATAAGAGCGGTTTAATGGAATAATTTAAAACTAACTCATCTCTTACTTATGGATTTTATGCGATATATTAAGAATTGAAAAGAAAACAACGTCTCTTGCTACTCGATTCCCGTTCGCATGCGTTACTGGGGCAGTCGGCTAGCGAAGTTGGAGATGAGTAACTGTAACAGATAATTTTGTTAAACTTTACATCCAAACTGGAACTTTTTTACTTGCACAAATGAACATACAAGACTGAAACTAGCAGGTTTTACTTAATGGCCGTTTTGCAGTTGCCGCGTTAGCGACAGTCTCAAACTGGCGGTGCGGGGGGCGGCCCGGGCGCGGTCAGTCGGCTGCCGCAAACTAGACCGACACGAAAAGGGCATGCACGTAAATTGATAGTCATCAAAACGACACAGAAACGCCATTCGAAGAAGGATCTCGAAGGGAGCGAACGAAAAATAGAATAATCATCCGAGAAGTCTAGCGCCGCAGGCTCGTAGAGACGCCTCTACGCCGCCCACGACTGAGGAACACCCGACGTACTCTGAACTTTACAATTTCACAATAAATATCGTATTCCGTTGCCGTGACCGGAGTTTCAATTTTATTACTAGCACCACATTTAAAACTATAATATCGCATCAATATATAAAGTTCAATATTTTTGACAGAGAGTACTTGGTGGAATTCCATTTTAATATTTTTGAATAAAATACTTGAGTGATTCTCTTGAGTAATTGAACTCTGTTTGATAATGCCAACGTGAAAGGTTGGCGAAACCGGTCACAAATAAAAACGAACATGTGGAAAATCACTCAAGTATTTTACTCAAAAATATTAATATATTAAGTATAATATTTCGTCATTAGTTAAACACGTAAAACGATCATATCGTAGGACCTTATTTCAGTAAGAACGTACAGAACTCCATCTCACATCATTTATCGATTAAATTCAAAATATCGAAACATAGGCGATTTTTGAATTTAGATTTATTCCCAAAATTTATTATATGATATAATATAGATAATAAGCTTCAAAATTATTGGGGCCGGGGCGGCGGGGCTGTCGGGCGGCCGAAGCGCTGAAGTCGCGGTGTAGATCCACTCGGACGAGTTTTTTTGTGAGATGTTGTTGTGTCTACGATGAATCGATCTACTGATTGTTTTTAAACAAACTAGAATCAAATTGATAGAATTTTTCTAGTTTAATTGAGTATAAAGAAAAAAACATAAGCCTTCGCTTTGTAATGACCGTTATGTTTTAAATTATTATATGTTATTATAACATCTCAACGACACGATTAAAATAATTGTCAAACGATATCAGTTCAGAGAGGAAAATAATTACTGTTGAAACTCACACTCTTACAGTAGATCTTCGATGCGTTTGAGCTGCTTCTTTCAGTACGCAGTGTCGGTTGCTTTCATTCTATTTACATTTTTTAAGAAAAAACGGTCTCTTGAAAATTTGTTACATGTATATACCGATTGTTCAATTATATTTCATTATCTTTGAATAAATAAAATAGCTTAACCCCAAAGTCTACTTCTCATATGAATTAAATCGATCGCCGATTGATCTCGAGCGTCCGAAGTTTCCACAAAAAGACCCAATTGTGAGTCGACCGGATTTTCACGATTCAATAATTCAGGAAGATGTGGCACGCGCAGGGGAAGAGCCTCCACGGCCGCGACAGGAGGAGGAGGCCTGGCGCGGGCGGGCTATTGATATCGCCTTACAACTTCAGATTTTAGATTCGCCTTTAGGTGTTTTTCCTCTATGAAATGATTTCTTTTCGAACGAAAAGATTTTTGGCGTCGGACGACACGAACTAGCGAAGCGTCAGATATTTATCTCCGGGTTGTCATTCGGCTCACAGAAGTGACTCGGTGGCGATGATGGCGCGCGGAGCGAATACGCACCGGACCTGATTCTTCGGAAAAGAAGTTATCCGTAAAATACAGCGCGTCAATTAAATACCAACATTGACACTGATCTGCAACCAGCACGCAGTAGGAATCTCCGCACTCGATCGATATACGCTGTTTAGTGAATTCGTTTCTAGTAAATTTTGTTATGTAGTTTTACAGTCAAAACTAAATTATACGATATAAACTTTTAATGTATAGTATACTTGATTCCGAAGTCTGAGATATTTAAACCTATTTTTAATATTAAATGCTTGTTATTTTAAAGGAAAGGACAACTTTTGGGGGCGATCAGCACGAACACCCGGACCGTCTAAAGTTGATTAACTCGTATCGTTATAATATTGAAAGTGTCTAATTTATTTTATATTTTAAATATAGACATCGCATTTCTTTATTACTATAAAACCGTTGAAAACTTAGATATAACAGAAAAACCTTCCAACTAAACATTGAGGTAAGCGAGGACATTTCAGTAGCAGTCGCGTAACCGATCCCAAACTTTTGACCGCGCCACTTTATCAAAATATATGTTTTCTCGAGTTCAATGATGACGTGTTTAGATATAAGCATCCTGAATATAATTAAATCCAGCGCGTCCAACGAGAGGGTTTAATATCTCACCCGCGGGAGAGCCTCTATCTAGACCAGAGAGCGCAGTAGATAAAGAGCAACGGCGAGGAGACTTTTTTTAATACGGCGGATGTAGTATGTATTTTTCTCCGATGTCAATAATCATGTCTGGATCGCCTACTCGCGATTCCGTGTTCAATCAACTGCAAATGCACTTTGCAATCCCGGAACAAGATTGCCACGGCGCAAAACAAATGTTCTAAGACTCGATTTGATTCCTCTATCGATATCGAAGATTGAAAGAAAATATCAACAGCTCCGGTTGCAAATTAAAAAAAATATATATTAAATTATTTGATTTATGCAATTACAAATGACGTTTCTGAAACTATGGACAAATGAATCTAAGCGCGGCCTAGCCCAACCATTGATCGACTGTGCGGCGTGTCGTCCAACTTCCATGATTGTTTTTTCCACAATTGACGATAAAACGATAGTGAAGGGGTCCCCAAGATGCACGTTTGGTGAATTTGTAATTGCAACGATTACAGTATGATTTGATTTTATAAAAAAATAAATATTAATAATATGTGCAGATCAATATTTAAAATACACGAACATACTATGCGTGGCAATGTCTCACTAAACGACCAAACACAGTGAATGATTTTACTCGATCGATATCGTTTCCACGATGTTATCATTTGCATACATCGTGTGTTACATACTAGCAGTGGTGCATCCCTCGCGCCGACTCGCCGGAGGACCTGCCCGGCTGACTCTCTCGAGGGGTGTGAGGTCGGCGGATTGCGGACCCGGCCGGTTTACAGGAGCGTTTGATAATTTGATATTATGGCTCGTTAGAATTTGAGCCTGGCCGAAAGGTCGCTGCATGATAAGGTAATGTAAAGGCTAATGAATCGTAAAACCAATAAAAACGAGGCGGCCAGACCTGCGCTTGCCCGACTGTATAGGCGGCTTGCTTTTGTAATATTAGTTATTTTGAGAACTCACTCAACTGTTCTGTGTAATTATAACGATACGTTTGTACAATTTAATAATATATCCGTGTTTTATATTTCTATTGAGAGTCCGCGACGCCTGGACTTTAGCACGGGACGATTTCGGGGCCGGCGTGAGTGAGCATCGCCTCTTAGAGATTTACGTAGGTAGATTTTGCCCGTGAAGTGATTTTTGCATCACAAGCAAAAACAACTATTAGACACTACATCAATATACACCACACGATTCACACCAGTTTTCCAAGAACCTATACGAGTCGAGTCAAATTGAGACTACATAAACTATGGACGTATTTTTCATTCTAACAGCATTGATCGGCAAATGAAAACGGACCGGGAATATTTAACATTTTCTTACTATCTTGCTGGTCGGCGAATATTATAATTTTTAATTTGGTGAAGAGGGGGTTAGCGATATTAATTACAATAGTCGATGTTGAGATCCAGCCGCCCCAGTGACAGCTGAGCGAAATCCATTTTGATCGAAAGGTGATCCGGGCAGCACGAGCCGCGCGACTCGAGCTCGAGGGACGCGCCGGGCCGCGAGCATTTGATTTGACTTGGGAATATCGAGATATCGGTGTACACATCGGACGGCTGGGAATATTATTCAAAATAAGATGCGAAGATGTCAGAAGAATTTTTTTTTATAGAGTAATTATTTTCAAGTTTAATTGAAAATTTTATTGGTATTCTTCAGTAGCTTGAAGTGAATTCCGAATCAGAGAATGCCATTCAAAGCAACTGATGCAACATATGCATAGCGATTGACGCGAGGTATTTAATATATACAAAAATCTATAGATATTTGATGAGACTTCGTTTTTGCTAATTTGATGAAAAAAAATATGACCAAAACATTGAAGCGTATGTTTGTAAAAAGCTAATTTTAGGCTGGCACTCCTCTAATACTTGCATTGACTGTACTAATTAGATAGAAAAAAAGCCAATTTTTTCACAGTAAAAATATAAGTTTCGATAGATACTTTTTCGAGTATAAACTATAAAATTCTGTAAAACAAAAACCTAAACTGAAAATATCTAAGTCTATGAATCCTTTTAAAAAATGCTGCACTTTCCATTATGCCAAAAATAAACATATTTCAATATAAATCAACGGCAAATTAATTCCTCTCTGGGAAAATGAAATAATTTTTTTTCTCTTCTGTGAATCTTTTGTTTTCTCTTTTGTTAAAAAATGAGAGGGTATAATACCATACCATAAATGTTTAAATCGAATCTGACAGCTTAATAATTTCTGGTATAATATTTAAATTATTTTCAATGCTGAAAAACAACGAGCATCGCCTATTTTCGAATGTCTGTTTAGTAGTTGAAGTAATTACTTGGAAAACGCCGCGTTTAGATGTTAGATTACGGCCGTAACGGCATAACCCCGCAATAACACAAAAGGTCTCGATTCCAAAAACAAAGACTCAGATCCTATCCCGCGCCGCCGAGGGAGCGCTGGCCAGATAAATTACAAAATTTAACAAATACTGCGGAATCGACGGCGGAGTTTAAAGGGACGCAACATGCAGTGCCGCACCCAACGTTATCAATTAGTTCTATAGATTTCACGAGATCGATATTAGTGCATCGAAATGTTCAAGTTTTCAGGATTTTTTTCTAAATACTGAATTTAGAATATAAAAATAAAATGTCAAACCAATATAGAATGCTCATATTTTATAGATAATGAGAAAACATTTTTCATTAAGGGAATCTTTCCACTAGTGCTTAAATGACGTAAACTATTATACAACTAGAAATGTAGCCCGTCACAGAATGACGCGCATTCGATGAACGATGCAATAGTGTTTGAACAGAATAAGATGAATAATGCTTTAATTTTGAACCATCAGTTGGATGAAGGTGCGAAGTTCTGTGATATACTTGGCCTTGAACTTTGAAGCAGAGTTGCCCACTGTTAATTTAGCTCCCATTGATGCAAAAGATATACTGTTATTGTATGATCTTATTTTTCTCTTGAAATTTCCATTATAAATATTCTTTAAATATACTGGGTAAATAGGCCTTGCTGGTAGTTTCACTTTACCTTTGTGATAATAATCGTTGAACTTTCCATCTGATGGGTTTTCTGCTTGATAATGTAAAGCATTGCAGAATCGACAGGTCACACTAATTAATCCGAAGACAAACGCAGCGTTCGCTGTGCATCAGTTTCTTTGTCTTGAGGTCGATGCGCGTACTCGAATTTTAAGAAGACGCTGCTCACGTTTTCCTTCCAACTCATTGCTTGACATTTATGTCACATTTCGTGTCACAAACAACACATCACTTTTCACTGCACTTTCATTTATTTGATGCAGTCTTTATCACGTTCAATTGTGCAATTCTTTTTTAATTACGTTTTCTGTGGGTAGAAGGTGTTATTTTGAGTTATTAATGATGTGATTAATAATTTCTAATGCAATTTCGATAAAAAAAATAGAGATGGCATTTGTGTCAAACTGACATAAGCTGGAAATTTCTTAGAAGCATCAAAATTTGTTTTTTTTGTAAAAGTTTTTGTAAAATTTGAAATTCTCGCGGTGAAGAACAGAATCATATAATTCGTACATATTGAAACTCGCTAAAGCATATTTTATAGTTTATGAATAAAAATATTATCCTATCGTCTTGAAATTCGGCACATAGCTGCGGGAAAATTTACTAAACTTACGTGCAAAAAATCAGCGTTGTATCTTTTAAGATATTCTATAGAGAACGAAAAAACGAAACATACACACACACAATGGCTATTATTATAGTAGATAGATATGTACACCCAACCTACCAGGTTTGAGAATGCATAAGTGTTACGTGACAGCGGTTAGGTCGAGAAACGAATATCGGAACGAGAGCAAGATGGAGTCGATGAGTGCGCTTCGTCCGAGCTCCCGAAAGTTCTAGAAGCGTTCTAGATGCATCGGGAGCCATCATGGATTAGTGTTCGAAGAGCGCTTCGTCTGACAGCTGCCGGGGACATTGTGAATATAAATATGTGTGAATATAACTAGTGCAAATAAATGGGCTTAAGTTAAGAAAAGTCGACTTAAAAAATAGATTTTAAAAATTATCATAGTATACGGATTATATAATCTTTAACATTAAAAAAAAACTTCTAGCCTCTGGTTTACGGAGAAAACCGGTCAACTCCCCTGATATTTTTTTAGGTAGTTATTTCCGCTGTCCCGGAGGGCAGTTCTTTTGGAAGTGCGGTCCCGGCACGAGGCAATCATGGTCCGGGGTGGGCGGAAAGGGCGGAAAGGGCGGAAAGGGCGGAACGGGCCCGGCGAGGCCGCTGCCAGCTGAGTCGGCACCGCTCGCTACCTGCCGCGCTCGCACTCGGCGTGCCCCGCGTGCCCCGCGTGCCCCGCGTGCCCCACGTGGCCCGCATTATTAGCATAAGCAATAAAAGACCACCCGTAAGTGGTTTAAAGTCCGTAAAGTTAATCCGTTACAAAAACGCTCAATAATATAATATGTCAAGAAGAATACTGTGTATTTTTATATTTGAAAAAAAATCCTTGTATTTTTGTAAATTTTCGGTCAACGCCGTTATAAAATCTATTACATATTTTAACTATTTTTTTAAGATTAACAATAATATTTTTTTTAATATTTGAGTAGTTTGACACTAATAGAGGTCACGGTCAGGTGTCGAAGACCGCTTGGTTACAAATCTTATACGCTTTCGGAAAGGTGAGTTCACCTGAAGGTACTCAGAGCGGTGCACTTGTCTCCGCATAAATCCTAATTTATTAGAAAATAACTTTAGAACCGCACTCGAATCGTCGGATCGAAAGTCAAAACTGTATGCACCCAAAAACCAAATAATATACGTCTATAAAAATATTGTGTCTTTCTAATCGTCATTTGTGTTTGCCGACTCAGTCGGATCTCCGCGGTCAGCGCTATTGGCGATCTAAGCCCAGACGCAAACCACATTAATTGAAAAACTTTGACTGACTCACCTTAGTGACTCTTTTGCGCACCAGCAAAAAATCATTGAAATCTTACCTGAAACAAAAGACAGAAACAATGAGTAAAATATAGTTTTTATTCGAATGAAAAAAATATTAAAATTATTTTATTCAGGAACTAGTTTCTGAAAGTCTAGGCCGGGGGTCCCCAACCTTTTTGTACCCAAGAGCACATTTCAGGATGCCGGTCGGGCGGCGGGCGCCACATATTTTTTCAAGGTATGTTTCTACTCCCGAAAGTAGTACCAAAGCCGGCTAAAAAAAAAAGGTATGTTTTTAGGTGCGTTACTAAGTTTTTGGCATTCACACATAGATGGCGCAAACGACGCTAGACAATTCTAAAATTGTGTTGTTTTATAGTTTAGACATCAGTCATCAATAAGCTACCAACCAACAAATTTTTCAACGCAAATTTTGGAAAAAAAGGAGGCCTATGGAAAACATGCACCATCGAGAACTTCCTGTGAAAATCGGTTTAAACGCTTCAGAAGTTGCGATTTCGACACTAAGGACGCCAATCTGTAAGCGATATTGGATGAAGATGATACGCAAACACAGCCTCAACTTGCGGAGGCTTAAACGTGTCTCGCCAAGGTATTTTTAAACGTTCACATACCATGGGAAAAAATCAAACGGAAGGAAAATGGGTTCGGCACGAGTTGACTGAGAGACAGATGGAAAATCAAAGAACCACTTCCGAATTTTTTTTTTGCGGCACATAAGAAAGAGTTTTCTGCATCGAATTGTTACTAGCGATTAGAGGTAGGTTTATTTTGAGAATCCTAAAGGCAAAAATCGTTCACCTGGCAAAGCATCATCAACATCATCGATGGCAAGGCCTAATCGTTTCGGAAAGAAGACTATTATATGCGTTTGGTGGGACCGGAAAGGAATCGTGTACCATGAGCTTCTGAGACTAGGCGAAACTGTCAATGGCCAGCGCTACCGACAACATCTGATTAATTTGACCCATACAGTGCTCGAAAAACGGCCAGAATGGGACACGAGACACGAACGAATGATATTGAAGTACGACAAAGCTTCGTGCCATCGCCCTTCCATCGTCCAGGACACCATCAAAACGTTGAAATGGGATCTGCTACCGCACCCGCTGTATTAACCAGACCTGGCCCCTTCCGATTTTTATTTGTTCCGGTCGATGGCGCATAGATTGGCTGGGCTACACTTGGCCAATTTCGAAAAAGTGGAAAATTGGATACTTGAACGGTTTCGGTCCGACGCGTCGTTTTATCGTCACGGTATTCGTGTACTGCCAGAGAGATGACAAAAATGTGACGATACTTTGAATAAACCATTTTTTTGTATTTCTTTTAAAATTATATACTTTTCATTGATAAAAAAAACCGGAAACCTAGTGGCACGCCCAGTTGGACTAAATGGAAATGGAAAAAATACTCAATTCCAAAAATATGATTATAAAAGATAAAAATTATTTTTATGTTAAATAAATAATAAGTAGTAGCAAATAATAGTATGAAAATTTTGGTAATTGGATCGAATTGGAGCAAATATGTAACGACTAATTATATTTAATAGCAATTTTAAAATGTATATTTATAGTTAAAAATTTCGAACAACAGGTTAGAATACGAAAAATATACAGCACCAATAGAAAAAATTAAATCCCAAAAGTAAATTGCATTCCTTATTCTAAAGGTTTTTTTATTTCGCCATTGCGCCCGCTGACCATTTTCCTGTCCGATCACAATTAAAAAATTATTTAAGAAAAAAATAAATAAATAAATTGTAATAAATTATTAAATTACCGTTAATTTTTAAGGTAAAATAAAGTCTAAAAGATGTTAAAAATTTGATAAAATTACGACTATTCAAAACCAAAGTTTGTTAAAAAAAATTGTTTAAATGTTTAAACTAATTTTTTATCATAGGTTTATTTGTAATCTTTTTTTTTCAATTTAAAAAAAAGACACCTAAAGCTTAGGGTTCTAGATCCATCGGTTATAATAATCTCCAAATTGCTAAACTTCAATCGGGAAAATACATATTTATCATATTAAAAGTAAATTTACAAGAGATAAAAAATCATGCCTTTCGAAGAAGGATCGTATCTTACTTTTAGCATTAAAAATTTTTCTATTGTTGCAGTAAATTTTTCGCAAAAAATTATCAAAACACTCAAAAATTGACCCATCAAAGGGATCAGCCACCATAAGATGCTATTTTAACAGACTTTTTTATGATTTTCTGGAAAGATTTATTCTTTTGAAAGTTATAACGATTTACCTATTTTCGCTTACATTTCTCATTTTGATTAAAACATTTTTTTTTCTTAAATAATTTTTTTTATTGTGATCGCACAGGAAAATGGTCGGCGGGCGCACGGAAAATGATCGGCGGGCGCCATGGCGCCCGCGGGCACAGGGTTGGGGACCACCGCAATACGGTACTTAAGTGTCCCCTGGTCCAGCGCGCAGGTCGTTGGAGCTTGCAAATCTGAGTCTTAAGTGGTAGCGTACATGTGTTTCTCGATTTTGGATTGACGTTTTATTCAAGGAAAATATGTGTTAAAAAAAACCCTTTGTCGCGTGAGTTGAGGGAAATATTTAAATAAATAATTCAACATTTTTACTATCAAAACAACACACAGCTCGACTAGGTCAATATTTTCTTTTAAAATTTTCTCTAAGAAACCGAGCGGTTTTATTTTATATTCAAATAAGCAGATTTGACAAGGAAATGTGGTTTATAAAATTTATGGTCCGAATAACGCAATAAAATTAATGAAAATGTTAATAAAAAAATGTAAATAAGAGAACAGTTACTTGGTGAATAAATAAAACTACCCGCAAAGTTAATTCAAAATAAAAAAAATCAGTTAATTTAAGACCGCGTCATTGGAATTTATTACGCTTAAGAGATAGAGTAAAAATTACACGAAACACTACTAAATAAACACAAAAAATTTGAAATATCAGTTACGAGAACTAATTTAATTTTACTAAAATCGTGACCTTATAAAGCCACTATTTTGTCTAAAAAGAAAACATTCAAATACATTAGTGTAAAAACATACATACGGGGTGGCAAAGTAGATTCTTCTACACTTCTTCTTGAACATATCGATGTTGGAAAGCAGAAGCGATTTAGGCGACACAATATTAAGCAGAATTATAATTTGAAGATATTTAAAGCTATGCGAAGAACTTTATGGGGTATTGATAGATAATATATTTTTATGTTGATCTTAATAAAATATAATCAAAATAATTAGAATAAAATTAATATGTAGTCTTCTAGAACAATACATTTAATATACTTATTAGTTAATCATCTGTGGCGTAGTTTTGTATTTTTCCCCGACTCCAGCCCGGATATTACCCCCGGTACGCCATTGCGCTCAGTACAAAGTAATTACAGACGTAAGGTAATCATAAAAATCAAAATCTCAGAAGTCGTTGAAAAATCGCAGTAACAAACTTTATTTTAAACAGCCTCGTGGTATAGCGGGTAGCATGCTTGGTTGTTGACCACTAGGTCTTGGGTTCAATAATAATAATACTATCAAAGGAATTCGGTTTTATTTTTATTTAGTTCTTTTTCAAAGATTAAATGGAAAAAAACATTTTAGAGAATAAAAAATGCTTATGTTTTTTTTTGTATAAATTCTAATATAATCACATCATACAAATCTTTTAATTTTTAAGAAGAGGCGTTTAATAGTTTCATTTATGTTTAAAAAAAAATTTTTAGATACATGAAACTCAGGGTTAAAATTAAAATCTAAATATTTGATAGTAGATAAATTATAACAAAAGTTGATAAATAATGTAAAAATTTTAACTCGGTTATATCAATAAGAATGAAGAATGTTAAGGGTTATTGTTTTGTCAAAAATGTAAGTTGTAATCACTGAGTAAACAAGAAATAAGAAAAAACAAAAAAAATACGAAATAAAATAAAATGCGCGTACGAAAGTTTACTGATTGGTTTGTTGGTCTCTTTTTGGAGGCGGCATGCGATGGAATTGAAAATATTGTAAACGGAACGACCAATCGCCATCTGTAGTCTCATTGTTTAGAGAATATTTCAGTTTTCATAAAATAAAATAAAAATTGCGCACAGCTCCGTTAATCGCTTTTCTATGATAATGTTATCAATCACGATAAGCCGCAAACCGCTCGTGGGTCGTACACTCCGGAGTACCTCTTGCTCAACCGTATTAACTCCGTGTTGTCTCTTCGCCATGAGCAACTGTGAGAGGAAAAATTATTTATTTATATAAATAAAAAGAGGCTATTGATAATTATTTCGTACAATTCGGACACGCTCGAGATTAAAAAATCTTTTCAAAGAATACTCTTACTATTCTACCGAACTGATAAAACTTTACACTTATTACTAAGTTGTTATGTACGTTTTTTATAAAAATTTTATGTTCTTTTTTTTAAATTGATCATATTTTACATAATGAATACGTTAACAATAAACTACTTTTTATAATAATATTTAAACTGCAGAGAAATCGTGTTTTACTAAATACGCATGACGATTTTAACAGCTCGGTAAACATTGTTCAATTTAATCTTCGATAGATCAATCGATCTTTCAAACTCGGGCAATGGAATAATAATTTAATAAATACAAACAGAGATGTACACGGTAATCTTTCGAACATAATTTATTTGTATATAAGCTTGAATTGTTCGGTGTCAGATAAACCCTGCGACCCTAAAACACCGAGACACGCGGCAACCGAGCCGCGGTATCCGGCCGCGATCCAGCCGGGCCGATGAGGTTCCGCAGCGCTTTGCTACGTTTTTGAGTCGAAAGGCTTAAAACAATGTACGTCAACGCATTAAAAATACATTAAGGCTGGCTGGAAATTATTTTGAGTAAGTCATTTGGAAATTGTTTTCGTAATATTAGAGTTAGCGCATATTTTGATAATGACAACATTAGGCCTGTCGTTTCGGCTTCGCTGAAAAAATACAATCAATTAGACTCGCCGACCCGCGCCGGGCGTCACCGCTGCAGCCCGCCGACGTACTTACTTCAGCAGTTCAATAATCAACCAGCACTGTGAACCTGTATTTATTGCGTATTTCAATACGAAGGCCAATACTCGTATAAAAATAATGAATCCTTCATATTGTATTATAATCTATACTGAGTAAATATCGAAATAACAAGGGATTCAATGGACGGCTTTCCATCAACATCGGGATGTTCGATGTTTTGAAATAATATTTACTCTAGGAGTGCATTTGGTTATTTATAATATAACAACCTGTGCATTTGAATACGTATTCAAATTCTACACAAACAAAACAATCAATGTATCACCGTGGAGGCGTAAATCGGAAGCCACAAGTTTCGCGATACGTGCCAATCGCGCCGCGTCACCACCCCTGGAAGCCCACCCGCAAAGAAAACACAAAACTAAGACTAATAGGCGCGGGCCGCGGGGTCAGCGGGGTCAGCGGGGCAAACTCATCGAACTGATCACTACTCCTGAGATGATCGGTGCAGGCTAAGTCGGCGCCGAGCCGTGTCTTGCCGGCCGGGGCGGGCTGCGCGGGGACCGTCTTTCTTACTTGATACAATAGAGAAAAGTTACAGTGCCTGCTAACGAAAATAGAATTTCCGCATACACAAAACGATAAGTTCAGGAAGACACGACAATGGAGCGCCACTCCGAGCGGCCGTCAGAGCGGCAGCGGGCAGCGCGGGGCCCAAAAAGTCCACACGAGCGAAACGGGCAGGTCCTCGCGGGTCCTGGGGATCCTCGCGGGTCCTGGGGATCCTCGCGGGTCCTCGCGGGTCCTCGCGGGTCCTCGCGGGTCCTCGCGGGTCCTCGCGGGTCCTCGCGGGTCCTCGCGGGTCCTCGCGGGTCCTCGCGGGTCCTCGCGGGTCCTCGCGGGTCCTCGCGGGTCCTCGCGGGTCCTTGCGGGTCCTCCGGCCGGAAGGCGCGCCGAAAACTTTTAACGAGGCAATTCCGGCTTCGAGGGGCGCTTTGCGGCGGGCGCACCGGCGTCGCGGCCCTGCACTGGGGACGTGCAGAGGACGGCTCGTGGTGAGTGCGAACAGACGCACTCATATCGGGTACACGATTACAATTAAAACAGGTACCTAGTACAATATAGATCAGCGTGTCACACCATCAGGTGTGGTATACTAACTGCCTGTATTGGACGTATCGGCTCAAACTAATATGGAGCCGCGAGATAGATAAGCGGGTGGGCGAATTGTTTTCGATTATAGACAATAGCACCTGCATCTGACACGTTCGTTTTTGGTATTCACTTTAGCGTAAGCAGATCGAAATATATTTTTTTGGAATTTAAAAGAACAGACAATTCCATCCCGGATTCAAACGAGAGATCTCAAGATCGGTAAAGAGTACCGTGAGGCGATATAAAGTAGTGTGCCAGACAGTTAGAAGTACACCGTGGAAATTCTCGTGGCAAATTTGGTCCAGCCAGAATCGGCGCGCTCACTCAGCAGTCGCCTTGACGAGGTTTAAATCGCTATTCTAGTTATTTTTTTAAAATCAATTGTTTTGCCAAGTTTACTTTACTCAGCAGTTATACTGACTAAGTAAATTATGCTGAATCCGAACGCGCGTTGTAAAATATATGATTCATATACATATCAAATAAAAATCTACTTTGTACAACAATCTACACCCGGGGCGGCCTCAGTGGAGAATAAAAGCACTACAATGTGTATATCTACTATCTACTATAATAATAGCTATTGTGTGTGTGTGTGTATGTTTCATTTTTCCGTTCTCTATAGAATATCTTAAAAGATACAACGCTGATTTTTTGCACGTAAGTTTAGTAAATTTTTCCGCAGCTACGTGCCGAATTTCAAAACGATAGGATAATATTTTTATTCATAAACTATAAAATATGCTTTAGCGAGTTTCAATATGTACGAATTATATGATTCTGTTCTTCACCGCGAGAATTTCAAATTTAGAACTTTTACAAAAAAAACAAATTTTGATGCTTCTAAGAAATTTCCAGCTTATGTCAGTTTGACACAAATGCCATCTCTATTTTTTTTATCGAAATTGCATTAGAAATTATTAATCACATCATTAATAACTTAAAATGCCTCCTTAAAAAATAACACTGTCTACGCACAGCAAACGTAATTCAAAAAGAATTGCACAATCGGCATGACGAAAGATTTTGAAATCCTCTTCCGTAATGAGGGTACACGTTTACTATTTACGAAAAAAAACTTTATTTCGGTAATAAACTAGAGTTTAACGAAGTTTAAAGCCATTTTTATAATATTTTTTCAAAAGCGCGCGAAAAAGCTCGCAGGTGTCATGGCGTCCGCTTTGACGTCACGCCTCATCTCAACTGTCATGCATGTCATTGTGTTTGCATCGAAGTTTGTTTACAATTTGAGTTGTATGTTGAGGCGTGACGTCATGCGGTGTGATTGGTGTTTCAGTCAAAATGGCCGATTGCAGTATTTTAGTCTTTTAATTTTTGAAAATCTTATTAATCTCAGATTTTTAAATAAAACTAAATTAGTCTTTTAAATCCTTTTAATATGTATTTTCCCATAAAAGAATTATTTCTTTGATTATTTGATACTGTCGTCACGCCAATTGAATGTGATAAAGACTGCATCAAATAAAGAACAGTGCAGTGAAAGTAATGCGTTGATTGTGACACGAAATGTGACATTGGAAGGAAAACTTGAGCAGCGTCTTCTTAAAATTCCAGTACGTGCATCGACCTCATGACAAAAAGAAACTGATGCACAGCGAACGCTGCGTTTGTCTTAAATGCGAGTGCGTGTATCCATATCGAGACAAACAGAAACAGAAGAAACAATAAGACAACTCACACAGGAGCGTTTGATAGCGATTACTGCACACAATTGTGGATTAATGAATGTGACCTGTCGATTCTGCAATGCTTTAAATTTTCATGCAGAAAAACCATCAGATGGAAAGTTCAACGATTGCTGTCACAAAGGTAAAGTGAAACTACCAGCAAGGCCTATTTTCCCGGTATATTTAAAGGATATTATGTCAAATCCAGAAAATATTTATAATGGAAATTTCAAAATAAAAATAAGATCATACAATAACAATATATCTTTTGCATTAATGGGAGCTAAATTAACAGGTCCAGTGGCAGAATCAGGGCCACTCTGGTGATATATTTGGCCTTGAACTTTGGCTTTGAACTTTAGAATACATGTACATTGAATGCAGTGTTTCTTTATATGATTTTTTTAATATATTAAAATCAATATCGATTCACACTTGAAACGATGAAGAAAAGTGTATCTCATAACCTACGGGTGACGGTTAATCTCCCTGCAGTTCGACCGGTCGCATCCGTCGATAGTACAGCCCGTTGATTATCAAATCAGTTCAGCAATAGCACGAATTACAAATCTTCGGTAACGTGATTAATTATGGTCTAAAAATAACATTGGCTGAATCTCCCGTGCCAAACCGATCCGAGGAAATTCTCCGAACGGAGATCATTTTACAAACCATTAGACTATATTATTCGAGGGATTTAAATGAGATAATTTACTTTTTTGTATAATTATATGTTAGCAGATATTAAGATTTTTATGTTGTATTTTTGATGAAAATGAATTTAAATAATACTTATTTGGACAATAACATTTAATGTATAATAGATTTTTTTTTTTTTAATTATTACAATAATACAATGCAGCCACATACGCAATAAAAAAAATAAAAACCATAATAAAATCTTACATAAGTAAACAAAAAGTCTGTTTTTAATTCTACAGTATTGACATACAACTAATAATGAATGTGCGTAAGAAAATTGATTTGCTGTCAAGGTTCTCATTAATTTATAAAAAGTATTAACATATTGTATTGGAGTAGCTATTTTCAACAGTTTAATGAATTCTGGTCCTTTTCTAAGCCTCAGCATTAAAAATATTAATCCACAGTATTGTGTGTATTTTTTTATCGGAATTTTCTACACGTGGAAATCTACATACAAAAATTGTTTTGTGTTTTCACATTCGATTCTGAAAAACGATATCGAATGTTTGGAAATTTATTTTGTGGAAAAAGTTATAATGGCGAGTTGTTCTTTTACCGGGAGTTTCGGACTCGCGAGGCCCGGTGCGGCGCGCCGGCGAGTACGAGTGACATGACATTTTAAATATACTAAAAAGTAATAATAAATATACAAAGAACGTGGTAAATAATAGCTAAATACTTAACTGACCGCTACAAAACGAATGTTAAAAAATAATAACAACCTGCCGCTTGTCCGCGAGTCATGACTGTAATCGAAAATGCAGGGCCAACGGGCGAGCATTTGTTTACTGCGGTGACTGACGTCATTCTCGTTTCTTATATAATTAATAGCCGCTACGCTGACGAAAGATGTTTCACAAAAAAGGTGTTTTCCTTTTTTTATTTTCTATCATCTGTTCAATAGGCTACGTTTACTTGTTCTCCTAGGTATATTATTTCATTATAATCACCCTGTCTTTAAAACACTTATTATCTAAAATTCATTGTAGAGAAAGTGTACAGCGGTGTAACCCATGTTTATTGAAGTAAAAATACTTCCACGCATATATATATTAACAGGGTAAGCGCTCTTTTTTAAAATAAATTGTTTGCTAAATGCAATAAAAATTCTAGATTGAGAATAAAATATCACAAATTTTTAAGATGAACGGATCATAACATATTTTTGAATAATGCTATACATACAAACGTATCACTTATTTAAATGTGTATCAGAATAATTATGAATGATGCTTGGAGTAATAAGCCGCGCGCCGTGCCGGGACCCGCGCCCCACGCCACGCAGCCTCGCGACGACTTCAAGGGCCGCCCAACACCCCCGCACGTGAATCTTTCATGTGCGGACAAGCAGTAATTAGCTTTCATACTCGGGCCTTATAGAGATGTGGCCGCGCCACTCGCTCTGCTCGTGTTCCCGGCGAGCGGAAAGGAGATGGCGATGGCAAATTACGAGTAGTTTGTGAGCGCCGAAGTATTGAGCAGCCAGCATGCACGCTCAAAACGTAAGCCGCTCCGGGTAAGCCAATTGGCTCCCTTGTTATCCCTATATTGTTACCTTTTCCGGCGTAAGCGACAAAATGCAACAAACTGCGTACCGAATATATTTCGTTTACGAAAATTTTGCGACATGATACCCAGCGAAGTCACCGCCTTTTTTCTTCTGGACCTTTGGACACTTATATGACAATTTTTATTTTAGGGATTCCCCGTTCAAATTCACGCGCATCCTTGGGACGAAAGAGCCTTTTTAAAACTATGAAATTATCACTGGGATAATAATAATAATGGAGTTAACTTAATAGGCTTTCCTCGGCGGGAAGGAGGGGAGAGGGTCCGAGCGTCCACATGTTGATCGATTAAAAATCGTTTGGCAAGCATAAAGTATGTGCAATATCATTCGTAGAGTCCTTATTCACAAAGTGTACTCACCCACTTATGATACGACTTTGTTAATCAATGCGCACTGGGTTGACTAAGGTCACTCCCCGGAGGGGCGAGGGGCGAGGGCCACGGAGCCGCGGCAGCGATCCATTATGATACCGACTGATCGAGAGGTGCGGACTCTGAATGGACTTTTCCAATACGGCCGACCGCCATTGTGTGGCTAGTCTTCGATCGATACGCGGAGGACCTTTATCAGGCCATACAATAGGACTATTTAAATTATATTAAGCCTACGCCATAAAAAAAATTGTGTATATGGAATTGTATACAATGAAAGCTTTGTTAAATGTTATATTGAATTAATCGAGTTTATTAGAAACATTGACAACACAATGAAATTATATTTTATATTTAAAAAGTATCCTCGAATGATAACCGTTATTATATTATCCCCGAATTATATTTCATATACACATAAAAACAAGAATGAATATTTTTATTATTTCACTCGGATTTGAACCCAAAAATCTTATGAATATAGTCACCGGTCACAATATTATGTAAGTATCACATTATTTATACATGCAAATAGCATTCGGAAGTGCAAGGGTATCAAGAGTTAGATTATATTTATCAATATATATTTCTGTCAAAGACAGAGCACTATGCCTAGCAAGATATAATTATTTTCATGATTGCTTAGTCGTGTCTAAAATCAACTTATTCTTATACGTTTCAGCTCCGGGAATACATAAAAAATTATTAAAATTTGACGCGGCTAAGCACCCGAGAACAGAAGACCATTAACATAGGACGCCGAAAATTGCGGTCTTATCTTACCGAGCGAGATATATTAATTGGATTATTTGTAAAACGTAAATCTAAAATAGAAAATACATTATTGAGGCGTGTTTAAAAGCAATCGAATCAAATGATAAAAACGTCCCGACTGGGACTCTATGATAATTCAGAGGAGTACAAAACATCTTTAGAAGCACTTAATAAAACGTAACCCTTTCCGACCGAATACTGCGCTGTCACTCTCACTAATATCCCGATAAGTTTTTCACTCAGTCATTCCGGGTTGGAGGGTGCAGAGGCTCCCCGACGGTGCGTCGCGTGAATACAAATTCAAAAAGTAGAAAAGTATGCCGAAGTAGTTGCACTTAGTTTTTCAAGAAAATGGAGCGATGTAGCAGGAAATGTTTCACAATCTTTATTACCTTCGTCTAATTAAAAAAAACTTCAAAGAATGCTTGTAATGAACAATTAGATGATTTTGACCGGTCTTTTTCTAATGGCGACGGAGTCACTACCGAAATCAACATCATAAAAGACATTTGTTCACGTTGACTATAAATAAACGCAAATATAAATAAGTTAACGGACAAAGGTATTGGATATACTCGGATAATTCCGATATACAAAAAATGTATATCTGATATTATTATTTTATATTTGTCAACAATGAACAGAAAGAAAATTATTCCATAAAATTCTAAACCAAGCATAAAAAAAATAGGTTATTTTTTTACTTATTTAAAAAAATAACCACATCTCTATAATGCTTACATTATCTTTGCATCATTGCTGGTTAATAAATGCTAGCATTTATAGGTTTGCAGCTTAGCATTTATAATTTCCCGAGGTTTGAAGACGAGGGGGCGGGGGCGGGGGCGGGGAATCTCGGGACAAAAACACAACAAGTGCTTCGTTACGGGGACATAATTAGATAGAGTACGGCGGACCTACTTGCAGCTATTTTTATGGCCGGGGTAATTATCTTCATCGCAAAAACTTTGACCGCGAATAATGCTTTCTTTGACTTAAGTCTGATTTTTCAGTACTTCGTTGTCCACAAATATACCAATGTTGATAATTTTATCAGTCAAAAAGTCAAATTTTTTTATATTTTTTAAATTCCATTACTCTTCCGCAGTAAAGATATTTTAATTTTTCGTAAAATTGTATATATGAACGTTTGAAATAATATTGAAACGCTAAAGTTATTCGATGATTTAACGTGAACGTAGAATATTTGATTTGATTATAATCTCGTTTATTAGTATGAAAATATCTTAAACTAACTCGATAAATAAACAATTGATTATACTATAGAAAGTATAACTAAATTATATGTATTTTCGAACATTACTATGGGTAATGAAGACTTTTTGTACAGAAATTCGTTCGTAGGACGTCGACCCCGCAGCAGAAATATAAAGTATAAATTAATTGAGTGAAATATTCAAAAATAATATATCGGATCATATAGGCGGTCATAATAAACAATGGACAGATCAAAGTATATTTTTTTTAGAAAGCCAGTTGGGTTGAAGAAACCGAGTTCCAGGTCGCGATAGTCAGGTGTGGGGTTCGAATCTCTTTGACATTGGGGCATTATCAAACTGAGTTTGTCAGTGCTAACGTGAAAGGTTGGCGAAACCGGGCACCAATAAAAATAATAACACGTGCAAAAATCACCCAAGAATTTTATTTAAAATATTGAAATTGCAATAATTGAACAAAACATTGTGTAAGAAAAAATAATAACACACGAATGATAACAAAAGCAAAATGAAAATGTACGACAGGAACTCTGCACCCGTAGAACACTCGATAGTCTTCTGATCTCTTTCCAGCTTTATCACCACCGCGATTGAACTCACAAAAAAAATGGGTAGTTTTATTCACCTGTGTACAGATATCAACTGTTCATGTCAGATTAGCAATGCACGCACGCACCCAACTATTTGAAGATAACTGTAAATTAAATAAAGCTTGACGGAACTAGATTGTAGGCTTTTCTTTAGATCTTGGAATTTGTGAACTTTACTGTACAGAATTCGCAGCATTATTACCCCATATCTTCGAACAGCCCTCAGAACTGACAGGGCACTCCAACTTTAAAAACACAATGAAACAACACAATTAATCAACACTAGAAGAAATCTGAATGCAGTCAGGCAAAATATAATTGGGGTTATAATGGGATTTTCTATGCTCTCTGACTAAGGTAGCGTTGTAGTTTCCTTCCAGTAGCGACTTCCATTCATCCTGTTTATCAGCATGAGAGCAACTCGACATGTTTACGGGCCACTCAAAACAAGGCACGCTTACAATAGGACATATATAAAAATAAGATATTCGGGGCTTGGTTTCGGTTAAACTGTATCAATAACAGAGAAGAAACGCTATGTTATGTATGAGAAGTCATAAAACCGACTGCGCGATCGGGCAGAGTGACCAGCTCGAGGGTTCCAGAATGTGGCCGCAACTCCTAGATACTTCAATAGTCGACGCCGTGCAATGCTTCACGGAATAATTCGAGTGAAAGGTCGACAGTAGAATAAACGACTCGGGCATCGACAGGGATAAATATGCACGAGGGAAGAATAAGCGTTTTGTACTTTAATTGACAAAAAGAGCAATCCAATTTGCATTGTTAAAGTATCAAATAGGTAAAATGTATTAAAATCATACTAATTCAAACATTAATCCTTTAGTTTTGTTTAGACGTTTCTCTCGGTACATACCAGTTTAAATTAAGTTTGGTCGCACACTCCTTGCAAAATACAAGTGTTTGATATTATATTTAAAGTTATATTATTGTCAATTAGACAATTCCGTTTAGGGTACAGAAGCGCGTGCAGAGACAAACACTCAAGGTAAGCGTAGTTTAAGTTATCCCGTAGCTAAAATAGTAGTACTTTGGAATACAGGGTATATAAAACTGCATGCCTAGCTTCCCCCAGTGCGCCTCCGACTTGTCCCGACTTGTCCCGACTTGTCCCGACTTGTCCCGACTTGTCCCGACTTGTCCCGACTTGTCCCGACTTGTCCCGACTTGTCCCGACTTGTCGCCCTGGCCGCGGCGACAGAGTGTGGCCACTCGCACGGCGGAGCACTCTGCTATTAAGAAACGGCTGAAAAATATTTTAATTGTTGTAGATTAGAGATTAGCTTTTGTAATCCGGGCCGGTGGTCGTAGCCCTGCACGCGCCGCCCGCTGTGACAGCTGATCGCTGCTTTGCTTCCTCGCGTATTTTCAAATACGATTACACACTATTGTAAGACTCCAAAGCACTAAACTCTTTTCATACGCCAGATTGAAATACACCCCTGAAAACATTGTACATTACTATGTGTAACATATTATTACATTACTCGCTGAGAGAACTAAAAGTACAAGCCGACGCATAATAATGAAAAAATATTATTTTTAATAAGATAAAAAGCTTTAATGATAATACAATAGTGGCGACTATTTCACACATTCAAGATTTTATTAAAATAATATTAGAAATTCAATATTTTTGACAGATAGTACTTGGTGAAATTTCATTTTAATTATATATTGTTGATCGGTTTCGCCAACCATTCACGTTTTCACGTGAAACCGGTCAACAATAAAAATTAATATGTGGAAAAATCACTGAAGTATATTTATTTAAAATATTAAGATAATATTAATTTTCAAATGAAAATAGTCCATTATAAAATAAATTTATCTAATTTTTGAGTGATAGGAGTTTTTGAGATTAATTAGATAAGCCGATTCCCAGGAGAGTTAATTCGTCAGTGATAAATACGATTTTTAACATAGTTTGACCTAAATAAATTTAATGTATACTTTAAAATTAAAAATATCCACTGTACGTAATAGAAATATCCCTAAAAATTTACACAAGACTTATTCATAAATAAAATATAAAATGAAATCTGTTTCATATGATTAATACGAAGTAAAATCTTCAAGTGCACGGTGACGGTTTATCATTCGCACTCTCACATAAGGGTAGAACAGTTCTATGCCTCTTGAACTGACTTTTATAAAAAATAAATTATAAAATGTATTATATTATTTTAGTACAAAAATCTTAAGACATGTCTGAATTAGATGTAAAACATATTTGAAATAAAACCATCTCAATCGCAGGTCCGATGCTCGCCGACGTATCCAGCCGCAGTGCATCCGGGTGCGCGGGGCCGATACAGAGTGCCTCACAGCTCGTGGTCATTCGTTAAATAAATATTATTATTCATGTGATACATGTCAGAAATGCCGTGAGATGATAAATAGAACACGCCGTCTCCTAGGGCACATCGAAAATGATGTGGCGTGAGAGAGCTCCACACGGCTGTGATAGAAATGTTGCGTTATTTATTATCGTCGGTCGTTAGTTGTATAAATATTTAAGTACTTCACAGTGCAATATTGCTCGGGAACGCGGGGGGATAGTGCCGCGAGATGTTGTCGCGACATACCGGAGTCGGCATGGCAACACTCGAATAGTTATACCGTACAATTGTGATATGTCGACGATTACGTCAAATTTCAAACAATATAAATGTCAAAAGTAAGATAATTTTGCAACTTTGCGCGAGGAACGCGAAACGGTTTAACTATTAGATAAGGGAAATCAAATCTACACCTCGAGGAAAAAACTCAAGAAGTATTTTAGTTTTTTTTAATTATTGTGGAGCAAAAAAAAATAGACCCGGGTGAGGTAAGACATTCCTTGATAATCGGCATCGATTTGCTCAACGTCATCCACGATGGGAATGATAGTCTATTTTGCAAATGATTTACCTAACTTTTTTCATTTTTTTTATAGGCTGTTTTGAAATCCGTTCTTTATTTTTCACTGTAGCATAAATATTCCACACTGACCTTCATTTTAATCACATCTCTGTTAGAAATTAAAGGTTTCATTGTAGAATATAAAAAAAACAAAATACTGTGTTTAAAAAAAAATGCTGTTTTTTGTAATATAATTAAGTGTTAAATTCAATATTATTTATTTTTTAGTTATGTAACTCGGGAAGTATTGTATGCAACTATATAGTGACCCAATTGAGGACGGTAAATATCGGAATAACTAACGATGGGAGGGACGGGCCGCCCCGCGTGATTGACATCTCCCGCCAGGGCGGAGCCGGTCAAGGCCGGGCGCATTCAAGCGGGCGGGGGGCACCTGCAGGAGGGCGGGGGCCACCTGCAGGAGGGCGGGGGCCACCTGCAGGAGGGCGGGGGCCACCTGCAAGAGGGCGGGGGCCACCTGCAGGAGGGCGGGGGCCACCTGCAGGAGGGCGGGGGCCACCTGCAGGAGGGCGGGGGCCACCTGCAGGAGGGCGGGGGCCACCTGCAGGAGGGCGGGGGCCACCTGCAGGAGGGCGGGGGCCACCTGCAGGAGGGCGGGGGCCACCTGCAGGAGGGCGGGGGCCACCTGCAGGAGGGCGGGGGCCACCTGCAGGAGGGCGAGGGTTCCCTTGCGTAGAAACAGGAAAGACATTGAGACGGAAGCTGCGCGGGTTTCAGCCAGTTTAGTGATAGCTATGTCAAATAACGGATGTTTCTGGGGGTATCGTCGCTATTTTGTCAGGAGTCTCCGAGACGGCCTGGCTTCACCCGTATCACAGCATTAAAAATACTTTAATATTAATTATATCACTTCACAAAATCAGGGTTCATGACCGAATAGATCAATGATAACAGTCAACAAGGTATCGCGGAGATAAGAAATTTCGCCAGAAATGCAACGACTTCGCGGTGGCAGAGAATAAGGATCGATGCATCAGTCTCCAAACATCATTATGTTTGCAATTTGCAATGGAAAGGTTGGTAACAAATAAATACGATAACATGACGCGAGAAACACCCGAAGCGCATTCTGCCGAGTGCGAGCGAGCTGAGGAGGAGACGACAGCGGGTATCCGAGTACGAGGCGAGCGTCTCCGCAGGGAATAATTTGTACACAAACGATACGATATCCGATTGTACAAAAATGGATTATACAAAATTGGTCTCGAGCGCGGGGTTGAGAATGTATTTTTACAACTAAAAGCAACACGTCGGGTGATCGCCGGCGAGGACCTGAAGCGGTTATTCCAGTTTTAATGCCCTACCAGACACGGTCATACTTGTAAAATAATGCTTCTCCGATTCGCTCAGAAGCGGGGCTGTGTTTTGGACTGTAGGCTATGCGACCATTCATCCTCGTCCGACCCGAGCTGTGATGCCGACAACTCGCGTCAATCGAGACGATCACCAAGGAAAACATGAAAGAACTTCGTTTGTTTCGAGTGAAGTGAACCGTTATGAAGTAGAAATCCGAGACTACATTGAATGGCGTAACGATTCCGACATCGATGTTACCCTCCCATCAAACGTAATGGATCAATAAAATCAGAACAAATAATGTCGTGCAATAAAACAGGCACAGTGCTCGACGATGCTACAACACGACAGATACGAAACGGAGTCTCCGGCCGACGCGAGTCGAGAGGATAACTCCGGCGCGTGGGATTCTAGATTCCAAAATAACACAATCTGTCGTAAAATGCCGTATTATTTGAGAATGTCAAAAATTAATACAAAAAACTAATCAGATTCGTAACACTACTAAATATTCACTTTATCGTGTGAATTTAACTGTTTATATGACAATTGAGTTAAAAAATCTGTATTGTTTGTAACACTGAAAATTTTTAAAGATAAAAAGAATTCGATAGGAACGGAGAGGTAAGAGGGATTTCTGAAACACGACACGGACACGAGGCATCCTCGGCGCATCCTCGGCGCATCCTCGGCGCATCCTCGGCGCATCCTCGGCGCATCCTCGGCGCATCCTCGGCGCATCCTCGGCGCCTCGTGTGTGCCTCGCGGCTATCTGCCTTCGGTCATCCGGAACAAAAAAATAACAATAAATCATTTCAATGGGACTATCTATTTATGTTTGTTTTCGTAAAAATTAATCCCTTTGACATTTTCGTTCAATTGTTTTTTTTTCTTTTGTATGACAAAAAATGTTGATTCGAAATAATACGTATTCGCTCGATCCGTCCATAGAATATATTGATAAATACCTGGAGGTCGTTGAGAATAGTCAATATCTTGCAAACGGGTCAAAGCTTTTGGGCATGTACTTTCAAAACGACCCAACTCCGCGGATGAGAATTTTCCTAAAAATGAAAAAAAATGACGGAGAAGTTCGATAATGAAAAAATTGATATAGTAAAATAAAAAACTCGTTATTTCGTTCTCATGTGTATTAAAAATATGTATAAGGGTTTTGAGTTATGATTTATCCTGTTTTAAATATGAACAAAA
This sequence comes from Atopsyche davidsoni, assembly GCA_022113835.1. Taxonomy (NCBI): domain Eukaryota; kingdom Metazoa; phylum Arthropoda; class Insecta; order Trichoptera; family Hydrobiosidae; genus Atopsyche; species Atopsyche davidsoni. The sequence goes on along the minus strand of JAILWY010000005.1, from coordinate 14,106,332 downwards.
TAATTAAATTTTAATTTAAAATTGAGTTTATTTTAAATTAAAATTTAAAGATTGGCGGTTGACATTATGAATAAATTTTTGAAAGCTGCGTCTTATTACAGGATTCAGTAAGTTTGAAATATCTGTAGATTCTAGGCCCCCGCGAGACAGTTGAGGGGTTTCCTGCGCCAGCAGTGTTGCATCAGCGCGGGCGGGCTTCACCTGACTATATTCTACAGCACGTCTAAACAAAAAATCAAGAATCTCGTATAGGGTTAGCGCCCATCCATTATTGTGACATTCAATAATTGACCACTTTTATATATAAAATGTATTTTTTGTATAAATATTTATATTAAATATCTCAGATGACACATTGTTTGATCTTTTTTATTCAAACATTCACGTATTTAAGGGAAGACTAAAAAAATGCTTTAGCCGGTTAAAAAATAAGTTTATAAACCTCAGGAAAACGAAGCGCCGCACTTACGCTTCAATATTTAACGGGCAGTCAATTGGTGATAGAATTTTCACTAAGATGCGAATTCTGCGAAACCGGAAAATTAGAAATTCAAAATAAAGTATGTACAAGTATTTATAATATATATAGTATTTATATAAAAAAAGATTTATGTAAAGTATACAAAAGCGCAAAGTACATATCATTGAGATCTCGAGAAGCGGATACGCTCACTTTCAAAATTAATTTAAATTTAATTAGAAAACAAAATCTTTTAAATCGTTTTTATTGTTGATAAAAAAATCTTTCCTGTAACCGGGAACGGCGTCTATGTACAATAGTAATAAAAATATTTATTCCCAGCAATAAAGAAGGCCGTACAGTAGCCGGAGACAAACGAAGAATAATAAAAACAAACAGAAATATTATAAAAAAGGGTTACATGTCCATCAGTGGGCAATTCAATCCGACTGTGATGTCTCAGCGAACTATTCACGGGGCAACACGACTGACAACCGACTATAATGTGTGAGCACCATCGACCGATTTTAGTTTTGTCGATAAAATGTAAATGAAGGGTATTTTATTTTTAAAAAAAATCCCGATAGCGCAAGAGACGATGAAATTTGTCGGTCGATTGTCATTAAAGTTGCTCCATGTGTGATGCGTCTTTCAATAACCAGGTGATTCTCTTCACATTTCATCGCAACCTGAGCGTACGGAGATGACGTGCCGCTCGGGCGCGCGGAGGGATAAAAACGAGGGTGATTCCACGAGGAGTAGCAAGTCAGCTGACGCGATCCATGCCGGCGCATGCACGGAGCTCCTGCGGCACCGCGAGCTGTGGCGGGCATTCCTCAACGTCTTCCTTGGCCAACCGACATCATGCCCGGCCGTAACCAGAGTGAGCTATTGCAACTCGCCGACGAGATTCCTTCGCGATAAATACTTTACAAAAAAGTATTATGTTCTACGTCTACGGAAAATAGCTTCCTCATAGGTATTGAAAGTGTTTTTGCACAATCACGGAACTGGAGCCTCCGACAATCTCGAACATAGCACATAAAACGAATCTAGTTTATGTACAAAATAAGCGGAATCTTTCAATATTATTATAGTAACAAGTCTTGACAAATTGTACACCTAATTTCTCAGGACAGGCCGCGGGCGCGCTTGTACGAGGGCGCAGACCGTGTTTCGAAAAGTTTACCGGTCGGCGCGTTGTCAAACGAAAATCGAAAAGAATCGATTGTGTCTTTCTACTCTGTAAATTTAATCTAGTGTAAATTTAAAATATTTTTCATATAAAAAGACAATATTTCATTTTGAAAGCTCTAGGAGTGCATCAAAATCTGTGATTAATTCTGTATAACATGTACATAATTATGTCAAACAAAATACAGTAATACCCCGCTTTACCCCGTTATGCGTGGTTTCACTATAACGCAAATTACAAATTTCGCGTTAAAATGCCTCGCATTACGCGAATTTCTTATTTAAGAATGTGTATGAACATAATGTAGTCATTGACTTCTCTTAACAATTACAAACAACGTTGGGTGTTATGAACGTATTTTACAAGAACGTAAAAGAAACGCTACCCAAAAGACAATAGATGTATTTTTCAGTAAAAATAACATGTAATACAGCATAAAGTGTTCTTAGAATTAAAGTGATTGATTCAAATGATACGAATTTTTTGTATTAAGTTTTGACTATGTATGTATGTTTAAACGTAAACGCCGATATACGCGAGTTTCACTTAACTGTATTACTGTACTGAATTTAAAATTTATCTATTGTACATATTTCATTATTAAATAACAAATTACTTTCCAATTTACTTTCCAAATAAAATCATTCGAATAAAATGTTTATCATTGTGCCTAGTATAAATTCCTAAATTCGAAATACTGAGGAGCCTCGCCCGAAGAGTCACGGCTCCGAGATCGCGGCTCAAGTTTTTTGGAACTAAATCGCCAGGAAAAACTCGGCTTGTAAATGATGAATTATAATTTATTATATGTTAACTAAACTTAGCACTCGCTCCCGTTACTCGATATATGTTATTGAGTAGAGGGCCGCACAGGCGATAGGCACGTGTGTCGCTAATTTATTTTTCGTTCCCGCATTGACCCTCAACAACACTCCTCATAATATCGTACTCATTAAGATACTACTCTGAATACTGAAAAATAACTAAGATAAGAGTAAATTGATGCTGATAACTGTTGCACGAGTGACATATTTAGTTACTTATTGATTGTTACAGAAACATTGTAGCAAAAACAATACTATGTAGGAACACACATTTTCCTTATTGTGAGATTTAAGTATATTTTTTTTAGTGTTTAGTCTTGCTAAAAATTATGACTTAAGTCATATCCCGATTTACACGACCCTATATTTGCATGATTTATTTACGGTTTTTAATACATGGGATTTAAAAAAAATTCTGAAATATTTTTTTAATTCCGTTCTCTTGGTAACATTGACATTTGTAGCGGAGACCTGCCAAATGAAACAAATTATCGTGACAGATATCCTGATGAAGAGAAATCTGAACCAGTTGCGTATATAGCTAAAGCCACCCACCTGAGGACCTGAATTAGGGCGAAAATTTGATAATAATTTTCTACAAAATGACCCGAATGTTGAAAGTCCCCTATTTCAGCGAGATGTTAAAAAATTTCTAACTCAATATGAGAAGGTCTATAATGATTTGACCAAAAAGCTACACAATTGTTAATTACGGATTTCGTTACCAAGCTTCGCCAATCGGAAATTGTTTCTAATTCATCTATCGAATGATAAAAAATGGCATCATACCAATCAGAAAGAAAATATTAAAAGTCTTCGAAAGTGATAAAATTGTTGGTTGATTTTTTTTAATTTGTAAAATAATTACATACATATATCTTTATATTTTTGTCATTTTATAAATAGACTATTATTTATGTTATTCTATGTACTTAATTTTATTTTACGTTGAAATAAATAACTAAATTATGTACATTTAAGTTTTTTTTCGATTTACACGGTTTTCTAAGAAACCCATATTCAGTGTAAATCGGGGGATAGGTATATTTCATGTTGAGGTAAAAGCCGATTTTATGGCATCTTATATGCGTCATTGTTTCTATTTTCAATAATTTTCGAAAAAATTCTAGCTTTTTACCATTATTTGCGCTGCGAACTATAAATCTTAGAAAATCATTTTTTATAGAGCTAATTGATTGTTGCAATCTTACATGTCTTCAACTACATAAAAATAAATAAACACAAATAATTGACAAATAATTTGGTGAATATTAAGGGGTATATATTTTTTCTTTTAAATAAACACATTTACGGCTTCTACTTTGTTAAATACTGAGAAATAATTTCCAATTCGATTATCAACATTCGGAGCTATTTTTACAATCCCGGTATCTATTTCAGAATGTGTCCAAGTGAATCGATCGCATCAGCCGAAAGCGAAATTAAAGTAAAACGTTTAATCGGCCAAGCGGCGCCGCAGACATACTTATGGAATTCTTTTAAATCGGAATATTCGGAGCGCGTCCGGTGCAAGGCCGATACTCCAGATCCATTTCCGGATTACAAATGAAGACAGCGCGGCGCCCATCGTCCTGCTGCCGGCCCGGGAAGATCTTGATTTAATACAGCCGCGTTAACTGATCCTAAAATAGAGTTTCGTATAATCCGATTCAATTAAAAGTTTATTATCTGGGACCGGTGCCTCCCGGCCCTGCCCCGGGTGGGCCGGGAGCTCCGGCCGGTCTACCCTGGACTGCGGAACCGGAGTCGGGAGTCGGCATCGGGAGTCGGAATCGAAAGCCGGCTCAGATGTGCGTCTCGATGTCTCGACATAATGTGTACAATTTATTCAAAGAATAAAAATAAGTTAAATCTAAATTAACAAGGATATTTTTCTGGCGATTTCGGATTTGTTTGTACGGAGCACACTACAAAATCCAGTGATTATTATTTAATGCCACTACTCTTGAAATCCACTTTGAAGGATTCGGAAAAGGATGTATGATGGAGAGAAGCTTGACATTTTTTGAAAAAAGGCAGTTGTAATGCGAGTGAAATATTGATAGAATATAAGCGTGGACGGATCGAATATCAAAATTCTAAAATGTACAATAAATAAGTAATATTTATATACTAGAAATGTAGCCCGTTACAGAATGACGTATTCGATAAACGATTAGATGAATATTTGTTTTCATTTTGTACACATATATTTTGAATAACTAGATATTCATTTCGAATGCGAAGCCATTCTAGGAAATATTCATCACAAATGAGTGGTACATTCCATTTTTTTATTATAGGACTGTCTTGTTCCTTTCTTTTCTTCCAATTCATTGCTTGACATTTCTGCCACATTTCGTGTCACAAACAACGCATCACTTTCACTGCATCTTTATTTGATGCAGCCTTTATCACGTTCAATTGTGCAATTCTTTTTGAATTACGTTTGCTGTGCGTAGACATTTTGTGTAATTAATGATGTGTATAATAATTTCTCACGCAATTTCGATAAAAAAAATAAAATTGGTACTTCAAATGTCAAGCTGACATAAACTGGAAAAGTTCTAAATTTGAAATTCTCGCGGTGAACAACAGAATCGTATAATTCGTACATATTGAAACTCGCTAAAGCAAATTTTTTAGTTTTATTAAATTAGTTTATGAATGAAAATATTATCCTATCGTCTTGAAATTCGGCACATAACTGCGGAAAAACTTACTGAACTTACGTGCAAAAAATCAGCGTTGTATCTTTTAAGATATTCTATAGAGAACCAAAAAATGAAACATACACACACATTGGCTATTATTATCGTAGATTGAATACTAGCATCATGTTTAAACAGACAACTCGATAATTGATTACTCTGAATGCAATGTATGTTACAATAAATTAATCAACTTCAATAATAAAATAATCATTAATTTCAAAATATATTTTTATTTTATATGAGAAACCACACACGTTAATACACACGTTAATCTGCGACAAATAACATCAATGTTCCTATTACGCTTCATTTTTAATATTCAACTATATCCGTCTATTTTTTTTTTTCAATATACAACACGAAAGCACCTGGATGCATTAAAATTAGTTGTATAAAATATAAATGCGTTTATTATAGAAACTACAAGCCACCGTCCGTACAATAATAAAACTGCATGAATGTTTGAAAACAGCACAGCAGAATCCTGAATCAACGTTTACTAAATACTCGAATGTTTCACAAACAAGTGAGGCAGACTTTAGCGCCAGGCGCACGACATCGGTGATGAACACGTGGATGGACACGTGGATGGACACGTGGATGGACGTCATCAATCTTCACTGCAACTGCTCCAAGGATCCCCCGAACATTCGTACCTGAGAGGCATGACCGAGAAGCTCTCCCGCCCCTCCCCGATACAACCGAGCAAGCACGACGCGCTCCCGAGTTTACTCGCCATGTACCATCTTACTAATGTCTACTCAATCTCCCGCGCTAGGATTAAGCGACGGTATAAGTAACAACGAGTATAATTAAACATCGTATTTTGTATTAACAAAACGGATAGACTATAATTATTTATTAAAATAGATATGCTATTGTATAAACTAAATAAATAAAAATGATATTGTTATCATTTTTTATTAAAATATATTTTTATTTCAAATGTTCAAAAATATTCAAGATTATTGTTTTTTTATAAGGAACCGATACATAACTCTTTAGATCAGATGTAGTAGAGCCCGAGTTGGCAATGTTACACATGGAGTAAATAACTTGACCTAACTTTACGGGTAGTGCACGGATCGCACTGGCAGACTTGAGGACTCATCGGAATGCAAGGGCTCAGTAGAACTTCCAATGGTTAAAGTTATTCCGAGAAAATCGAAGATACGATTTACAATACTGCATGGCACGAGCAACAAACTACGTATCCCTTGACCGGTATTCATACAACAAAAACAACGCATCCCCACGCGGTAGAGCCGCTCCGGTCACCTGTTCGTGAATAATACTCAACTTTGCCGAGCTGATCTAAGCACAATAGACTAGATGTCCAATCAATCTGGGAACTGCCTTCAGGTAGTCTTCCAGCTCAAGGTGGCGTCTCCTGTTAATTTAAAGGTAACTATAACAACTCACACGGGTGGGTACGTATGCGACAATTGCCAATTTTAATTCGTAATAATGGAACCGTTTAGAAGCTACCTTCTACGGTGGGACATCACTATGTAATATCTGCACTCGGCACATTGCACGTAGTATTAAACTAGAACAATTTATGGTAATCGGAATCATCAAAAAAATGTATAATTTTAAAACATAAACATGACAGTATGGCATTTGTTTTGAGTTTGTGTGTGATGACGATGTAAATAGTAGTATTGTCATTCTTTGGAATCCGAAATATTTTTTAAATGATAAATGTGACGATCACAGACCGGTTGCAGCTGCGAGCACGGCAGTCGCGGGCGCCTAAGAACGAAGCTATAAAAAAAGGTCTATTTGTTTCCAATAGCATAATTCCCAGTTGACCGTTCCGTTTTACGTTACAACGTGTAATTTAATTTCCAGTGAAATAGTATTGATTAAAATTGCAAGCGAGCGGCCTCCGGGCGCCCGCCCCTCCGGCTGAGGCGGCTGCAGCGGCAAAGCGGTCCGGTCCGTCATCACCGCCGGACACGGGCTATCTTCGGCCTGCACGAGGTTCTTTCAAATTGAAATATTCTTCGAAGCCTCGTCATACATCGCCTCCTCCAAATCGTTCATTTGAAGGAATATAAATAACTCACAATATACCTATAGCACGAACAGGTGACAGACTATCAATTGAAATGTTTGTAAAATGCTTTCAGCGAAACTGAGATTCCTTTGTATGGACGACACAGAATTGAGGAATATTGCGAAATTCGTATGACTACTTTACTATATTAATAACAAAATAAGCCAAAATAAACATATCAAATAATTTTAAAAGTATTATGTCTAACATTTCAGATTATTTCAAACAAGGCAGCTTATTTCAAAGGATTACAGTATAATTAAAAAAAAAACGCATGATGACATTAAGAAATCTTCTGACTATTGAATGAGCATTGCCAACGATCGAGTGAAAATGTCAGAAAAAGAAGTCAACTAGACAGCAGACGGCCGCTTTTGGCCAAGAAAAAAAGGTCAGCACGTTACGAAAGGAAAGACGTAGAAAAACCGAGACAGCGCATCGGCCCCGCGGCGGACCAGCGATCACCAGTCAAGTAAAGGCGAGGTGCGACCGGAGCGAAGTTGGACATAGACTTCCCGGGGGCAGGGCTGCTCACTCCCGCCCTCGCCCCGCGGCGGACCAGCGATCACCAGTCAAGTAAAGGCGAGGTGCGACCGGAGCGAAGTTGGACATAGACTTCCCGGGGGCAGGGCTGCTCACTCCCGCCCTCGCCCCGCGGCGGACCAGCGATCACCAGTCAAGTAAAGGCGAGGTGCGACCGGAGCGAAGTTGGACATAGACTTCCCGGGGGCAGGGCTGCTCACTCCCGCCCTCGCCCCGCGGCGGACCAGCGATCACCAGTCAAGTAAAGGCGAGGTGCGACCGGAGCGAAGTTGGACATAGACTTCCCGGGGGCAGGGCTGCTCACTCCCGCCCTCGCCCCGCGGCGGACCAGCGATCACCAGTCAAGTAAAGGCGAGGTGCGACCGGAGCGAAGTTGGACATAGACTTCCCGGGGGCAGGGCTGCTCACTCCCGCCCTCGCCCCGCGGCGGACCAGCGATCACCAGTCAAGTAAAGGCGAGGTGCGACCGGAGCGAAGTTGGACATAGACTTCCCGGGGGCAGGGCTGCTCACTCCCGCCCTCGCCCCGCGGCGGACCAGCGATCACCAGTCAAGTAAAGGCGAGGTGCGACCGGAGCGAAGTTGGACATAGACTTCCCGGGGGCAGGGCTGCTCACTCCCGCCCTCGCCCCGCGGCGGACCAGCGATCACCAGTCAAGTAAAGGCGAGGTGCGACCGGAGCGAAGTTGGACATAGACTTCCCGGGGGCAGGGCTGCTCACTCCCGCCCTCGCCCCGCGGCGGACCAGCGATCACCAGTCAAGTAAAGGCGAGGTGCGACCGGAGCGAAGTTGGACATAGACTTCCCGGGGGCAGGGCTGCTCACTCCCGCCCTCGCCCCGCGGCGGACCAGCGATCACCAGTCAAGTAAAGGCGAGGTGCGACCGGAGCGAAGTTGGACATAGACTTCCCGGGGGCAGGGCTGCTCACTCCCGCCCTCGCCCCGCGGCGGACCAGCGATCACCAGTCAAGTAAAGGCGAGGTGCGACCGGAGCGAAGTTGGACATAGACTTCCCGGGGGCAGGGCTGCTCACTCCCGCCCTCGCCCCGCGGCGGACCAGCGATCACCAGTCAAGTAAAGGCGAGGTGCGACCGGAGCGAAGTTGGACATAGACTTCCCGGGGGCAGGGCTGCTCACTCCCGCCCTCGCCCCGCGGCGGACCAGCGATCACCAGTCAAGTAAAGGCGAGGTGCGACCGGAGCGAAGTTGGACATAGACTTCCCGGGGGCAGGGCTGCTCACTCCCGCCCTCGCCCCGCGGCGGACCAGCGATCACCAGTCAAGTAAAGGCGAGGTGCGACCGGAGCGAAGTTGGACATAGACTTCCCGGGGGCAGGGCTGCTCACTCCCGCCCTCGCCCCGCGGCGGACCAGCGATCACCAGTCAAGTAAAGGCGAGGTGCGACCGGAGCGAAGTTGGACATAGACTTCCCGGGGGCAGGGCTGCTCACTCCCGCCCTCGCCCCGCGGCGGACCAGCGATCACCAGTCAAGTAAAGGCGAGGTGCGACCGGAGCGAAGTTGGACATAGACTTCCCGGGGGCAGGGCTGCTCACTCCCGCCCTCGCCCCGCGGCGGACCAGCGATCACCAGTCAAGTAAAGGCGAGGTGCGACCGGAGCGAAGTTGGACATAGACTTCCCGGGGGCAGGGCTGCTCACTCCCGCCCTCGCCCCGCGGCGGACCAGCGATCACCAGTCAAGTAAAGGCGAGGTGCGACCGGAGCGAAGTTGGACATAGACTTCCCGGGGGCAGGGCTGCTCACTCCCGCCCTCGCCCCGCGGCGGACCAGCGATCACCAGTCAAGTAAAGGCGAGGTGCGACCGGAGCGAAGTTGGACATAGACTTCCCGGGGGCAGGGCTGCTCACTCCCGCCCTCGCCCCGCGGCGGACCAGCGATCACCAGTCAAGTAAAGGCGAGGTGCGACCGGAGCGAAGTTGGACATAGACTTCCCGGGGGCAGGGCTGCTCACTCCCGCCCTCGCCCCGCGGCGGACCAGCGATCACCAGTCAAGTAAAGGCGAGGTGCGACCGGAGCGAAGTTGGACATAGACTTCCCGGGGGCAGGGCTGCTCACTCCCGCCCTCGCCCCGCGGCGGACCAGCGATCACCAGTCAAGTAAAGGCGAGGTGCGACCGGAGCGAAGTTGGACATAGACTTCCCGGGGGCAGGGCTGCTCACTCCCGCCCTCGCCCCGCGGCGGACCAGCGATCACCAGTCAAGTAAAGGCGAGGTGCGACCGGAGCGAAGTTGGACATAGACTTCCCGGGGGCAGGGCTGCTCACTCCCGCCCTCGCCCCGCGGCGGACCAGCGATCACCAGTCAAGTAAAGGCGAGGTGCGACCGGAGCGAAGTTGGACATAGACTTCCCGGGGGCAGGGCTGCTCACTCCCGCCCTCGCCCCGCGGCGGACCAGCGATCACCAGTCAAGTAAAGGCGAGGTGCGATCGGAGCGAAGTTGGACATAGACTTCCCGGGGGCAGGGCTGCTCACTCCCGCCCTCGCCCCGCGGCGGACCAGCGATCACCAGTCAAGTAAAGGCGAGGTGCGACCGGAGCGAAGTTGGACATAGACTTCCCGGGGGCAGGGCTGCTCACTCCCGCCCTCGCCCCGCGGCGGACCAGCGATCACCAGTCAAGTAAAGGCGAGGTGCGACCGGAGCGAAGTTGGACATAGACTTCCCGGGGGCAGGGCTGCTCACTCCCGCCCTCGCCCCGCGGCGGACCAGCGATCACCAGTCAAGTAAAGGCGAGGTGCGACCGGAGCGAAGTTGGACATAGACTTCCCGGGGGCAGGGCTGCTCACTCCCGCCCTCGCCCCGCGGCGGACCAGCGATCACCAGTCAAGTAAAGGCGAGGTGCGACCGGAGCGAAGTTGGACATAGACTTCCCGGGGGCAGGGCTGCTCACTCCCGCCCTCGCCCCGCGGCGGACCAGCGATCACCAGTCAAGTAAAGGCGAGGTGCGACCGGAGCGAAGTTGGACATAGACTTCCCGGGGGCAGGGCTGCTCACTCCCGCCCTCGCCCCGCGGCGGACCAGCGATCACCAGTCAAGTAAAGGCGAGGTGCGACCGGAGCGAAGTTGGACATAGACTTCCCGGGGGCAGGGCTGCTCACTCCCGCCCTCGCCCCGCGGCGGACCAGCGATCACCAGTCAAGTAAAGGCGAGGTGCGACCGGAGCGAAGTTGGACATAGACTTCCCGGGGGCAGGGCTGCTCACTCCCGCCCTCGCCCCGCGGCGGACCAGCGATCACCAGTCAAGTAAAGGCGAGGTGCGACCGGAGCGAAGTTGGACATAGACTTCCCGGGGGCAGGGCTGCTCACTCCCGCCCTCGCCCCGCGGCGGACCAGCGATCACCAGTCAAGTAAAGGCGAGGTGCGATCGGAGCGAAGTTGGACATAGACTTCCCGGGGGCAGGGCTGCTCACTCCCGCCCTCGCCCCGCGGCGGACCAGCGATCACCAGTCAAGTAAAGGCGAGGTGCGACCGGAGCGAAGTTGGACATAGACTTCCCGGGGGCAGGGCTGCTCACTCCCGCCCTCGCCCCGCGGCGGACCAGCGATCACCAGTCAAGTAAAGGCGAGGTGCGACCGGAGCGAAGTTGGACATAGACTTCCCGGGGGCAGGGCTGCTCACTCCCGCCCTCGCCCCGCGGCGGACCAGCGATCACCAGTCAAGTAAAGGCGAGGTGCGACCGGAGCGAAGTTGGACATAGACTTCCCGGGGGCAGGGCTGCTCACTCCCGCCCTCGCCCCGCGGCGGACCAGCGATCACCAGTCAAGTAAAGGCGAGGTGCGACCGGAGCGAAGTTGGACATAGACTTCCCGGGGGCAGGGCTGCTCACTCCCGCCCTCGCCCCGCGGCGGACCAGCGATCACCAGTCAAGTAAAGGCGAGGTGCGACCGGAGCGAAGTTGGACATAGACTTCCCGGGGGCAGGGCTGCTCACTTCCGCCCACTCCAGGCGCGCTCTGTGGAGCACGAGCGCTTTAAGGAACTTTTTTTGTAATACTCCATACTTAAACAACAAACACGAATAACCAAATGGCTAGGAGAGAATTTTTGTTTTGAAATGCTATTGTCTTTTTGCAAACTTAGTCTGATGAATCCCTCGAAAAGCCTAAGCGCTTCTAAACAAAAAAGAACTTCTAGCCATTTGGCTATTAATATTTGTCGAACAAAATTTATTAAAATAAAAATCTTCCAAAAGAGTCAACCGGGTAAGATCTTTCAGTTTCATTCACCAAGTACTAGGAGTTCGTATTAAAAAATATACACATATAAACATTAATCGTGTTTGATATCGAACTAAGTATTAACTAAATATGATATTGAGAGTATTAAGTGATGTTCAAAATTCATCATAACTACCATAACGATTACTAGTTATGTATATTTTGTATTTATAGTAGAAGTACACCGACCCCAGCTTCCACCTGCGGGCGAATAATCTTTCCATTCTAGCGAATTAAAGTGGAAGGACCTTTGATAAGTATATTCTGAAACAATTTCACGAGAACAGAAAAAACACGCACTAAAGCGTCACGATCGATTCATGGCATTACAAAATATACGTGTACCGGGCGCGATGAGAACAGCAAGCGGCGGGAAGGTCGGAGGAGACCTTCGGATCGCGAACGACGCAAAACCGTCTTACATAAAAAAAAAAAGAAAAGTAAGGAAACATCGACAGCATCAACCCTCACCCGAAGACCCCGAGCGAGCTAAATCTCAAAGTAGTGCACTCGATTCCGAGTAAATCACATTACAATTCGGATACTTTGTATATGTCGAAAAAATAATTAAAATATGATACTCGAGGAAATATGAATTTAAAACGGCTGCCAAATTCTGTGAAGATATTTAACACAGTTCGTAAAATTAACTAGACATTGATAATAATATTTTAACCCAACATTCTAACTCAACTGATCGCCGTCTGAGCGGACTCCCGGTACCGTTGCACACACTGATCCGCCCGAAAATGAGTGGGGATGAGAAATTCGCCCCGAGAGACGGTACAAAGCGACGAGATCTGCGTGAGTCCGGCGAATATCTGGACGGGCCATCAACGTTTAGGAAACTTCTCGCAACAGGTGTTCTAGACCGAGAATGGCTCGAAGGGGAAGAAAATCGTCCCACCGTCAAAAGTAAGAATGTGGGCGCGCGAGGAGAGCGTGACTCGGGCGCGGCACTCGGCTTATCATTATGCAAATTCAATCGCGACTAATCCCGGCCCAGGCGAGGGCGGCCGGCTGCGCTGGTGCTCTGTGCTCTGATGCTGGACGGGATTCTACCTACTTCTCGTATGACTCACTGTACGAACTAATTACTCCGAGAAAGTGTCAGAAGCGTATGCATTATAATTCGTAGTACGGCAAATCGAATTATTTTGCATTTTAATATTTATATGCTGGAAATCAAAACTTGGCGCAGCTTAGCACCGGAAAAAAGTATTATACTAAACGAATAAAGCATTTTTGGCTGCGATAGATATAATTTTTAATATTGAATTGTTGGGAACTCGCTAACTAGGCTGATCGACATTTTAAGCGAACAGGACTGAGCGTACGACTTTTAAATATTAATTTGCAGATCACGTTTGTTTGCTTAGAAACGCTACGATTTTAATAACGGTTTAGCTCGCGCGTGCATGCAGCGATGTTTTAATTGTTTCGACGACACGTACATATAATATCGCAATGATAACATGTACTTGAGCATATTGAAAATGACTTCAGCGGTATCGGAAATAGTAGATATTTAGTATATAAGAGGTGGAAATTGTATATTTTATTTGTTTATTTGTACACACACACACACACGCGCGCAAACACAAACTTCAAGAATTCTTGGTTTTTTTCAACTGGGTTGAGGGGCGCACACTCATCGTTCGAATTTTCATCGATAACTCATTCATCCTCATTCGTAATAATAAACGCAAGAACGCATTCATACGTGCAATTAAAAAAATACATACTCGTAAAAGTATGTACTAACGTTAAACGTCCAGCAGCGCAGACGTGAATAAACTAAAAACAAATGAGCGCAGACTTGAAAACACATTTGGCGACGTCGCCGCTCAAGGAAATCAGTCTTAACGTCTACATTATTGAAAACTAAGCACATATAAAATTTGAGCATAATTTAGAGTCAAGTATTTAGAAGCACTGTTTGATATTGTAAAACCCTTTCTTAAATATGATGTTTTGTATTTCGGGTGGAAAGAGTCGGCGCGCCCTCGGGGGACTCCGGCCGGCTGTTTTTAATTAAGGGAATTCCCCGCGGCCGGTGATCGATACGCCACCTGGAGAGCGAGCGTCCTTATCGGCAATTGTATATTTAAACCGCGGCGGATCACAAAGCGCTATCGGACGAATTTATCAAATTGAATCTACGCTACAAGCGGCCGCGACCGCGACCGCGTAATGCCCGACATTACGTCCGAAGTGATCCGAGGCTCACGGCGGCGGTGGCGGTGGCGGTGGCGGTGGCGGTGGCGGTGGCGGCCACGGCCTGCGTGCGTATCGGTGCCGTATTGATTTCCCTTTTGAACGGTGTGCGATTTCACCGACCAATAATGACACTACGGAGACATTTACTTCAACCAAAACGGAGGCATTCTTCTGGGTGTGTTTTAAAGAATCGGATTTTGAAAATAGCTTTATAATGCCAATGAGATACAATACGGTAACTTTAATTTAGACATAGAGTTTAATTTGCCTACAAAGCGACGCTTCGATCGACACTGAATTATGGTTTCGTATTTAAGCAACATATAATTCTTTTTTTTTTTTAACAGAGTACTCGATGGAATTCTATTTCAATATTTTAGACTTCGTTTGATAATGACAACGGGAGAGGTTGATGAAACTGGTCACCGATTAAATTAATATATAATAATAAATGTGAAAAATCACACTCCTCTGAACGCTAAGCGTCTGACTTATTGCAGACATAGTGAAAAGATTACTTGTCAAAAAGCTGCGGCGCTGCTAGACTTGGAGCAGATATTTTAGGCGAATTCGATTATTTATGAATCAGTGCACCGTGTTGACGATGGAATCGCACGATAGTAAAGCAATATATATCAAAGTTACTTATTATTGTGGAAGTATTCAGTACAAAATACCAGCAGTGCTCGTTCGTAGTAATCTTCACGTAATTCCCAGAAGAGCTATGCAGTAACAACACGGCGGTTTCCCGATCGTAATCGGATATAGTACAAAATGCAACCGCTCTCTTGAACTCATTTCAACGGATCCATAGCTACTACAACTGTTATATTAAAAAAAAAAAACAGTAGCATCTACACAATAATATTTATCATTAATTGACAGCGATAACAAATCAACTGATATTTAATGTCAGAAAATTAATGACAAGCATCTTTCGTGGCATCAATGTTTCCCGCATTCGTCAAAGCGGTATTCCAGTAAAACTCAGTCGCGTCCCGGAGACGGCCGCTTTGTCTGCGGCGCCCGCTGATCGGTAAAAATAATTCCACCGGAACATCCGATCGATACGACGTCGGATTTGATTACATTTGACTACTCAAACACGGCCGAGAGCGGTCGATGATAATGGCCGCCGAAATCCAGCGCGCCGGGCCCCGGAGCTAGAACCCGGCACCTCGCGTCAAGCTAACCTGCGGTACTCGAGACTGGCAGTATAATCCGACGATGAACAATCTATCAAAATACTGACCGGCTGAGAGTAAACAATTAATAAAATCATTCAAATGTTATAGGTGTAAAATAATGTTTGTACAAATAATAATAGGTATGTTCATCGGGTGTAAAATAATTGAAACGGTTTTAAGCTTTAAAAAAGCGCAATCATATTGAGTGATAAATAATTACTCGCAATACATAGGCCGGCGATTTTCTAGTAAATATTCATTAATCACGTATGTTTGTATAACAACAATATGTTGAAGTACACAGCCGAGAGTGCATCTAATCTGCAAAAGCAGATAAAAGAAAACGTAATTTTGCAGTGGAAATCGGCTGTCCGCTGACTGGATGCTCTACACGTCTACACGTTACTCGGCGAATAAAATTTGAAACATCAAAAAAAAATAATTCATTTACTTTTGTCGATTGTTTGTATCTTATCTTAATCGTGTCATATTCATTAATTCCCGCACATAAGATAATAAACATATTAATAACATACATCGCTTCTTTATCGTGTATCCAATAAACAACCACACAATCGCTGAAGCGTTGCGAGAACTTTGCGCGACGGGCGCGGCTGCCTCGGGGCTCAGGTCCGCGCAGCGCCGAGTCGGCGATCAGCCCGCGGTGGCGATCTGGCCGCGGTGGCGATCTGGCCGCGGTGGCGATCCCTCGGGACAGACCGCAGTCGCCGGGACGAGGGGAGGGGGACGTGGGGGGGGGCGAGCAGCTCCTGCGGGGAGTGACACGCGCCTCGCTCTAGACGCGCGCGGCCAGTGCAAAACAATGTGGCGACGTCATGTGCCACAGCCGCAGCTAAAAACGTTATAATAATAATTTAAAAAAAACGATACACAAAAACGATTCATAAACACGATTCGAATGTACTAAATTCGGAATAAATTAATTCCTGAAGATTGGCCTGTCGCAATAAAATGCATTACTTGACATCGTAGCAACTGAGAAAACTACTCGAAACCTTTTCACTCCATGCCGTGCAGTCTGTATCTAATGATCGTGTTTGTGAAATGCCTTCATAATAACTTTTATTTAATCTTTATTATTTATTTATGCACTGACTCTGCTCTTCCCTTCCCCCGATGAGCAGTGTTCGCTCCGGGAGTTAAAATAACTTTTAATATCCAAATATAAAAAAAAAAAAAACATAAGACATTCAATTCATTTGAAGTCAAACACTCACAAAACCTTGATTTAAAGATAAAAAAAATAACGCGCGTGTGGTAAATGTGTTTTAACACACGGGTGTAAATTTGAGTCACAGACAACTAGGCAAAGGTTACAATTTGGCTGACTGCATCTATAATCATGCGAGGCTTGAATAACGAAACGAGAACTTTGTTATTGTTTACTATTGTTACATTCGGTGACGTCAGATTCCACCTGTAGCCCATTGTCATTATCAAAAAGTCGGTTCATATGCAAGTTTACTGTTGTGTCTAAAAAATATTAATAACCTAATATATTCTCCCGTCGCCTGAATTTTCGTATTTTGCATTATTTATTCGTATTCGCAAACTTACTATCACGCAATGTACAATAATTAATATCAAAAGATTTACTATTCAATATTGCAATATTATTGAATTGTCACATACCTGTTGCGACCCTGCATATAGGACATCGATGTCAGAATGGTATTATTTTTGCCAATCGGTAATTACAGAAATCTATTGAGAAAGTAGAAATAAAAAATGCCCTCACAGTAGTGCCCTATCTTGTTACCGTGCAATTGTCAGGCATACGGATCTATGATCCACGAAACACCTACTCGTAGCGTACGAAACAGATTTTGGGAGATAATATAATTAAATTCAAAGTAAAAAAAAAAAATAACCGTTTTCTAACGATCGCTTAATGTAGGCAGCGCCGAATTAATAGAAACATGCTTTTTGGGAGATGCTATGCTCGGGCAGACTGGGCGGAGGGGTCTGGAGGGCGGGGGGGTCCGGAGGGCGGAGGGCGCGGCGCATCACTGGCAGCGCACTTCAACACCACGACACGTAGCTAACTCCACGAAAGGAAAGACACTCGGGTTTCAACAGGCTCAATGGCAAAGAGCGGAGGCAGCGGCAGGCGACCGAGAAGCGGTTGGATGCAACCGAAACTGTATTTAGTTTCCTTTACAGGAGATACGCAACAAACCTAAATTGAGATTAGTTTTTTGCTTAAAAGTTTTATTTTATAACTAAAATATAATATATCCGATAACTTGAGATTGAAGTTAAGTGAAAACACTTAAAGCTTATTTACTTCAAAGCGCATGTAACATTTATTTATTTTGGGTTTATTTGATAATTAGTGCTCGACAGCTCGGCGGTTAGTAACCTCCGCGCTCGGCTGCACCCGCCCGCTGCCCCAGTGCCTGGTGGAGGTTGCTCATCATCGGACATTAAGGAGTGTGCATAATATAAAATACAAACATCTTTGGTTCAAAAGGCGGTATTCGAATATCGCTTCTACTAGTAAAAACCTCAAAGTGTGGAGGAAAACAAACGTCCCTAGATCTTCATTTGTATTATTTTACATTACATCCCGCTAAATATTTAGAAATGTGTTAGCATAGTTGCGTTTCAGCTGGAAAACCGTGTTTTTGCATCTATTTCCGCCGCTGTCGATAGTCGTTTTGCATAAATATCAAGGTGCAATTTTATTGGCAAAGTGACAGATGGTAATCGTGAGAACCGTCGCTCTCGGGCCGCCGGGGCACGAGGCCCGCCAGGATCCCCGCCCGGAGTCAGGCCCGGAGTCAGGCCCGGAGTCAGGCCCGGAGTCAGGCCCGGAGTCAGGCCCGGAGTCAGGCCCGGAGTCCCGCCCAGAGTCCCGCCCGGAGCACCGCTCGAAATGGACAAAGTCACTCCATTGTGCGGCCTGCTGATTTCGTCCCCGAGCGTCGAGGAGCTTATCTCACGCATTGTCTGCATCATGGTGTCACGTCTGACGGAGTTCGCGGAGAAAAGGGTGTAATAAAGAAAGGGAGATAAGACAGAGGTCGGGTCGGGGGTCGATGTCGATGTTTCATTCTTTAATATTTTTATTAATTGAAAAAACCTCATAAATGTGATCAAAACGATGTATACTTAGAAAGTTGGGTTATTTAATATGAAAGAAAACCATTCTAGAAATACGCATGAAAATTGACACAATCTCGTTTTTGACCGCAATTAACAATCGCGAGAAAGGAACGAAGAGTTTGTCACT
The DNA here is from genome assembly GCA_022113835.1 of Atopsyche davidsoni. Taxonomy (NCBI): domain Eukaryota; kingdom Metazoa; phylum Arthropoda; class Insecta; order Trichoptera; family Hydrobiosidae; genus Atopsyche; species Atopsyche davidsoni. The sequence goes on along the minus strand of JAILWY010000005.1, from coordinate 14,087,641 downwards.
TCCAAAGTATCGGTGCAAAGGTAAGTTACCAATGTTACTAAGTGCACTTTCCACTCGGACACGCGGGTATTATATGAATGTTTTTTTTTATGCACGCTGAACTAGTCGCATCGAACGACAATTATCAATATATATTTTTTCAAGTGGGTCGCATGCGGCAAGGGTTAACGTGTACCGAGACTCGAGAGAAAAAAATCACCTAAAATATTCCGCGGGTTTAATAGTGGAATTTTAATGTTCAATTACTTGAATACATATTTTTAATGTATTAACTGAGAATCGTATCGGCATGGCGGGGTCCATTTTGCGCCACCGGCGGGCGCGCAGTTTTCTCGAGGGTGATCGCGGTCGCCTCGTTTTCGGACTTCAGACTCGACTCGGACGCGGTGGCCCGCCGCAACTTCTACGGCAGGTCGAGCCCTCGCCCATTCTCACCCGACGAGAGAGCATTCAAAAATAAATTCAAACGCGGCGAGGGATCGGCCGTCCGCCGCGGGGAAGTCCCAGACGGCAGAGTCGTCCCAAACGAAGTCAGTCTCTTCGGAATCGTTATCGTTGCGGATATCTCTCCGATGGTATTCCCAAAAAAACCGGTGAACTTGCAAAATCGTACTATACATACTGACAAATCGAGTGAATGAACGGATGACTCGGTCCTTCATCGTATTTTCGCAGATACGGCGGATGCAATCGCGCTAATCTTTTTGAGGTTTCGGTTTTCCCAATGTACGCAATCATATTTCCATATTCGTATACAAAATGTCTCTCATCGGTCAATAAGTCCGGGAATATGAGGGCACTTCCCGATCCTGCGAGCGGGCAGGTTCGGGAGTACCGGGTGACAGAACCGAAGGACAAAAACGCGTCCCAGTTTGACGCCGGGACGGGGCTCCGCGCCGCTCGGGTCGGGCCGACCGAGACAAAAGATGCCTCGCCGCGGTGCAACGTCGCCCGCCCGCGCCGCGTCCTCCGAGCTCGCTCCGTCACTCGCTGTTGCGCAAGACCCGAGACGAATGCGCGGCGGCCGCTCGTCCACACCGCTATTTGTGTCCGCGGAGTGCGAGTGGAGGTGCGGCGGCTCTGGCCACTCTGCACTCTGCACTCTGCCCACTCTGCACTCTGCACTCTGCCCACCGCCCGAGTGTCGCCCGCCCCGAGTTCCCGTCCGCTCTGAGCGCGGCGCGAGGAAGAGGCCGCGGGATGTCACGAAAGGTCATCGGCGTCCGTAATTTCGCATAAAACTATCTGCGCGCACGAAATCTATATCGAGAAAGATGTCCGTCATCGTTCGCTGGCCCTCGAAAAGATATAAAAAGAAAGGAGACTCGATACGGTTCCGCTCTCCTCCATCGCGCCGTGCGACCCCGGACTCGAGGCCTCGAGGACTCGGGACTTCGAGTGTTCAAATGGATCGGTCAGTTTCTGACGGACGACCTTCGCGCATCCGGCGAGTGCGCCGGCGGCGGTAGGTCGAGCTGGCTACTTTTGCCATAAAAAAATATGAACGGATGAGCAGAAACACCAACACGGGGAATAAAATCAACACGATTGACACCGGCACCGCCGGGCTGCAGCCGCGGAGACCGCTCGCGTCCAGTAAATATAGCAACTTCTCGACTCGCAGGAGCGAAGAGACCCGACGCATCGGACGCATCCGACCCCACTGTGAATAAAAAAGAAGAAGTCAACGGAAGCGGAAGGTCGAGAGAGGGGAGAGTTTAAAAGATTCAGACGAAGAGGACTACCGGACTGTCTGCTCTCGGACGATTTCCCGAGCGACGAGAGGTCGCCTCGATTTCTCCGATGACGCGCGAAGTCGTCCGCGAGTATTTCCTCCCCTTACTGAAAATGTCACTATTTGTCTATTTTCCTCCCAAAATTGACAACAAAACGATGCTGCAAAATTTATAATCGATCGGCAAACGTTCAATGCTACAGGAGTGATAAAAATAATTTATCTCTTGAAATAATCTTGACGAACGAGCGTTCCCCCCGGTCGGGCATCGGGAGCGGTGAGAAATTCGGCAGCAATCGGAAACCTCCCATCGGTGGACACCTGCGGAGGTCGGGAGCGGTCCCCCCGTCGGGCGTCGCGGACGAGACGTCAAATTTATCGTGCCGAGGGAGTCTCCTCGCTGCGAGAAGCCGAGGGTCGTCGGGCGGGTCGTTCGATAAATCGTTCGGAGAGCTGATGAAATGTCGATATTAAGGGCGAGCGGCTGTCAATCGAGGGTACCGGATCGGTTCTTCCCGCTGACGGATCGGCCGCGAGTTCGGATCCGAGGACGGAGGCTTCTCGCGGCGGAGAGCCGGAGGGCGGCCCGGAGGCGTCCCGGAGCCGTCCTCAGTCGATCCTGAGCTGACTTCCGAGCTGGGTCCGAGCGGGGTCCGAGCGGGGTCCGAGCGGGGTCCGAGCGGGGTCCGAGCGGCGCCGGCGGTCAAGGACGTCCGCCGAGGCCGCGGCTCTCGGGCCGAGCGTGCTCCTCGCGCGACGCGAAACCCGAGACGCGGTAGAGGAACTGGCCGCCCATCGCCGCAGTTCCCGGCGCAGCGGAGCGCCCGACGGTCCCCGCGTTTTAAACTAGGTAACGAAAATGCACTCACCTATTTTTTTCCAACTCGTTATGACTCGTCCTGAAAAAGACAAATGCGTAAGTTTGCGCAATGCTCGTGTCGATGCGAATCCTCGCGGATCGGTACGAAAACAAAACAACACACTTCACTCTCGCCGGAAGCGCGACCCTCGGGGGTGCGCGGGCGGTAACAAAGAAACACCTTCCGTCTATTGACCGAGACGACTCTCGACACTGCGGATTCGCTCCCGCGGGCGCGTCGGCCGGGCGTTCGAGAGCCGAATCCGATATTTTGAAAATTAAAACGGATTCAAAACGGAAACGTCAGACCGAATCGCGCGCGAGGCGACGGCCGCGGGGGCCGGGGCGCTCACCTGCTTCCTTGGGATTTTTTCGACTTCGCCCTCTTGACGACGCTCCTGAGGTCGTCCGGGACGGGCAGACTGGACGCGTATCCGTGTTCCGCTTCTGCAACCAAAAATACCGTCAGCCCGTCAAAATCAGCTGATTCTCGAATCACAAAAATAGACGGGGGCCATGTTGACGTGTAGAAAGCGACGACAAAGAATGCTCGGCGGCACTCCGAGCGCTCACCTCTGTCTCGTCTCTCGATAAACTCTGCGGCTTGTAACAGTGCAGCGATACTCATATTTGATCGGTTCGATTAAAATACTAAAAACGTTTAACGTAACGCACGACGTTCGACGCGTACTAATAATAAAAACGACACAGGCCCCGGTTCCTAAAGTCGCGACTGCATTTATCGATGTCAAAAACACACTGAGCGACGGATTCGCGTTCGCACAGAGCCGACGCGCTATTAGTCGGCTATCTTCGGGTCGCGCTCGGCGGCGACCAATCGCAGGCCCGCTTGTAACCGCCGAGATTACCTGCCAGTCACGTGAAGCTCACGCTTCCAAACAAAACAAACAGCTGTGCAGCGCGGGGCGGGGGAGCCCGAGCCGAGCCCGAGCCCCCGAATGTGACCACATGATGATAAGTGCCCAGTGATTGCATAGAAACTGTCTTAATGTTTTGTGTGACATAATGCAGGCTTCAATTATTGTGCTTTTCATATAAAATAACAAGCGAGTAACTTTTATCATTATATTCGCTTTACATTTTATTATGTACTATCATTGATTAAAATATTACATTCAATGAAGAGCATTATTCATTTTTTTCCAAAAAATTGTTTTTATTGTTTTAAACTAAATATGTTGTGTTATATCTTTAATCCCAAACAATTTTACAGGAATACACGACGTTTTTATTAAATTGTGCAATACAGTCACTCTCGATCGTATTAGAAGCTAGCTAGTTTTTTTTAAATTAAGTTTATATTTACTTCTGTTCAATCGGTTCTTATTAATTGGTATAATAAAGAATGACAACACAAAAAAGGCAATGTAAAATTTTATTTTATTTACTTGGTTCATATCACAATAATTTTTATCAATAATTAAATACTAAAATCGAAACAATTTGTTAAATATAAGTGGCTTGCAGTACATGCAACCAGAAAAGAAGTAAATACCCTATTTTATATAGTAAATTTGTAAAATAAAAAATGGAGATTATCTTTAATGTAATTTGAATTTATATATATATATATATATACAAACACATATATATATATATATATATATATATATATACATATATATATATATATATATATATATATATATATATATATATATACATATATATATAGGTATATATATATATATATATATATATATATAATTATAAATATATATATATATAGTTTATACATTTTTAAATATATTAACATTCAGTTTAAATAAATAACTATTGGGTTGTTAAAAATTTAATTATCAAAAAAGCTAGGAAAATAATGAAAAAAAAGGGCATTCTCAAATATATATTGTTACAAAAGAAAATATTGAATATCCAAAATATTTGCCATTAAATTTATCAATAAGAGGATCCATATTAAATGTTTTTTAAACTTATAATCTAGTATTGTTTTTCTTCACATTTGTGTTACAGGGTCTATATTCAATATTGATAAACAATTGTGCAATACTTTTTGAAGAGCTAACAGTAAATGCATTCTTGCAAATACTGCAGGAAGAAGATGCTCTCGAGGTTCCTGAAACATAAGAACCAATTCTAAAGTTTACAAATTTTATAATAAATCAAAGTCTTGGACAATGTCTCAAATCCGAAACATAAAAATTGGGTATTGCTATCACAAAACATGATCATTATTAAATGTAAAATACACATTATATTGTGACATAAATTACAAAAAATTCATTCATTCTAATTAAAAATAGTTCATCTTATTTTTTTTTTAATATAAGGCTATTGTTATGTAAATTCTATTAAGAGTTTCCGGCAGGGTTCACATGAAAGGAGTAAGAGTAAAATTCTCATTTATATGTTATTCAATCTTATACATATGTATGTATATTATTTACTAGAACTGATGGTAAATAAAATTAGAACCTTACCACTAAGATTCGAACTCTCCTATAATACATACTAATTCTACCGACCATTCCACTTAAGAAGCTGCATAAATTATGAGGAGCCACAAGACATTTCTTTTCATCAATTACTAGACTTTGCTTGATTGATAATTGATAAGCTAAAATATAGTTGAAAATTAAAGTCCACTCATCCTGAAAAAAATTCACAATTATAAAATTTTTATTAAAATTTATCTTTTAAATAATAATTGATGACTAAAAACTTTTATTTCATATACAAATAACATATTTAATAATTACATAAATTAAAATCATTTCTTAGTTCATAAGCGTCATTTGATGGTGGGTTAGTTTACTTTTGTGGTGTGTTTAATTCATAAATTTAATGATAATTAATGAAAACTGCCGGTATCAATACTTTTTTTTCAATAAGATTTTGTGAAAACATAACTAGATTTTTATTAAGGCAGAGCATAAATTCCCCATAAAAATGGACCCCTGATTGATTTCGACATGCTGGAGGATGTAATAGAGGCCAAAGTAACAAAACAAACTGTGCTTGTTTATTTTACTGTCACTTGTGTTTTCTTTGAAACTTTTTAATAACCTAAGATGATGATGCAAGAATATTTTATCTTATTTCCCCATAGCTAAGATTGTAATTATCGATTTTCTAGAGAACCTGGAAATTACACCGAGAGCACCAGCCACATTAGATACAAATTTGACATTGTTTTGTACCTCATCATTCAGCAGACTGAGGTCGACATCATCGAGAGGCAGTAGTTTGGGATAGATTCCAGCTTGCACTTTACGATTGAAGGTATTGATGATACTAGACAATCTAGCACAATTGTACAAAACAAAAGAGGCACCTGAAATTACGTATAAAATATGTTGATTACTATAAAAAAAAATATTATTATAAAATACAATGCCATCTTACTCATGTTCCATAAACAAGGTTAATGGATATATATATATATATATATATATGAGCTTACTTGATCTCCATTGTCTTCTCTGGCAAATGAATACCAAGTAAGCTAAAAATTAATATTTTAAATAATAAGTAAAATACTTCAGTGATTTTTTCACATATAGATTTTTATTGGTGACCGGTTTCGGCAATCTTTCACGTTAGCATTATCAAACAGAGTATTTTCAGTATTTTACTTATTATTTAAAATATTAAAATGGAATTCCACCAAGTACTACTCTCTCTGTCAAAAATATTGAATTTCTAAAAATTAATGGCAAATAATTTTTGATCCTTCAAATAATATACCCATATTGGGTGTATTATGAATTATTATTGATAATGTCCTTACTCAGGGCTATATTTCCGAGCATCATTTGTGATGAATTATAAAATATAATGTACCACTAATATTTATATTTCTTCAAGTAAAATCCAAAAATATTAAAAGTATTTGATCAATTGTGTTCAATCTCATGGATATGATAACATCTGGTTCTTCTCTGTTTACAGTACCAGAGCCCAAGCATATTACTTAGTTATCATCAACAAATGCTATCTGTTGCTATGCATATGATATTTTCTCTAATACTTCATAATATGCCAACTCCAGGATAAAAATAATTACAATTTAAATTTTTAGCTTAAAAAAAGTATTATCTTGTATACTTATACTATATATTATAATACAAAACAGTAGTATCTGACTCTTATGGAATTCAAAATAATTATGGAGTCTTAAGAACAAAATGTTTTTCCATGTATACCTTTGCTACAGCCACTTCCATTATCAACCATGTCGATTGATACAGAATGACTGGGTTTTATTTGAAGTAAATCAAATGCCATTGCCGCTTCTCCTAATTGAGAAAGAAACACTTTCCACTTGTCATCATTATTAATCCTCAAACCATATTTGTGCTGTGCTATCAATTGCATGTCAGTTGTTCTTTTCCTAAAATTAGACATTAAAAAAATTAAGCGAGACAGATGCTACCCCACTAACTCCATGAAACTAAAGCCCAACGGTGTGTGATATTACACAAGATTCGTTTCCTTTTATTGATAATTGTTTCTCACTCTTGACTCTAGATCAGTCATGTCAAAGATACGGCCCGCGGGCCGCATCCGGCCCTCGGGCCGTATCAATACGGCCCGCGAGCGCAATGTGTCACAGAAAGAGGAATCATGTTTTTTAGAGCTTTTAGACTTATTTAATTTGAATCTGGCCCGCCTACACATACTAAATTTAATATATGGCCCTCTGCAAAATTGAGTTTGACATCTCTGCTCTAGATTAATATTAAAAAAATATATAATTCCCATTAAAAATGTGCAATACTTACTTTCTGTATTCTACTGTAGTTATTTCAGTTTCTTTTAAGCCTGTCTTATTGTTAAGTATCGGAGCGCACATTACGGTTTTGGCATTTTCATATCGACTGTCTGAGCTTTTCAATGTAAAATAAATATGATGGTCTGATGGTAGCTCGAGTTGAGTTACTATTCTATAATTATTACAAATTAATAAATTATTCCCTACATCGCTTAAAAGTTTCAATCTGCAATAACTCATATCCATTTCAGAACCTTCAGATAGTGAAACTTTAACATTCTTATTGAAAGAAATTTTAGGTTTCAAATCTTCTTGTAAATTTTTTAAGCACTTGTGTATAGTCAATGTTCTGTTCATGAAAATATGTATTCTTTCTTTCAAAATACTATATTTACATATTTGTAAATTCCATGCGGAGCTGTCATCAACCAGTTTACGACATGGTTCGTCTAAAGATTCGTAAGCATTATTTGGATACGCGACATCAAAAATTGTCTTAATCGATTCATTTGATGTTTCGTCAGAATTAATGTAGCATTTCCAAGTATCTATTTTCCACGGAAAACTGAATTCGCCGTAGATTTGTAGTTTATCATTGTGTTTTTTTATTATGGCACTTTTAATAAAGCTATCCCGCTTACATAAGTGTGAAAATAAAGTATTTAAAAAAAAATCCAAATGATCCATTGTCAATTTACATACGCATATATTTTCAACATTAAATACTAATAAAACTATCCTTGAATGATTGTAGTGTGTATCGAGCTACAGCACACACGTCTGACATATTGACAGTGTTGAGCGACGGGAGCTGCCGCGAGCCGAGTTGCCACTTCATCTCTAGCCAGATTTACTTTAGTATAGTTTAGTTCAGATTTACGAGGAGGTCAACGACGACCGCTGTCTAACCAAAGTGTACCATCTAAAAAAACTAAACGAGTTCCTCAGCCATATATATGTATGAATATAATAAGTTCGATATATTACCTACATCACAATAACAGCATACGAATATAGAGTAAAGGAGATGTAGGCAATGGGGGTCACTTTTTTGTAAAATGGAATAAAAAAAACCTATAGATTAATTATAAAATATACTTATCTAACTAACAATGAAATCACCTTCAACCATTTCGGCATTTTAATTTTAAAATTATTACAATGAAATAAAAAACAAGTTAGATCACCATTGCCCACATCGGTAGGCAATAGTGATCAATGTGTGAGCAATGGTAGTCGGCACATTTCGCATTTAAAATTGTCACCAGGGTCTTTTGAATCATCGTCATTAGTAGTCACTTCCGAAGTATTATTCTATTCCTGCACAATTTGTTTCTTTACATTCTGAGGACCCACCTTCTGCGACTTGTCTTTCACAGCTTTGGCCTTCTTTTTATTTAATTTTTTGATCATGGTGTCTTTGTCAAATCGTTGCATATTGATTTTTGATCCTTGTCTGTCTTAAGGACATGTTTTCTTAGGCATCTGGATGAAATCTTGGATTCTTGGCTTGTTCTCGGATGTTGAATGAACCAAAAACGCTACATTGTATGAAATTATCCCTCCTGCAAGACGGCTCTTCATGAAAAAATCGCATTCTTTGCTTTGAGTTTAAATGACTGCATGATGCTGGTAAGAGGTATGGGGCGGCAGGGACACCATATGAATATGGTTTTTCTTGCAATGCTCATGGACGGCCAGTTTAATATAGCTTGCATGATTATCCGATATCATTAGGACCAGCTCGTCTGCAGAAGGTTTAGCATAATGGCTAAGGTGCCTTTTTTCAATAAGAATTTCAATATTTATTCATTAAGTTAGGTGATGTGGGCAATGGGGGTCACCTGACTCCGATTGCCTATATCCCGAAAACGAGAAAAAAATCCAATCTAAAAAAAATAATCCAAAAAGTTGAAGCTATAATGGCTAACTGGGTTTTAAATCACGATCTAAAATGTTATGGTCATTACATATCACAAGCATAGAAAGAAAAATCAAGTAGTTTGGGCCTTACTTTCGGATTTGTCCACTCGAATAATCGAAAGAGCGCAAAATCGTTTTACGTATATAACTCGTTAACGCATGACACAAACTACGTGAACCGTCGCCATGGTGCCTTACCTGTGCACAGGTAGTGATTGGCTTCAAAAAACATTGCTCTCTCTTTTGGTTTCTGTTAAAATAGGGTGACCACCATTGACTTCATCTCCCCTAAATACGTGCATATTGTATACTTACGTGGCTCTTTTGTATCACTCTGTGTTTTTAACCACAAAGGCATGAGAAAACATTTTGAAATTATCAGGCTGATAGGTTATCTATAGAAAAAGTTATTAGACTAAAATGTACGCAAAATATAAAAATTAATGAAAATGTTTAATATATATTTTTTAAATTGGTAACTTGCATTAGTAAGAAGTGTTTTTGTAAAATTGATATTGAATTGATAAGCATTGATGATTTCACGATCCATTCACAAGACACAAAAAATATATCTTATGACTTTCAAATTCAAAACATCTAGAAATATTATAATAAATATAAGCTGGTTTAAAACAATCATAATATAGATTAAACTAGTTTAATTAAATATTATAATTTGAATGTTTTAAAATAAATATAACAAAGTGATTTATAAATTTACCAATCGTTGAAATATTACCACCATAGACAAACCGAAGACATCACTCTCTTGTGTAACTGCAGCCTTGCAAAATGAAGGAACAAGTGTGCTGCCTTTGTATTAAATTAAAAATAACTGAGCTGTTGCCATTAGTTTGTTGATGGCCGCAAGTGACGTTGACGGCGGTCTTTCATATTTGACACCACGTTTAAATTGTCCAGTGCTTAAAAGTGTAGACTTAGTCGATCATTTTAAAAATGAAATGGATATTTTGTTTATTTTTAATAATAGTTATTATACATATTTCAAATGGCCAATTACTCGAGGGCATTTACTGCGGAAAACAAAATTGCTATGACGTTCTCGGCGTTCAAAGAGATACATCTAAGATTGATATAGCGAGGAGTTATCGCCAGCTGGCAAGAAAGTATCACCCTGACACGCACAGAACTGTTGAAGGCAAAAAAGAAGCAGAAGAACAATTCAAGAAAATTGCTACCGCTTACGAGATTTTAAAAGACGATGAAGAACGAACGGATTACAATTATATGCTCGACAACCCAGAAGAGTATTATGCCCATTATTACAGATACTACCGGAGAAGAGTCGCTCCTAAGGTAGACGTAAGATTGGTCATCGCCTTTACCATATCCATTATATCGATAATTCAGTATTACAGTGCCTGGCAAAGACACGAAGACGCCATAAAATATTTCATGACTGTTCCCAAATACAGAAACCAGGCTCTGGAATTGGCCAAAACTGAGTCTAAAGAAATCCAAAATAAGAAAAAAGACGGGTCAAAAAAAATAACTAAAGCTGAACAGAAGGAGGAAATCGAGAAGTTGATACGAAGAGTGATAGAAGAGAAAATGGACATTAAGGGCTCTTATGCCAAACCAGAAATCAAGGATATACTGTGGATTCAAATATTTATTTTACCCTACACGGCTGTAGCATATGTGATTTGGTATTTTAAATGGTTTTGGAATTTCACAATTCTTAAAAAGCCTTATGGGCAAGATGAAAAGCTTTATCTTATCAGGAGGAATTTAGGAATGGGTATTCATCAATTTAGAGCACTAGAAGACCACACAATAGAAGAGTATCTCGATGAAGAACTGTGGGTCAGAGAAAACTTTGTCGAATGGAAGGAGAGCCAAGACGAGATTATGAAAAAATCCTTAGCAGAAAATACAAAATATAAGCAGTACAGAAGATACATCAAAACTCACGGAGTTGGAAGAATGACATTTGAAGATTCTTGATGGAAAGTAAGACTGAAGAATGATTTCTGTGTGTTTCTGTTATCTGGTTCTATTATTTATTTTGTAATTTTATCTAAATGTTATTTATTCACTAGGTCTAATCAGAGCTGTCTTTTGTTTTAAGATCCTCTACTTGAATTGTGACGAGTTGGCATTTTACATTGTATTATATGTATTAGATAAATGTATTTGAATACAATACATTCTGCATAGATTTTACGAGTTTCTCGGTTTTATTTATGAGAATAAAATTATTTTATTATGGTATGTTTGTGTTTAATTAACTCAATTTTGTGGAAACACTAAGTGAAAGAATTTTAAAAAAATGTGAAAGATCATGTTTACCCAGAGAATGCTAGGGGACATAAATGAAGATTAATGCAAAAATGAACTTATTTTATTACCAAAAGGTAATAAAAAATTTAATTTCTTTTTGTGATTTTTGTTTTTATTTGTGACCAGTTTTGCCAACCCATCTCGTTTGCATTTTCATATGCTTCATTTGAAAAATGCCAATGAGGTATGTTGGCAAAATCGGGCACAAATAAAAACAAACCATCAAATTAAAACATCAAAATGAGATTCCACCGAGTACTTCTTGTCAAAAGTATCAAATAAACCCTTTTTCTAAAATTATAATTTTGATAAGTGTGGAAAATTTTAATAAAATATTATGATGGAGTTATTTATTATTGGAATTATATTTAAAGAAAAAAATATTCCTTGAAATGCTTAACATATTCAGAAAAACTTGGTATTAACATTTCAAAGGCAAAATAATATTTTAGGAAGTGGTGGAGTTAACGTGTTCACATTTATGGAATCGGATACATTGCCTGATTCAGTGGAACAGATTGAGAAGTGTTTGAATATAGGAAAACTGATAAATCTTGTGATAATAAAAATAATTCTGAAAAGTGAAACTACAGGATTTCCCTGATTTCTAGAAGTCAGTTCAATATGGGCCATTTTCTATTAAACTTCTCTCATTTGAACGTAAGTACATAATATACAAATGTTACGATTATAGGTAAAGTTTCATATAAATATAAAACTTTAAATTTTATGTGTAACAATGAATTACGTCTGGAGCAGATTTTGGAGAAAATTTAGAAATCTTGCCAAAAAACTATTGGTCGGTATTCTCCAATTACGTGCTTTTATAGTTCACCAAGTGTATCAAAATGACAAAGATAGTGAAAGTTGTGGTCAATGATGCATACTTTTAAATTACATCTGGTGATTGGTCAATTTCACTATCTCTTTGAATATACAAGGTAGTTTCTTTACAATGTTAATTGTTACTATGACCACCAAAAAGAAGATAATCTAGTGTTAATAAAAAAATAATTAAACTGAATACGCGAACTTAAATTTTTTGTCAACATAAGGAATATAATATAATTATTATATTATGGTTCATAATACAAAATAAAATTCCTGTACATTTGTTTAATTTTAAAAACATATTTATTCATAAATACATTTTATAAAACTAATACTAATAATATTTAGGTAAATAAAAAAAAACTTACACTAAAATATAAACTTATCTTATACAGGAGAATTCAAAATACTCTTTGGAATGTGAAAATAGTGAAGTGGTCGGTGCAGTATCCTCAGGCTGCAGCCCAGTGGTGTGTATGACCCAGTGTGTTATACATAAACAAACACATTGCCAGCAATGAGAATAAAAATATACCACCTGCCGAGTTTCTGAAGGCATTCAGTAATATTTTAGTATTTGCAGAAACCAGAACATCAAAATATAAATATATATCTTTTTGCTGGGACGAGTCTGCCATCAAATATCTTCTTTTTGATGATAATCACCAATATGAGAAGAGATAATATTAAATTACCGTGTATATTAGTAGAGAGCACGAAAACCTTTTTCTTTTGGATCCGAAATCAACTTCAGGTAATTACAGGGCTGAACACAATTATTTTTGTAATACTTTGGAATGAGTTTGTGTCGCTGGAGGTTTTGATATGAAACACGTTGAGGTTTCATAGCAGCGTGCCTCCACCATTCTTCTTACTTCTTTAGACCACTCTTCTAGATCGAAATAAGAATGTTTGATATGAGTGGATCTCATTTATTTCAGAAAGATTTCACTTTGATTTCAAATTTTCTATTTAATATTTCCCCATTCCCTTTCCCACTTCACCATTTTCCTTGATAAAGTAAATTTCCTTCTGTATTATCATAAATGAGATAACCCTGTTGATCTAAAAGGATAATTTATTAATCTATGTAATACTACTGTTAAAGTATAATATTGAAATGAGAAGATGCTGTATTTATTACTAGATAAATGTAGTTTAAAGACAGAAATACATGTAAAATATTGGTTATTGATAGTGAGTTAGCGATTTTCCACATTTTTATTTTTGTGACTAGATTCGTATAATTTTTTGTGTTGGCATTTCCAAACATTCCCAAAACCTTCACTTTATTTTATCGGTTTTCTAGTTTCATGAAAGGCTCATTAATATTAAGAGCTTTTATTCCTTCCTGCAAAAAATTAGATTTTTTGATGGTTAACAAACTAATTAACACTTAAGCTGGAGTGATGATCGTTTACATTGAAGAGGCAAGATTCTGATTCAGGATTTCCTAATTATTATATTTATTTGACTCACTGATAAGATTTAAGGGATAAAATGTGTATTTTTAAAACAAAAAAAGTCGCAATTTAATTTAGGATATACATAATAGTAATAAAATTTTTACTAGGACGGTAAAAACCCATTCGCCTTAGCCAAACTTTTTGATATTTTGAAGGGATAACAGGTTTAAAGATGTCATTGAAAGAGGAAAAACCTCTATTTCAGTGAAGAGTTTCTGCTATCTCCTTGATGATTCGGTTTGATTTTTATTTGTTGATGTCCAGACTGTTAAATGTCATAGAATCCTACTTTTTAACACTAGCTATATTTTACTGTATTATCTCTGGAAATCACCATGTTAAAGTGAAACATGTTTTTTCAAAAATATACATATAACAGTTAAATTCAGGAGTGAATTAACACACTAAAGGCGGGGTGGTACTAGTACCCGTTCCGTGGACTACTGCCTGAAGGCGGGGCGCATATTAATACGTTTTTGAATGTGTTTACTCTAAAAGCGGCAGAAGGTCATTTTATTCTTTAGGTTTACAGCTCGAAATGTTTGTTTAGGACTCGTCAACGTTACTTCTACCAATACTGTCCAGTGATTTTGAGCAAAGTGGCAATGAAGAAGTGTAGTGGTCAGAGAATGATAATCCTCCAATTATTGAACAATTTTTAGGACAAAGTGGTGTTGTTGTGATGCCAAGTAATCCGCAAAGTGTGTATGAAGTGGTTCAACTTTTTATAGGAAACGATTTATTTGACTACTTGCAAATCAAAGAGTGTAAAGACTAGATTTCACACGTGCAATTTTACGCGAATTTCGTCCGCTTCGCACATCAGTTTAGTCAATTTAGTTACCCGCTTAAAATATAAATATAATATAAGCTGTTGTGTAACAATAAAATTTAATTTATTAACAAAAATCTCATAATTAACTCAAGAGTTGCTGAACGGAAGAAAAAAAAATCAAAAAGTGCAAATCAAAGAGTGTATAGACTAGATTTCACACGTGCAATTTTTGCTCGCTACGCACGTCAGTTTAGTCAATTTGGTACCCGCCTAAAGTGTGTTAAGTCAAAAAGTTTAGATGTAATAAGGCAGATGGTAATTCAATCAATGTAATATTACCTCCCAATCCTCCATATCCAGGGAAAAAATAAATGTATTGTTGTCTACTTGACCGCGATTGGCATCTCGTACTCTTTCCTCTTTAGAGACAGGTTTTATTACTGGTATACCAGTTTTCTCATCTATAAATAAATACATATTATTTAATAATGTGATTCATACAGGGGCTTCTGCATATTTCATTCAAGTATACGCCAGTTAATCATGCGCTATAGAGAATTTTTGTGAGTCTTCAAATATTTATGTAGAATATTTACATTGATTATGTACTTGCATATAAAAAAATTCAAGATCTCACTCAGTTACAAAGCAATAACAATTGAAAGGACTATGGCTCTAGACAAACCAGGATGTGTGGCCTTAAATCTCACCCATTAAAAAAAAAGTTTTAAGTTTCAGGTGTGAATGAATAAACTAAAATCATTTTATTAACACAACAAACATGTTAGGGTACTTAATAAGAATGTATTCAAAGGGTTTTTTTTCTGGGAGAACTGCTACCAAGAATCTTACCAACTGTTTAATAGCACTCATTTTTGACAATAGGAAGATCAGAGATCCCACAGAGAATATACAAAAAAGTAAGACAGTAAGAATTATTTATGACCTTTTTTGAGACAATGAATAATAAGCTTACCAATCAGCAATGACACAAGGCCATCTCTTACAAGAAAGGAAATATTATAAATATTTTCTATAGAGCGAGAAAAGCTTTGGGGGTCCAAAACCAACTTCAGGTAGTTGATGGGCTGAGCATCATTATTTTTGTAGTACTTCATAATGAACTTATTTATTGGAGTCATAAGGTCGGAGTGGTCATCTGCAGTTTTAATATTTTTTACATTCTCTGGTTTCTTCACGGCGTGCTTCTGCTGGGCTACCATCACTCGGCGCACTCTCTTGGGACGCTCTGCCGGAGGTCCAGGCAAAAATGTTCCATATAAATAATTGTAATTCGGAATTTTATTTGGCAAACAGACTGCTGACCATAATCCTGGATTTTGCCGCTGAAAACAGACTTGCACAATGAATTCAATCCCATATTACTAGTGAAAGCTTTATTGGTACAATTTTATAACAAAGGCAAAACTTCGATTATTTTCCGAAAAGCGTAATTAATAAATATATCTCTGCAGTTCATGTAGACAAAAAAAGTAACAAATACCTTGTAAAAAGGTTATTATAAAAATCTACACTTGCAAATTTTACTAAAACTGTTCTTCAACCCAACATGAGTTGTGAGTCTCTAGAGTTCACGCGTTGCTTTGTACCCGTTAGTCAGATTCGATCAGAGGCAGTATGTTAAAATAATAGCGTAATTAACCTCCTCAATTAGTTCAAGTCTTTAAAGAATCACAAGCTTAACGATGAGCTTACAATATATGGACTCAACTAGGTAAAAGTAAACTTTGAGGTTATATTGCATTTGTCATCAAGTCTGGTATTATAAGGATGCAGAAATATCAGTGTTTGAAATAACAAGTGTGATGTTAATTATTTAAACACAAAGTTCAGTAAAAATCTATACAAGGTATAATTAAAATATAAATTAGTAAGTTTGAACGATTATAATTTATATATTTTGTTGAATAAAACTTACAATATTCGCAGCAAGTTCGTCCGGGTCATAGGCATTTATATTTCCGCTCACACTGCCAGCACACCGGACAACAAAGTTGGAGGTTTTTAATAATATTTTTGAGTTTAGTAAGTTTTCGCTTGGGTGTGCAATTCTTTCATTTAACTCTCCATCGTTGAGGAGCTCTTCATTTTCCTTTATACAGTCACGCGCTTTTTGTATCGTGTCATGATTAAGAGTACCCTGGTCCTCTGCAAAGATAGTAAGATAATCTGAAACTTTCGCTAAAATGCAATAATAATGTGAAATCAACACCGATGCGGAAAACGGACACCATTAGATAAGTTTAAATTACAACTTGCCCAAAATACTGACAGCTTGATCGATCAACCTATACTTTATCTTCCTATTGGAACTACCCAAACTAGAGCGAGATTGGCTTTGACTTGACATTTTCTCAAATCCACCGATGAACTGGAATAACAAACAACGTTCGAGGTTTTGGCGGGACTTCAAGCGAAAACAAAGAATGGACCGGCCGCGCCGAAGCGAGTGACGTCACGGCGGCTCCAGAGACAAGCTGTCACGGCGGCTCCAGAGACAAGCTGTCACGGCGGCTCCAGAGACAAGCTGTCACGGCGGCTCAGAGACAAGCTGTCACGGCGGCTCAGAGACAAGCTGTCACGGCGGCTCCAGAGACAAGCTGTCACGGCGGCTCAGAGACAAGCTGTCACGGCGGCTCCAGAGACAAGCTGTCACGGCGGCTCCAGAGACAAGCTGTCACGGCGGCTCCAGGGACAAGCCAGAACAGCCACCGAGCGAGTGACATTGCCGTGTCATCAGATTCCCCGGAAGAACCATCAAAAATGTGTGGATAGCGTAGCAACGATAGAAAAACATAAAAGGGTAATTTTTATCGCATTAAAATCTTACCAATCAGATCGGAGCAAATTGAAATCCGCTTGCCCCAAAAAAATATTTACATATGTAGGTACTAACTATAGTATCCTTTTGTAAGCTAATACCAGCAAAGCGCTTCTCTTTCTAATTGTTGAACACGCTTATAAATTTTCTGCGTTTATTTACCCGACCTGATGAATACACCTTATGCTTTCGCGCACGCCTATCGGAATAAAACTTTTTAGAGTTTGAATCAATGTTTTTGTTTTGTGTTGTTAAAAATCTATATATAATAAATGAAGATGCCCTTCAGTCATCGATAGTAAAATTATTTACTCATTCGCCTGATATCCGATTGGATAAAAAATAATTACCTGAGTAAACATAAAATGATTCAACGGAAATTGCGAAAGTTTGCTTTTTAATAGTAAGATACTGTAATTGATTTAATATTTAAGATTATCAATTTTAAGATAGGCCGGCAGCACCTACGACTGCGAGGCCGGTGGCGTCACCTTTATTTCTCCTTCTACAGCCGAAAGTGAAAAAAATATCGGTGGTATTAAAGTATTAAAACTGCGGGGAAGATCCCCGCAGGTATTTCTTCAACATATGCTGCATTCCCGTAAAGGGGGAAGAGGCAGCATATCACATGTTACACTTTATACATTACAATTAAAAAAAAATTGAAACGATATAAAATGAATTATATCTTCCGTCTTCATGCTTCCTGTAGAGGGGGTAAGTCATGAAAACGTAGTCACGCCGGAAGGGAGGGGCTCTCTTGTCGAGCCTTCTCCAGCTCCTCCTTTTTCCTTTGGACCTTCTCGCAAAAGTCCACGACGCGTCCCCGGGTGTTCTGCGTGCCAACATGGACGGGACCAGTTCCTGCGTCGTCCATGTGACGCCAGCCTTGCAGCCTTGCAGCCTTGCAGCCTTGCTTGTCATCTCTCCGTGCGCTCGCCGACCGGCCTATCCTCACCAGGTAGCTGCCGAGGCAGCCGTGCCCGGTGAGGAGTTGGGTCGGTAGCTCCAGTGGGCGAGGACCGGGATCAATCGGCCGATACATGACTCGCATATGACGCGGAGCGCTAGTAGGTAATGCTGTGTATCGTTTACGTATGAAAATCTTTGTAAATGCAATTCAATATATTTCCTTAATTAATGGAACTGGTATTTATTTTGTAATACTCCATTTAATTACAATAAAATAAAACCAAATGGTTTTGGAGACTACGTTATTTTCACTATTAGCGAGAGCTCTTTCGCCGAACACGGCATCTTCAAGACTTGAAGATGCCGTGTTCGGCGAAAGAGCTCTCGCTAATAGTGAAAATAACGTAGTCTCCAAAACCATTTGGTTTTATTTTATTTCAATATATATCCTTAAAATGATTTTTAAGGACGCCGCCAATTTCGTTCAGACGATGAAGCTTCTTTACGGCCACAACCGCTCGAGGCGATTTCGGGATTCCTGGAGGGACGGTATTCAGGGACGGAGCCGATCGGAGTCGGTCTCGTGCGACTCGATCGGGCCGCCGGGGCAGCGGGAATGACCTCGGAAAGACCCACCCTGGCCACGATCCGGCAGCTCTCCGCGTGGGGCTCAGAAATGGCGACATCTGCGGGAAGATGGCGGAGCACACTCAGGGGCCGGGGACGCGTGCACAATAGACAGGGGACAAAATAGGGAAGACCGGGAGATAGCGAGTGAAATGTTTCCAGTGCAGAGGACCCCGTCTCGCGCGCGACTGCGAGGAATACCTCGAATGCTAGCTCTGCTGGAACGAAGGTCATGCGGCTAGAGACTGTCCGGAGGCCAGCGGGAAAGCTCGTGCGTCAGCAGTTTCCCCACGAAGGAGTCAGGGGCGCTCCCAATGTCAAGGAGGCGACAGTCTGCGGTCGGCAAATAACAGTCACCAGACCCAGGCGTTCGCCTGAATCGGAGACGAGCGAGAAGCGACGCAGAATCCGTCGCCGGCACGAGAGTGGCGTGCCGAAGCGCGACGACGGCGGTCAGGAAGATTATGGGTCTGAGGTGGAAGGAAGGTGGCAATGGAAGCATCGTTTCCAGAGGTGGACCCGGTTGCCGGGATGGATATGATCCGACAGCCGGGAGGAGGGGGGTTTGCGAGCGAGAGCGAACCCGGAGTGGCACCCCGAGCTTCCCCCGTGACCGGCGATGGGGCAAAAAAGCGCTACGTAATCCGAGACGTGGATTTTGATGCCGCATTCGACAGGTTCAAATGGTCGATCGGGTGGCGCTGGAACGAGGGGAAACCGGTACTGAGGAATGGTGCCTCTCGTTACAGCGGCACCGCTGGAGAGGACACCGAAGAAGCGTTCGAACGGGGCGTCGCCGAGTGGATAGAGCGCGGATGACTGCAGCTGACCCCTGACAAGTAAAATGGTTTAGGGTAAACTATTCCACACGACATACCTGGGATTTGAATCCCGGCTCCCGGCTGTCGCGTTAGACGGAGGAGCGCGGTCCTCGGCTGCGGGTCGGCTCCTCGCAATTCTGCTTCAAGCGGCCGATGTAACTACTCCGAGACCGCCTTTTATTTCACACATGGGAAATCAAATAATTTTCCATTCAATTTGTGTATCTTGATTTACTTTGTGTGATGTAAACATGTTCAGATATATATCTCGTGTGATTTTCCACTGTTCTTCTTCATAATATTATATATGGCCAACGATTAGAAGTAAACCTTTCAAATGGGATATTGTTTATCTGACATGTGTTTATTGCACACGTAAGTATCAAACGATTAAAAGTTATTTAATTATATGTGAGTATACGTCTGCGGATTGCAACACATTCGATATAGTAGTATTGGTTTTGTGAGTAATTACAGCGATTTTTAAATGATGGATTGTAAATTTTCACTTACGGATTACTAGGCCCTATCGATATCGTCACCTTAATCTATCGATATTGTTGCCGTGAGGAATACTTAATTTAAAAACTCACAATGTCGATAAAAGGGGATACTTTTGAAAACAGCCCACTCCAAAGAGTCAATGCGAATCGAATTAAATTAAGAAACAATGGAATTCCTTTTCAACATTTTAAATAAAATATTTTTGTGATTTTTCCACACGTTTAATTTTATTGTTGATCGGTTTCACCGACCTTTCCCGTTGGCATTATCAAGCTAAGTGCTTTTAGTTTGATAATGTCAGAGCGAAAGTTTGGCGAAACCGGTCACCAATAAAATTAAACATGTGGAAAAATCACAAAAGTATTTTATTAGATTAAATATTCTCGATATTTCGGAGAAAAATATCACAAATAAATTGTTGATTTGTTATAAGACTTACAGAATATATATTTATATTTTATGATGATTCTCCGAATCGATTACCTTGATAATAAAATATACACGGTGTTTCGTGAGTTTAAAAAGAATAAAACCTAAAGTTTTGATTACTTACTAGCAAATAGCTTGCCTTACCGAGGCAAAAAAGATTTACAGAAGCCGCAGTCATGACTGGGGTCAATTTTATCATCACTATTTAATATAAATTTTTCTCTAATTTTGTAAGATTTATAAAAAAAGTATTCGCATAGGAGACATTGCTTTCAATGATTTTAAAGATTAGCCAAAAAGCAGATTTTTTAATGTTTGATAACCTCTCTTCGGGTTCAAATATGCCTTTCGGTGGAAAGTAGAAAACGCTAAAAAATACTGTACTCTCCCAGCCATTCGGCCATAAAAATATTCATTCGCGGGTCACAACACACCTATACTAACTATATTATTCTCGTTAGCGGTGAAACGACGAGATAAATTAAAAATTCTTGTGTTCATCTGAAATAACGTGTTTCAGGATATACCATATTTAAGTTCTTTCGGGTGTGTGCCGTTTCCGAATCTCCCAGCACTGCTCCGTGCGGCTCGGGGCAGCTCCGGGCGGTTTGGGGCGGCTCCGGGCGGCTCCGGGCGGCTCCGGGCGGCTCCGGGCGGCTCCGGGCGGCTCCGGGCGGCTCCGGGCGGCTCCGGGCGGCTCCGGGCGGCTCCGGGCGGCGTCGCTGCTCGAGCCAGATTATTTTTGAATGGATGTCAACCGAGCGGCCCGGAGCGAGAATGAACGCCGCCACCGTAGTCGCCTCGCAGTCGCGACTCCGGTCGATGTCGCTGACGAGGCCGGGAGAGACGGAGCCCCCTGGCCCCCGAGCCCTGGCCCCCGAGCCCTGCCCCCGAGCCCCTCGCGGAGCACTCGTCAGTAGATATTTAAGTGCCGCGTTTTCTTAAACCGCTGCAGTGGCGTCGCATTTCCCGAGTAAATACTGGCCTCGCCGCGACGCGCACCTGCCGAGATATGGACGACGGCATAATTACTGAGGTGAGTTTCCGACGCCTTGTATTGTATTACATGTTTTTTTTTTATATAAACTAAACTCTTAGCAATAAATATCTCGACATATACGCAGAACGATGACATCAAAATTAAAAACTATAGGTTATGTTTAAAAAATACATAATATTACGCAACATAGTTGCATATTATATAAATTATGCTAGTGACACAACTTTCCTAAACTAATACGTGGTTTTATGATTTCGATAGAAACCGAGGACACAAAAAGATAAATTTAAGCTATTTTCAAGTTAAATTAATAAAATATATTTTCACTACAAAAGTATGTTAACAAAAAGTAGAGTCCGACAGTATACTTCAGCTGAAGAAGTATCTCGTTTTAATTTGTTGGTATTTCAAACAGTGACTCGGCGCCTGAGAGGACAACGAAATCAATTTTGCCAATTGTTTTGCATAATTGTGTAATTATTATATATAAGGCTTTTAATAAATATTTTTTGTTCGTAAAACAATTCGTTATATTTGTATTGTATGAATTATCTCTGTTTGTGAGCTCGTCCCTTATTAACATGGCTGTTGCTTTTTTAAAATAAAAATAAATAAATAATTTTTCAATTTAAATACAAACATTTAACATTATTAGCATTGTTTTGATAACAATCACGATAATTCCAAACCGCAAACCGTGGAAATATTTGCATCGGCCGATGGTGACGAGGAATTGTTCAATTTCCATTTATTTTCCACACTCATACGCCTGTAATGATGTAGTCTAAATAATAGAGTTGTTTTGAACGTTTTTTTCAAAATGAATATTGTAAAAATGGCTTCTTACTGACTTCAAACAGTTCTTTTCTCACGCATTGTGCCAGCCGATTCGAAAGTTCTATTATAAGTGAATTCAAGTCTAAATAATTAATTAATACATTCACCATGAACCTTTTACATAGTGACAGCTTCATACAACTTCAACAATCTATTGAGAGAAAAATAAAATACACCGATAACTCTATTTTAAATGCTGTTTGCTCTGTTTATCAATAGTTATTAATACGAAGGATGAACTGATTAACTAGTATTATCGAGATTCTTAGTATTCACCATACATAAGTTAGAAGTAACACCTTCCTCGTTCGTCATCGTGCTTATTATAAAGCTGTCAACACACACTGCGATATGATATCCCATGGCATTCTTTTTCCGGCAAATACATCCAAAATAAGAAACCGCCATTGGCTAATCACCGTTCGGTTGTCAGTTGTATTGCAGGGTGTGTAGGCAGCATCGAAGTCGATGGGGTATTTTGCTTTTACCACTTTACGTAAGAAGAACGTTTTATTTAGTTAAATTTTAGAAAAATATATCTTATACTTGTATTATTCTTGAAATATGATACTCATATTTGCCATTACTATAAAAGCATTAAATGTTTGTGGTTTGCACAGTCTTAAATCTGTGATAGCATATTCTATTATGTCATTACAATTTATCATCATAATATTTATTCGATGCCGTGAGTTACTGTGGCGGTTAGAAGAAAAATAAAATATTGTATAATATATTAGATAAACCAATATTTTTGACAGAGAGTACGTGTTGGAATTCCATTTTAATATTTTAAATAGAATAAAATACTTGGGTGATTTTTCCACATGTTAATTTTTAATTGGTGACCGGTTTCGCTAACCTTTCACGTTGGCATTATCAAAGCTTAGTTTGATAAAAATAACACGTGGAAAAATCACCCAAGTATTTTATTATATTTAAAATATTATTTTATATATCTTTACGTGTATTATAATTTTTTTAAATTTTCATGCATGGTTCCGGTAAAATTACATTTTTGTATAAAAATCGTCTAGAATATTTAACAAGTTTATTTTTTATGACGGAAACTATTACGTAACAAATATTATTATAAAATTGATTAAATACACCGAGGAAACATTTTTGAGTACGTTTCGAAAGTTTATTATTGTTTTTAATAAAAAGTTTTTTCAAATTTGTGGGAAAATCCCGCTGGGGATTTTAAAATGAGGAAATCTCGCACTGTTTTGCCGAAGGAAACGCAAGATATTTTCCAAAAGGCCAGAGTGATATGCATAAAATGTTTAATGATAAACGTTTAATAATAAACGATAAATGAAAAACGTTTTTTTTTATTTATGAAAACATAATAAATGACAGAACATCGGTTGTGACTTATAATTTTTTTAAATTATAAGTCTTCGATCATCGTATATCAAAAAAGCAATTGTATTTAGTCCATTCTTTTACAATAAAAATACTACTATTATTTTGGGAAGTTTAAAAATATACATCAGTTGTAGGAAGCATTTTTTTGCAATAAAAAGCTCTAACATAAAACAACTCGGTTTTCGATTTTGCTTTATTGAAAAAGCGAATCGTCTCGTGGATATCGTCTGATGTGATATTCAACAAGTTGTTCGGTGCTGTTGAGAGCCTCAGTTCTATTCAGAGTAACGTCATTTCAAGCATGTTCTGATTCACAGCTGACCGCTAAGAATTTGTACAGGACGGTAAGTTCTCCCGTGCATTAAATTTCAAGAGCAAGTTTCAAATCAAACATGGTCGGTGTAACATCACGAAGTTCAACAAAATGATTTTTAAAAATATTTTGGATACTAATTTGGTGGAACTGATTCGATCTAATGAATTATATTTTAAAATTGTATACACAAAACTAAAATTTCTACTATTGTTATTTTGCCTTGAATATAATTTACCATAGATAAATATTTAATGTGACATCGTAAAATTTGTATCCATAAAGATATTAATACATCGCAATAAACGTGTCGCAAACTAAGACATTGCAAATAATGTGTTTCTGGAAAAACATTGATAAGATACGAAGTAAGAATTTTAACAAATGCCTCGTTTTCTTCAAGTTTCACATCCAACAAATATCCCTAGCGAAACGACTTATAAATTACTCAATAATTTTAGGATTAAGGAGTCAGAAACAATCGACGACGGTCTTTTAGATATTTTAGCCATTTTGATAAACATAATTAATATTATTACAGTTTAAATCGGTCTCTCGCTCAATAAGTTCATATACAGGGTGTTTTTTATAGAGGTATTGAACTTTAAGTTGGCAACACTGTTTTAACTGGCGGCCATTTTGTAAGCTGTCAAGGGATTTATGTTTAGTTTGGTTTGGCATTTCAACATGAATAGACTAACGCCTGAACAACGATTTCAAAATGGGCCCAAAACAAGATTGCCGTTGATCCCGATTTTCATAAGCGAATTTTGTTTAGCGATGAAGCTCACTTTTGGTTGAATGGATACGTCAATAAACAAAACTGCCGTATTTGGAGTGATGATAATCCTCAAGTGTATGTTGAGACACCGTTACATCCAGAAAAACTGACTGTTTGGTGTGCTTTATGGGCTGGTGGAATCATTGGTCCGTACTTCTTTAAAGACGATGCTGGTCAGGCCGTTACAGTCAATGGTGACCGCTATAGAGCCATGATTACTGACTTTTTCGTTCATCAATTGAACAACAATGATGTGCAGGAGCTGTGGTTTCAACAAGACGGCGCAACATGTCACACAGCTCGTGCCACAATTGCTTTATTGAAGGAAACGTAACCGCATAGTTTCACGTTTCGGACCCGTTAATTGGCCTCCAAGATCGTGCGATTTAACGCCGCTAGACTATTTTCTGTGGGGATATGTGAAGTCGCTAGTCTACGCCGATAAGCCCGAAACGATTGACCACTTGGAGGACAACATTCGCCGCGTTATTGCCGATATACGGCCACAAATGTTGGAAAAAGTCATCGAGCATTGGATCTCCAGACTAGACTACGTTCGAGCCAGCCGTGGCGGTCATATGCCAGAAATCATATTTAAATTATAATGCCAAAAAATTATCTTTCAAATAAAGTTAATTTCATGTCAATTTAAAAAAATTATCTTTGTTTTATTCCATTTCAAAGTTCTATACCTCTATAAAAAAACACCCTATACTTGGTACTTATAATCAATACACCCTGTTTGACTTTTGCAAGACTCCAACTGAATTGGATATTACTAATGATAATATTTATCAAATTTTACCATAATCCCTAGATTATAAATATGTTTACTACCGGATTTTGTATTTATAGATTATCGTTTTAAAGTATGTACTTAAATAAGGAGATGTCTGGGACATTTAAAACGTATATATTAAATGATACGACGTATCTATAATATCTTTAAAATCAGTGAATAAACAACTCGTTATTATAGAAAAACACATAAGTTAAAAAATCATTATCATTTTTTTGATTACCTAGCAAAAAATATTAGATTAAGGAGGTCGTTAGATCGCAATCGATGAACTAGATCGACCGTTTCCGATTTCTTTATTCTTCGCAGGTGAATATGGGCAAAATTAATTAATTATTTAGCATAGTCGCCACACTAAATTTGTTAAGTGAGAGTATCTGATTCTTTAGAGATATCGTCGAGGTCTTTTTTTAAATTTATGCTCTAACAAATTACTTTATAATGAACTAACCCATCAAATATATTTGCGCTGTCTAGTTGTGATGAAAATCTTGTTAGTTTTCATTGCAAACTCGGGGGGCGGCCAGCGCGGGGGGCGGCCAGCGCGGGGGGCGGCCAGCATGGCAGGGGCGGCCAGCGCGGGGGGCGGCCAGCATGGCAGGGGCGGCCAGCGCGGGGGGCGGCCAGCGCGGGGGGCGGCCAGCGCGGGGGGCGGCCAGCATGGCAGGGGCGGCCAGCGCGGGGGGCGGCCAGCATGGCAGGGGCGGCCAGCGCGGGGGGCGGCCAGCATGGCAGGGGCGGCCAGCGCGGGGGGCGGCCAGCATGGCAGGGGCGGCCAGCGCGGGGGGCGGCCAGCATGGCAGGGGCGGCCAGCGCGGGGGGCGGCCAGCATGGCAGGGGCGGCCAGCGCGGGGGGCGGCCAGCATGGCAGGGGCGGCCAGCGCGGGGGGCGGCCAGCGCGGGGGGCGGCCAGCGCGGGGGGCGGCCAGCATGGCAGGGGCGGCCAGCGCGGGGGGCGGCCAGCGCGGGGGGCGGCCAGCGCGGGGGGCGGCCAGCATGGCAGGGGCGGCCAGCGCGGGGGGCGGCCAGCGCGGGGGGCGGCCAGCATGGCAGGGGCGGCCAGCGCGGGGGGCGGCCAGCGCGGGGGGCGGCTCCTCGCCCTGGCGTCAGCGATTAGGTTCAGTGGCGCACGAGTCACT
This sequence comes from Atopsyche davidsoni, assembly GCA_022113835.1. Lineage (NCBI taxonomy): Eukaryota > Metazoa > Arthropoda > Insecta > Trichoptera > Hydrobiosidae > Atopsyche > Atopsyche davidsoni. The sequence continues at coordinate 14,060,617 of JAILWY010000005.1, read as the reverse complement.
TCCTTCGAGGGGAATTTTCCACGAAGCGAGACACCGACGCATTGGATCGCGGGTGCGAAAGATATGGAAAATTACTGATTTGTTTGTCTTATGATACAAATTGAATATGGAGCACCGTGTTTAAACTCTAGGGCAGAAAAAAAGTTTTATTTGAATTTTTAAAATAATATTAATATATTTTTGGTATCGTTTGAATACCCAATCAGCAAAAAAATATCGGAACATGCTTTTTGGCACGGCTTTGATTCATTTTCTGCATCGGCCGGTCTGGACGGCGACGACGATTCGAATGCAGTCGTCAATCACAAAAATTCTGAATTGAAAATTGTGATCGTTTTAGCGTTTGTGAATCATACAAAGTGCATGTGCACCGGTAAATTCTTTTTAACCTCCGATCAACCCTGCCTAATTCTGTCGTAACTTTATCATGCCTTAAGAATATGAAGAGAAGTTTTCATTTAAATAGACAATTTTTTTTTATTAATTTATCGAGTGATGTACGATCGATGGGTTGCATTTTCTGATAAATAGTGTCGCATAATTAGTAATTGTGTCCATCGCGTGACGCGTGCATTTAACTCGCAGGAAAACTCCCCGGCACGCAAATGGACATATTGCAAAGATAATTGCTCTAATAACCGTAAATCGATAAGCCAAGCATCGCGCCTCTATATAATATTTTAAAATAAACAAATACAAAGACTTAAATGTTATTCGCTCGTGTTATTTTCACCAAATGCTACAGGTGAATTGGATCTCTTCCTGAAAAAAATATCCAGAAAATAAATAATACGGCGATTCTAACAGATAGTATGATTTTACTATTTTCGAAAAAATGTGAGAATCTCGTAATTGTTTTTTTAAAAACTATAATGGTTTACAGATTAGGCCTGTCATGCTTAACTTACAGTTGGCAACGTTACTCATTAAGCTCCGAATATTATTTTTTATGCATATATTATAAATGCAATAATTCTATATATTATTTGTTAATTATTATGTCATCAATATTCGTGTATTATCGTGTTACATTTTACTGCAGCAATGAAAGCTAAATCATGTCAATTGTAGTCATTTTATTGCAATAACTTACGCGATAAGCCATTCTTATGGCAAAGCCATTAATTACGGTGATTACGGTCATGGCGGGTTGTCAGGATTCTTTCTTTATCACGATAGTTTTATTTAAAAAATCCGCTACGAAATACACCGACAATTATTTTCAATACAAACGAATAAAGCAGAATGTATTGAATAATAAATTAGAATTAGAACAATTCTTCTAAACTAACTAATTCTTTCCAACAATCGAGTCTCGGATGCCCGTTGCTTGCGTTCATTTTTCTAATATAAATGCTTCTACTCTGATATTGTTGCAGTAGGAAAGAACAAGGAAACTCATCAAAATAAAGATAAAATAATAAAACCAATCAATAAATCAAATATTTTTTATCTACTTTCACAATAAATAATCGGCAAAGTTATTGAGTGCAAATTATCACACTCGCAATTAATAAACTTCATACGTATAATTCTTTGAATGAAAGATTAGAATCGTGTTGCCGACGGTGTCTCCTCATATTCGAACTCGTCACTCGTAATTGAAACTCGCACGAGAGTAGCGCAAGAGTAGCGCGAGAGTAGCACGAGAGTAGCGCAAGAGTAGCGCGAGAGTAGCTCAAGAGTAGCGCAAGAGTAGCGCGAGAGTAGCACGAGAGTAGCACGAGAGTAGCACGAGAGTAGCGCAAGAGTAGCGCGAGAGTAGCTCAAGAGTAGCGCGAGAGTAGCGCGAGAGTAGCACGAGAGTAGCACGAGAGTAGCACGAGAGTAGCGCAAGAGTAGCGCGAGAGTAGCTCAAGAGTAGTGCAAGAGTAGCACGAGAGTAGCACAAGAGTAGCGCAAGAGTAACTGGAATGTTTCATCAGATCTAATCGAGCCAAATATCACCGATCGTAAAATCGATACGAAGAAACTCGAAATAATATAGAATACTTTATTTTATAAGTTTTGCGCACTCTTTCCGGTACTTGTTTAGAAATAGTAAGTGCTGCATTCTAGCACACTTCTTGCAAAGTCAAAAACAAATATTTATTTTTTGAATTTGATATTGTTTGATGTAGAAACGTTTGTTGTTTTTGCATTCGCTATGGAGAATAATTTATTATCATTTAAATGTACCAATAATCACTTTATTTTCGAACTTATTATTTATTATTCGAACACGTATATATTTCCATAAAATACGTATTTGCAGATATATTGGAAAAATTCAGGGCCACACCGGCCAACGAATGAATCGGGAAATTCATCAGAAAGTAAAAAAAACTGAAACCCTAGGTCGCGATAACTCCCGAAATATGTTTATTTTTGGATATTGATGTATCTAATATATAATCTTAATTCGATAAGCTTTAGTGTCAATGTTTCATAAACGCACTCAATTAAATTATTAACAAAAATACCAGATAAACAAAAGTTTTAAGGTATATTTTAAATAGATGAACTATATTGCGTTATTTGTAAATTTAAAATTGTTTGTATTATTTTATTGTACCGATAGCGAGTCCTTTGCCTCCCCCCAGTCGGTCGCTGGAAATGCCTCGATTCGACATTTACTACCTCAGTATTCAAGGAATCGTCGATCAAAATACATCGCTTATCGGAAACTCTTCAGACGCTGTTGATAATATTTTTCTGACGATTATGAATGTTATGTTACCCGACAAGTATTCTACATTTAATGAAAGATTGCACAATGGAGTATAATCACAATAACCGCATTATTTATCTATTGAAGTACTCGTATTATAACAATCACGCTGAATATGTTACAATAACAAATGGAGAATTATGCATGATGCATTTTTAATTTTCATTACACGGGTCTCGGCCTCGCGGGCCGGGCTCCCCTCGTCGGGACCGCGTCGTCCTGCTCGACTTCATGACGGCGATGATGGCAGTCGAGCTCCGCGTCATCCTCGGCACTCTGATCCGATCTGCCTCTGAGGTGCTCGAGTTCGCTGAGCAAGTCATCCGACACTGCGGACTGCCTCGGCCTCGGCCTCGGACTCGGACTCGGACTCGGACTCGGACTCGGACTCGGACTCTCGGGTCGTCTGAAGGTCTCCAGAGCTCTCGGGCGGGAGTCGCGTTTCTTTCGGGCGATGTATGTATTGACGTTGTTGAAATCGCGTTTAAAAAAATTGCTAGGTTTTATAAAGTAACAATGTTATCTTAACATTTTAACGAGACACAATCCACTATCGACCGGAAACGGTACCCATTCATGATAATGGAAACCCTTCCGTGCATGTACCCGTTATCTTTTGTAAATTAAAATAATTACCATTCGTTGTAAGCATACGAATATATTTATGCTATTAAAATTATAATATTTAAAAAACCTCAGTAAACAAGTTTACTATATTACCAAGAATCCCATAAAAAACATAAAATATTATAATTCATCATATTTGCATGTTCTCAATACTCGGCATGTATGCATTATTAACCTCAAATCTTTTTTTGTTTTTTTTTACTAACCGATTTATTATTTAAAGTACGAGAAGTCCGCGCCAATTCATTCATTGGCCGTATAAAGTTCAAAATTACAATTTTCAACTTCCGTCCAAACTCGCGCGCGACTCCCCGCGGCTCTCGATCCCGTCAGGTCTAGTGACGACTGCCCCATTTATTGGATTTTTTCCTTATAAAAATAACAAAAGTCCTTTCGGTTTTCCGTGATGGCTCCTTTTTATTAAACGCGATTTTTTCCTTTTAGCAGAACACTCTGTGACTTGCAATAATGTTTGCGGGTTTGCGGGAAGCGATGGGCTCACCGCACGATTTTTCCTATTAACAATAATATCGAACAGATGATTATTTAACAATTTTTACAAATTTTAAACCGGAAACGACAAGAAAATACTCGAATATTTTTTCAGGACACTTCGCGTCCGCGGCGGAGCTCCACTGCGCGTCCTCGTGACCGAGCGAGACTCGCGTGCGGCAGATGCTAAAAATAAGCAGCGTCTTGCGAACATTATCGGATTCATTGAAATATGAAGTGCAGCATTTTTGAAGACTCAAATCGTCCATTCAAATTACCGCAGGGTGAACTCGTGTACCTGACTATTTAGGGGATCGTTTTGGCGAGTATATCGCATCGTAGAATACAAATCGAACCGAGGCATCGAGTAGAAGCAGTTCCGAGAGTGGAAGGTGCGACGGCTCGAGAAGCGCGGGGGCCGAGTCGCCTTCCTCTGAGTCTGCACTCGCTCCCCGAGAATGCAGTCTCCCTGCCAAGTGAGCCGCAGCCGCCGATCGTCCCCGTCACGCGGCCTCACGTGACGGCAGATCTATTCCGGGCCCCGCTTCTTGAAGCACTCCCCGCAAAAAAACACCAAACATTCTTATTTATATCATTCGCGATATTTTCGCTGTCGTCCATTGACGCCTGTTTATTTGCACTAAAATTACTGCCACTGTACGAAAAGCACGCTGCTAATATTTATAATGACGTCTTGGCAATAGACATTGAAATATTTACCTACAGTAGTAACGCACTCCGGGGAGAGGAGAGTGTTACAAAAAAATATACTCGTATATTCAAAAATGTTTTGTGTCAAATAGTCCGAGGGCGAAGAGCCGCATGCGGCGGATCCGTTCCGGTCGAGGCTTACTTGATAATTGATGATGATTCCAAAAAATGACAGCCGTACTCGCCCTGCCAAAAAAATTCAGAATTTAAATTTTTCAATCAAAGTAAATGCAAACATTCTCAATTTTATAGAGTACGGCAGTTTTGTTTCCTGAAAAAAAAAAAAACAATAATATCTAACTTCAATTCAAATTACAGAGGAAGTGAATCTTTTTGCAAGTCAAATATTACCCACAATAGAACATTCCGTTGACAATATTATTTTATATATGCAGTGTATGAGTATAATTGTATATAAAGATTTTCCAAGCTGCTTCGTGCGCAACGTAAACCTAAAACATGTTTGTAATATCTATTTTATCAAAGCGGTATTCGGATACTAAACCGCAACGCGTGTAGTTCCAAGTGACGTAATCACAAATTATAGCGATAAATTAATTTCAATTGATAAGTACAAAAGCTATTCAAGAATATAACATTTTCTGGAGCAATGAGTAGGTATAAATATAAAGTCCAGACGTCACAGGATAAAGTCCTCTAGACGCGATCGTAAATAAACTGCACGGTTTCCACACATTTCCCCCGTCAAGCGTTTGACAAGCGCGCAACTATTATACATATATCACATACATACAACGTTACGGAGAATTACGTATTTTGTTATTACAACTGCCGATTCAGGCCCGGAACTGGTGGGGAGCTGAGAATTTTCCAGGAGGCCCCGACACGTCAAGGCGTCAAAATCAATATCAATACATGCATCGAAATTATTCTATATTTATAATTGAATTAAAAGAAGTCCATCAGAAACATTCACGGCACAGTCTAATGTAGTGATGAGCTATTTTCTCAACACTTGAACTCGAGCTATCGACATTGGCACCGGTTGCTCAGTTTGACTGTAGTTTGCCTTTTTGGTATTTCTTTCTTTGCCTCCGCGCGATATGTTCAACATTGTATAGTAAGTTGTAAAGACCAACAGACTGTGTGTACGGGAACCTATTAGAGAATAGATACTTGCGAGTCAAGATAACTACAGTCCGATTGCATACATTTGCGTATGGGTGGAAAAGCTTATAGTTATTCGGAAGTAGCTGGAATAGAAAACTTCACAGTGACATGGAAATATTATTTCGCTTCGGTCTCATAATCCGCCACTGGGTGTGCTAAAGTTATGATTGCAATAGCGTCATAGGATATAGAGAAAACGATTTGTAAACGTGACACTTGTAAACAATATTCTTATGGAAATAGCAATAGGCAGCAAGCCACAACCGGTTGCGCTGTGAACACTCGGTGAGTTCCTCCGAAAATATGCGACAAATTTATCCATTAGAAACACTACCCGAATTCCAAAATACTTCGATATTGACAATTCTTGCCGCGGAAAGACCCAAAGGGTTGCAATTGCATACACGTGCACTTGAAGGCATTGCATACATCATTTTATACCGCAATATAAGAAATAGAAAAGTGTTTTTTTCCCTTGCCGCTGTCTCCTGAGCTGTGGGGAGCTATCACTTCATTGATTATTTTTACCCGTTTAATTAATATAATTCATGCTACAATTATAGAGTTAGTTGTTTAAATATAATATCAGAGATATATTTATTATTGATCATCGATTGGCGAACATGCGAACACAAGATGGTGAGAAAATAATACCAAGATGAGGAAAATTGTAAATAATTAACTTCTTAGAATTCAAGTACGAGCTGTAATTTTTTATTAAACAAACAAATACTTTGAAATGGCACACATTTATATTAATACGTTTTAGTCAACGGTTTCCAGATTCAGATTCATATTTAACAGTAAAAGTGTTTCGTGTAAAAATATACGTAGGTATGAATAAATATACGTGGTATTCGTGTATTATTCAGATAACTACAGAAATTGAGTAATAAAAATATATTACCTGGACGCTTATCTTTTTAATATTTATAGATAGTATGCTAGTTTATATTACCCCAAATTATTTTTTCTGGCTGCGGTACTAAAAAACCACACGGCTTTTGGCGATCAAACAACATTGAAGTAATATTTGATACCATGAATTTTCCCTATAATAACCTGTCTTTCCCTGTACATATTATTCATATGTATCATACAATATAGAGACCATATTCTGTGCTCCTATAGTACTTTTTGGATGATTCTTTGCATGAAGACCTATTTGATTCTATACGTAAGCTATTCATGGAAACGTTATGCCACGCCCATCTCTCGATCTTCTCTGAAAACATTCTGCCGTCTGCATATTTGCAATGAGATGCCATTGTCCTTGACTCTTCTTGCGTTCAGATATTTTCCGATGACAGTCTCTTTAGTTGGGAATCCCCTATCTGACTTTACACGTACTTGCGATTCAAAACTCCGATTGATAAGAGAATATATTTCTACAGAAGCAGACGGGCAATTGAATATTTCTAGATTTACAATTGAATTTATACTATTCAAACGAAAATGTTGATTTTTGATCAGAAGGCTGATAATGCCGACTGTCAATGTAGAGCGATCCATCTGTTTTATTCGATTAATCGGATGTCACTGCACTTTCGCGTGCATTGGGTCGGCTAGTTCTTTGCATTTTTAAAAGACCAATCAGCTGTTATCCTTGAATTCTAGAACAGCTTTTAATGACATTAATAAACATAATAAAATCTGAAACTAACAACCTTGCAGTCCATTTTTGGCCTCGATTTGAGCAATATTATAGTTTATATATTTCATTGTCTCGTTCATGAGTGCCTGATTGATTTTATTTTGAAAAAATATGGCCGTACCTGCATGGAGTTCTATTGAAATTTATTTGATTACTTTTAAATGATATCTCAAAAGGCGTGTTATCAGGAGACAGGGAAAGGATATATGCGGGAACCCTGCGACCGCCCGAACCTGAAAAACCTATTAAAATTCGCCACAGTTCTATTAAATCATCCCAGCTGGATTTTTGTTACTGATTAAAAAATATATTCAATGATAGTAAATTTAAAAATGTTTATTATTCAAGTTTTCCGGGTGAGCTGGGAAGACTTGGTGCTTAAATAATCGAAGATTATTTTCTCTTTCTATACTTCAATATGCTTCAAATCCAAAAAAAAATAAAATCCAAATTGTTGCGAAAGGGTGGTATTTGATGAGTCATCTGCTGCAATGCAAATTCTCGCGTTTCTTTTATTTCACATGAATACACATTTACCAGTAGCGGGTGTATGTATACGCGTTTGCATCGACCGCAGTGGGAACGTTTTCCGTTTTCCACGAAATAGATATTTATCTAAAATTTTATTATCTACCAATCAAAAATAGCGAAAACTTCCGTCGAGCGACTGCTGACAGGAGACGCACACTCGATAAACGAACACACTCGATATTGCGTCAGAAATAATAATATGAATATATCCAAATCACAAAAAAAAGCACACGAGGTTGATATGTTGCAACGATTAAAATATCAGAGAATCATATTCGTGTTTTTTTTTTATCGCAAATAGACATCGAGACAGAAGTATCGGAGATCGATTGAACGTGAACCTTGTGTAAATTGATTTGGCCTAAAATTCGTAATCGATGTCCAGACGTTGCCACTCGGGCGGACGATATCATCGCACGAACGCGAGTCGAGGGACTCAGACGATTGACGTATCTCGAATTACGGCCGCCTCTCGATAAAATACCTCGCGATACGACATTTCTTTTGCACCTCTACCCGCGAATCGTTTCTTCGCAGTCAAAAAATGGGAGGGTCTCCCGAAGGGGAATGATTCAATCGACAAACACCGTCCTCACGATTCATTATGATCTGCATGCGAACATCGCGGGGGACACGGTTTCGGTTTCTACTTTCTAGGCCTCGTCTTCGGGCAAACGGGGAATTTATTATTTGATTCATATAAATATAGTTAAACCGTCAGCCTAGTTAAATATTAAATTGTCATTCACGAGGTGTCGATAGTACAACGAAAATGCAATTCTCTCGAATCATTCTAAGCGAGAAAATTAGTCGACGGGGTAGAAAGAAAATATGACGGCTAATTGGGAATATCGTGTAAAGCAGGTCAGGAGGCGCGTGACGTCAGCATCGACCGGCGCGGTGGGGGAGGGGGAGGGGGAGGGGTGGGGGTGTGGCGCGACCTGCGCACTCGCCGCGCGCTCTCTCGCTCTCTCGCTGTCTCGCTGTCTCGCTCTCTCCGGCGCCTGTGTCCGCGTCCCACGCGCCACGCTCGCCACGCGCGCCACGCTCGCCACGCTCGCCACGCTCCACCGTCGAGGATAAAAAATCCTAGTTTCAGTACTTCCGTGGATTCCGCGCCAGGTGCCCGTCGCCGCGCCGCTCTGCGCGAGCTGAACCCGTTTCGTTTTCCCCGCATTCGAGAATATCCTCCGTCCGAGACGGCCGCTTTCCATTCCGCGATCGATTTCCCGCTCACCGCTCACCGCTCACCGGACACCATGCGTCAGGCTAGAGATATCGTAAGTCTTCATTTTCTGTCTATTGTTTGGCAACAAACGGCGCGGGGCATCGCGCTGGCGAGACGGGCGGGCGCATGCTCCCCGCGTCTGTCAGACTTCACTGAAATAGCCCCGCGCCGTTTGAGGTTACGATGACCCATCGAGCACCGAGCACCGAGCACCGTCGATCATCGGAGACTAGAGTGAAACTAAATATTCCATTCAATTGTAAAATAGATACTTATTCCAACAATGTTATTTGTATTTGTTTTGAATGGGAGAGTGTCCTCGCCCTCTCGGCTCGGCTCGCAAGTGGCTGTGCCCCGAGACGGGCGCGGGTCGTGTTCCGTGTCGTTTTTCGCTTTGACTGCGGTCGAAGTCGCGTCCTCTCGCGCCTCGGTCGGCTAAGGTTAAGTAATATATTATGAGGTTAAACGACCGCGGCCTCGATTCGCCCAACAATACTTTAATAAATGTCAATACTGCACCGAGTGCCGACCGATCGATTCTCGAGTATCACTGGTTCGCGAGCTGGATCCGTGCGGCCACTTGAGCGTTGACGTTGCCCGCGCGCGTCGGCTGTGATGCATTCAAAAATCTGGATCGGCTCAGGGCGCTTAAATAAACACGAGGCCGGGAGGATCGAATAGCAGATATGCCTATCTGTATATTCTTATTATTGTAACTTTATTTATATTTGTTTGTCTCCGAATACTACGATCCCTTTGTTGTAAGGTTTTTCCTAATGTAGATACAATAGGACTGCAAAGTCTACCATTTGTATAAGCGAAAGTATCGTTTATATGTTTTGTTTAAAAAATTCAAAACGTTCGTTTTTATCAGAATATTCAACTAGAACTTAAACGGTATGAATTAGCATAATTATGAGAATCCCTCGCCTCGGCACCCGGCTCCGTCTCGGCAGGTGAGCCCCGCCAGGTAAATCCCGGCAGGTGAACCCCGAGTCGTTTGCAGGCTCGTGCTCGTCTCAGATTCCACGAAGACGGTTTGCTTTGATATCGGATGTGTCAGCAGATATTGCTTTTATAAAAAAAACCAACCGAGTAAAATATGCAATATTCGTCAAAGCAAATATATTTACGCTTTTATTGTAAAAAAAACATTAGTCATAAAATTTACATACTTACAAAAAAAAAATGCACAAACAAAACAAAGAAAAATATAAACTATGAACTTTCTAAAAATATGAATATTGCTTTGCTTACAATTGTTATGTACTAATAAATCTCCATTTAAGAAAAAAATTCTGTAAAAATATTTATGTTTTATTTATTAAAATCTACACCATATTATATTATATATATATATTATAATATGTAATATATGTAGTAAATTATTCACTTAAAATGAAATGTTTATTATATTCATTAGCAAGGTATATAATAAGTTTTAGTAATAGTGATAACAAGCATATACCTTAGCAAAAATATTGTATTTTTTGTTCTTTCCATATATGACAGCCACAAAAAATGACATTGGACAGTTCAATTTTTCAATCAGACTTTGAACACGTTTTGGGAAGGTTCAACGTTTCATATTTAAAAAAAAGTATTTCGTTATCAAATCGATTGTTGTTTTAGATTATAAAATAAAGTGTCGGTTTTGATAAGCGTCTGTTTGACAATTTGCAATATGCATTACTTTCTTTAATATTTCTCCAGGAAAAAATTAGCCCAGCACCGGACTGAATTATTATAAATGTATTATCACAACACCGAAATCGATTGGAAGTTGATGCAGTTCATAATTATATTTATATTCATTCCTGCTCCAATCTACAACTCTTTTTGCGATTAGACACAAAGTTCACAGTTAAATGGTATCTCAGTACGGATGTATTCCGAAAATACCCTGTTCTAGGTCGAAACAAAAAAGAAAAAGGGTGTTAGGTTTAATAATGAGATTCTTCGAGCTTTGTTTTTCATACTTATTGAATTATTATGTACTCGATTCAAACGCTGGAAATTATGCATAAAAAACAATAAGAATATATATCATTGATTCTCAGTAAGAGATTTGATGTTAATTTTTCAGAAAAATTAACATTCAAATCATGATTTGGTATCTACGAAAATATATTTTATAAATAACAAAATCTCAATAATTAATGTGTTCAGATAGTTTCTCTATTACACGTTTCCTTCCTTATTGTTTTATTATATATTTCATTGATAAATAATATTTATAGGTTTGTTTTGCATAGAGCAGATTTTGATAACTCAATTTGACATTTGATTAAAATATAATTTTACAGTTTTTCGTTGTTATTTTTATCTAAACATAGAATAAACACACCCAGAGAGAGTATACTACGCCGGCCAAGTGTGGTGTTTTTGGATGTATGTATTTATAAAAAGCAACAGAATCGCTTTGACGCAATTGGAGAGACTTTCCCGAGTTCTTCCGTCTCCCGCCCACCGATTTACGTATTTGTTGAAGATTTACAAATAGATTATTGAATTTACTCACGCGCTCGAGCTGTATTTAGCACACACAGAAGGCGTATCAATGGATTCTTATCACTCGATCGAGTCGCGCAGATTTCATTTTATGATCGGGTCTGTGTCGGTTAGGCTTTATTTTGAAGTTCTTATCTTATCTCGGAATAGAATATCAATATACTTAGTTGTAATTTTATTATCCGATAAAAAAAATTGTCCGGTGTTTCTGCATCTACACAAAAAATAAAACATAAATATTGACGTTGCAAAGTTTCGGAATTGAGTCCTTCTGCGATGAAGATTTCTGTATTATCGATGGTGTGGGTACTTTCAGTAGTAATTCTTCAGGATTTGTGACAAAGCGACAGCCGGAAATGGCGCCTGGCCTCGAACTCGAGCGCACCCCTCCGGGCGCGGCCTTTTGTCAGAAACAATTTTTTTAAAGAAGTTATTTATTTAAATATTCAAAAATACAAAATTGACACTATCGTATGATATTTCTCTGTACAAAAAGCTGAGGCTCGGGGCATTGCTATTTTTTTGATTAAAGTATTCTTATCGAATATTAACAATAATGGAGATGAAAATTTTTAGTAAAATCGCATACGTCATTCGTTCATTTGCAAATAACTATTTTGTAGTATTAATTATTGCGCACGTTGCGTTCTATTGCGTCAAGTTGCGTCAGAAAAAGATTAACACCTTTCCACTGACGCGCGTCTGAGTAAACGGGACTGGCGAGACAACCGAACCGAACTAATCATATTGAAGAATACTAGATTTCTTGTTTGTAACTCTTGAATAGAAAAAGTTATTACAAGTGTTCACGTTCGTTCTTATGAGTGATTATTTTTATTATTAAAAAATAATAATAAGATGTAAATCAATTTCTCAAATTGTTTGAATGTCAGAGGTTTACTTGTTTATATATATATGTGTGTGTGTGTGTAATTTATGTGGCTTTTTTGCATAAACTACAGAAGCAAGTCTTGCCAAATAAGTTGGCTCAATACATTTGTTTACATTGAGAAATCATTTGACTGTAAGTACATTGCACCAAAATTTACATACTCATTCTTCACGCTATTAATATATTAAGTGACTTTCATAATTTGCGGGATACGACCTCAAATTTGTCCGCAGACAAGAGTCGATCGCGGACTCTCTCTGTGTCATAATATTGAATAATACGAAAGATGGCCAGGTCGGTCGCAATAAAACTGGCGTCGGGGCTCTCTGGCGGCACACGTGCTGGGGACTATCTTTGGAGGACATTCTCTGCAGCGAGCCAACTCGTCCAGCTGGTCGTGACTACTGAGGAGCTCGGTGGGTCCGGAGTCAGGTATTCCCCGCGAAGCCAATCTCTGAAAACGAAGCAGACTGTTTGCACAATTATATTCAATCATACTCAAGAACAAATGTCGATTCCCGCGAAAACTTCTCCGTGGCACCGCGACTGCAAATAAGCTGTGCAAATACGTCCGACGAATTCGTTATTATAACGAACCCAGCTTTTTAGGGAACTTTTTATATGCAGTATGGTTTTAACCTAAATTAAAATTTTTAATGAAAATTTCATTCGATAAATCAATTATTGTATATATTCAAATATTGTCCTGCATAATAACTTCGAGGTCATCAAACGATACATAAAAACCACATTTTTGTAATAATATAAAAATGCAGAGTTTTTGTAGACGAATGATTGATTGTACACAATATCTTGACTTCCAGTCATAAGTCTTCGCGAATTTATTTTATAGACGATAGTTATGTGACGAAAAAAGTCACCCGTCTTAATTTTATACTGACCCTGAAATCATTTTGAACTTTGAACTGATGCGAAGAATTTAAGTAGGCAAGTATACATCAGGTCTTCTGTTTGTATTATTCTATTCGCAGATCCTTCCGTCCTCGCGGATTCATTTATATATTGCCTGCCTACGAATCAATACGCTTTCTATAATTATTTAAAACATATTTGGATTTTTTAGTATCGCTTTAGGTTGCAATCAACCAGGAAATGTCACGTTCTTAATATTTCTAATGTTTGAAAAATTAGCATTAAAAACCAGATTGCATGAATGTTTTCACCGAGTAGGCGTTGTAAAGTCAAACTTATTAAAACCACAAATCGAAGCTTTTTACAATATTAAAAAAAGAATTAGGAATTAAAAATATTTTACAAAAATGACTATTTTTAATCTACTCAGTCGAGACACCTGTTAAATCAATTGGTATTTTAATAAATAATGTAAGTTTATTTAACTGGGCCATACTGCCCTATCGAACGACCGAGGTCGTTAGAAGTGTTCTGAGAAGCAGGTATCTTCAAGTCGAGTATCCGCTTTTCAAAGTATCGGAATTAATTATTATAAAATATACTCGTATATACTATATCACATTGACTCGATAAATTGATCAATCTCAACTGAATATAAAAGCCGGTGAATATTTCTATACAACTAGTTGTTGCATGATTGAGTGTCGTTTGGATAAGTTCTCGCAATAAAAGAACCCGACGAGCGAACACATTGCTCTTGAGATGCAACGGAAAGGAGTTTCTGAATAGCAAACTAATATGTTTGTACTTCAGCCGTCATATAGTTCTATGAAATCACTCTTTTTTGCCTTCACGGCGTATTTTTCTTTAATAATATAATTTTAAATCGGCGATTTGTCATCCACCGATAGATGACGACCTCCCTACGAGTGTAAATATGAAAAATATTGTTTATAACTAACGTTGCCAACGTGATGAATTATTATTTAGATAAGATTATTTCCTGCGGTTGCGTCCGATTTCTTAGAAGAATTTACCTTATCATACACAATGGAATCAACAGTGATTTCCTAACCTAACATAATCTATACAAGATTATGTATTTGACATTTGGTAGATTTTAAAAACATAAGAAAAAGATAACTAGCATTTCCTTTCTCCAGTGTTATTGTAGTATGTCCAAAGTCGATGCATGATTAATATGTCGTCGGCGACTAGATTCCAGCGAGTCCAGTACTGAATTTTCCCCGAAGCTCGAGCTGCAGTCCCGCTGGCCCGAGGAATCAATAGTCACACCGACTGCATGCGCGACATTTGCACTTCGGCACTTCGGACTGCTTCCTCGTGGCCTCACTGCGCATTCATTATTTCGATTATTATTTGTGTTTAGAAATTATTCTATTTTTTGATATTTCGAAAATGTGGTTTTAAAAAATCTTTATTTTGTTCTGGTGAATAAAGAGTTCAAGTTTTGATCGAAAGTGATGTATAACTAAGATCTGAAACTCAAATAATAATACTACAAACCACATTTCAAAAATAAATTACTATAATTGTATTAATGTCTATTACGGATTAGTCAATCAGATGCGTATTTATTACCCATTGCGGGTTTATTATATTATTACTAATGTGCCTAATCATATTAGTAATAATTGTATTAACGAACAATACTATAAATTTCCATATAAGACAGGAAACAAAAGTATCCTGAATCCTCTAGAGTCAACTGAAACTCGTTATTTACTTTCTGGCTTGGCTATTTTTGTTAATATTGTTTTATCTCAAACTTAATTATAATCGTGAATTTGAAACACAAAACCCGCGCCTACTTAACCCTGGCATGAAAAAAAGCGTTCTTTATCTCAGATACACAATAATTAATACAGTACATCGTTATTTTTTAATAACACTCGTCAGTGTTGTGGATTCAAGTTTATCTATATTTGCACATTCATGACTTCCGTATTGTTTCAATGACAGCTGTAACGGCTCCACTTCCCACTTTGCGCAGACACCTCCGGCCAGTTCCGCCCTCGCGTGGCTCGGCCGGGGCTCGACTCTGCAGCATTGAACCACTGTAGGAAGCGGCTGCTCAGGGACAGGCGCTGGAGCTGCTCGAGGCTGCTCGGAGCTGCTCGGAGCTGCTCGGAGCTGCCCGGAGCTGCTCGGAGCTGCCCGGAGCTGCCCGGAGCTGCTCGGAGCTGCCCGGAGCTGCTCGGAGCTGCCCGGAGCTGCTCGGAGCTGCCCGGAGCTGCTCGGAGCTGCGATGCCTGCGCCCCGGTGCCATTGAACTGGGCTGCATTTGTATGACTTCTACGATCAATTTTAGCTTACCCATACCTGATTTCTTGAAATACTTTCAACGAGGACACAAGCGACTTGTTTAAACTTACAGCCAATAATTTTTATTTTAGGATTTATTCGATAATTATTAAAAAGTTAATGCTGTATATTTTGATTTAAAAAATCAATATTTTTGACAGAGAGTACTTGGTGGAATTCCATTTTAATATTTTAAATAGAATAAAATACTGGAGTAATTTTTCCATATGTAATTTTTTTTTGGTGACAGGGTTCGCCAACATCTTTAAAAAACCTATTCTAACCATTATTTACCCATTTACGAGATAAGACTGTCAGCATATTATATCACAAAGGTATTGTTGACTACAGCGCACCTGTTAGAATTGTAAAAAGATTACTATATGATAGATATCACATTTTATTATGTTTTTTTACATAATGTTCAAGAGCAACGAAAAAACTTTCATTTATCAACATGAAGTTACATTTTTTCTGGTTCTGCGTCAATTATATCGATTTAAATAAAGACGTTTGTTAAAACCATACAAAAACATTGAATATGATAATTTATACGTATGAAATCGAATTATATATTATAATGTTGACGCAGAAATGGTTTACTGACGATTTATGATTTGATGCATACAAAGTATCTAAACTAAATCAAAATTTGATGCATTAAATAAAAACTATATTTGTAAAGTTTTTATTTTAAAATATTTTGTGTAATTCTTTTAATGCCATTTAATTAATCCCCCTTTCGGCGCACAGAGTTTTTAAGTAAATACTATATTGTACATAGAAGTCCTTCTTAAAAACATATAAGTATAAGTAAAACTCCACGCAATTAGAATACGTTTTGTTTAAAAAAAATTAAATGTTTGTTTGTATAATAAATCCATATTGTATTCTTTTGATTTTGTTTATTTCAAAGCCGAGAGATGTTCATTGAAAATAAAGTATTAACCAATACTCCGAAAGCGAATATTCCTTGAATATTCTCAATATGCAGGGTTGCTTTGTTTAAAATTAATTTCATTAGTTGTGGCGCGGAAGGGAAGGGGTGTCAGTGAAGCCATGTTGATAACGGAAAATCCCGAGATGTTTCCTATTACCCGGAATCTCGCTTCCCACCAGAAAAACCCTGATACATCATGACGAAATAATCAATACCAAAAACCTATATAATTTGATATTTCTGGCATTCAAACTGATAATTTTAAAGACGCATAAATTTATGTCAAGATAATGAAAGCTTCCGAGAGCAAGCCCTTTGATCTTATATCCTACGTTTTCAAGTAAACTATTTCGTGATAATTTATATTTTTATCAAAATAAATCATTATCATTGACGCTTCAATGGCACATCTGTTGTGGAAATTTTCCAGTTCAAGCTCGAACCCTTCGATCTCTGCCTTCCAAAAATTTTTTTATTATAAAATGGTACCTATCAGTATCGTCACTACTTAATTACATTTTTTGTTCAATGTTAAATTTTCTACGATAAGGAATGGAAGAATCTAAGAGGTGTTTATTTACCGAAGAATTTATTTGGGTGTTATAAACGTTAAATAAGAAAGCATTAGTATGTTAAGTCATCCAAGGTCATGCCTATTCTCATCTTCTCGCGCAGTTGCTTAGATTTATGGCAAATTTTTTGGCACCAGCTGGATAAGTAATTTTTTCCGAGATCAAAAAACAAAATATTTCCAGAAATGCGTACTTTTTATCTAACCGGTCATTGGTTAGAATCTTATTCCACGTGAAAATCACACGAGCTCTCTCCGAGGACGGCATTTGGAAGTTGATCCAGTAATTGAACATTATTGAATTTTATAATAATAAAGAATATGATTCCGAACAATTCTAAATTTTATATATATTGACATCATTGTGTTTAAATAAGCCACGTCAACCCATTCTGCTTAGGTGAAGGTAGGGCTTTTCACAAAACAGCGCAATATAATTAGTCCAGTCTAATATTATTTAGATATTAAAATAATATTTCTGTAATGTATTCGTGTTTTTTGTTTAGAATACTTAATCAACGTAACGATTTTTTCCCCTAAATTTTATACCCCATTTTACATGTGACACAGAATCTTACATTATTATATTAACTAAAAAAATGTAGCACAATTTTTTCTGTATGAACTTCCTTTTTTCTATAGAATTTTCGCAATTTTAAATATTGTACTGTCACTACGTATGGGTCCGAGTATTTTATTAAACTATTGTATGGGACAGGTTTGAGTTTCATAGGGATTTAGTAAAATTTATGTAGTGCCCCCGCATTCCACACCCGCTCCTCCCGCAAGGGGTGTCAGCGATACGTTAAGGATCTATATGTTAAAGATACATTCCTAAAGGTTTCACACCTTCTTTCCGCCAATACATGACTCACCACATTCTCATATGGTCAATCCACTGAATTTGTTTACTTTTACATCCTGGGTAAACAGTCGGGTCATTCCCCGCATCCAACTGAGGTCATTATTCTAAACGAGTGCACTGATACTGTACATGACTGAATATTTTGACTTTGGCGTTGAGTGTCTGGTGTACATTTGGCGAGTCTGCCCGACCGACCCTGCGAGCGCTTCAAAAGTCGAATGAACCACGAGGCCGTTTCCGCTTGCCGTTCAACTCTTTTATACATTCATTATGGTAATTCTCCTCAGTGGGTCGAGAGCTCGCCGCGAGAGTGGTCTGGATCTTGCTCTGTGGCTGTCTGCCCCTGCGAGCTCCCAAGGCCAGCAGCTCGCAGATAATGTCGACGGATAGCCAACGAGGCAGGAATTAATTCAAATGTCGATAGTGGTAAAAAGTGGACACACCTTCAAATCAGATTACGTGAGCAACGCCAGAATAATAATACAATACTGCTCTAAATCTTTAAGTAACAATAAAACAGTTAAAAACATAATTATATAATCCTATAATTTAAGTTTCCTATAAGGATGCGTTTATGTTCTTAATTTATTTATTTATGGACTTTCTTATTTGCTTATATTTACTTTACGTATTTTTCGTATTTACAAAACAATTTTCAGTTGGAGCGTTGAATCCTGAACGTTTCATTCCTCTCTGGCTCGAACGTCCTTTGTAACAAAATTATCCATGATCGATTATTTCAGAAGTTCCTAGGGCTTTGTTGTATCTCTATTCCATATATGTAAAGTGCAATAAAAAAAATATTGTAATGGCCGTTCTAATAATATGAGCACATTTCACATTTGGATGTTGATCAATTAGTATGGACTCAAGATTATGTAAATTGCATCGACAAAAAACTGTGTCCGAGAATGCAGTATTTTGCACGTAAACCAGTTCGAGGTATATCTGATGCAATGTTTTATATTGCCTGCTAAGAATTTATTTAATAAACGTGTCGACACTACACGGTCATATGCTGAGCTAGTCTAGCCAGGAAAATCGAAATCTTGGGGTTCTTTATTCTTGCAGACGTAGTCTAGGATTAAGGAATGCCAGATAAAATTTTTACTTATTTGAAACGGACTGACTCAATGACAAGCAAAGAAAACCGAACAAATTTCATCATCATAAAAATAATGGATATTCACTTGTCGTGCTTTGTGGCATTTGATTAATAAATATTAAAATATAAATTAATTTCTGAAGATTTTGAACAAAATTACTATATCACCATCAATTTTTAATCTTCACGTTATAATAAAATTACGTTTTATTTAGGCATGATTATAATGTATATGAAATATGATTTATAATACATACATGTTCCCAAAAATAATTTATATACGCTTTAAATCAGATAAAGTCGATTTTTATTGAAAAATTATATTTTAAAAATGTTTTAGAATTTACAGACATTATAAATAGTTTTGCTAACATTTGTTTTACATTTCTAACATCTTAGGGCAAACATTTGTTAAATTTGTTGTCAGTTTTTTAAATGTATTTTTTGTAAAACAAAACTTCCTGTTATTTATTGTACTTTTTTAAAAATACTTCTATTCTATCTTTGTTTACACACCTACCGAAAAAACTCAATACATTGTTTATCCGCTAGCATTAAGATAAAAATTAAAAAATATTTATTTATTTATTTAGCGTAGTAGCACACGCCGGGTATCATTTTTGGTTATCAAAAAAATATATATATCAAAAAATGCCACCGAAAAGAGCTGCAATTGGAAAAAATACAGCTGCCGAAAAAGAGCCGTAAGAGCAGCCGAAACTGCCGGAAAACGAAAAGTGCGTACAGAGTCAAATAGGTTGAAAGAGCGGCAGTCAAGAGCTGTAGAAACACCAGAACAACATGAAGCACGTCTAGAACAAGTTCGAATCAGAGCTACCACAGCAAGAGCTGCTGAAACTCCTCAACAACATGAAAACAGGCTTAAAGGTTATCAGATACGTGCGGTTAAATCGATACAAAGAATCGATTTTCAGTTGGTGGCATTCAATTATGACAAAGACTGCGACTACAGTAATCATCCGAATGTTGTAATTGGGCCGATGAGCTCTCTTTGTTTGTACTGCCATGCACTGAAATTTCAAAAGGAATCACCCGGTTGAAAAAGCCGGAAAAGCCAATATATTATAAAAATCTTCAAACTGTATGACTTATGTCAAGGCGTACAGTGTATTTCTGCATTTCCACTATTACCTGTTTGATAATGATAATGAACATAATAACCAAGTTTCACACATATTAATAGAAGCGACAACAATGCAGTATTCAATTAAAAATTAATCAGTTTTGCTAAGAACTGTGACATCATTGTGACATTTCAGTTAGTATCAAGCTTTTACTAGAATAAAGATAACGTTATCAGGTAATTATTCTATGGAAACATAATCTTATATTTTAACATTTTTCCACGGATTGAGGTTGAGTTTCTTTAACATTCTTAATCACACAACACACAATCTAAAGTAAATTTTTTTTCCTCAAAACCTGTCGTGCAGTCTCGGGGTTTCTGGCAGGCCTGACTTCGGTCACAGATTTTCCTGGTTTTCCGTTTCCAATACAGAAGCATTATAATTTATAGTAAATTAAATATCCATTATTAAATAACCGAATAAAATAAAAAATATCTTGGAAAAATTAGTTTGGTAATTTTTTTTAATGGATAAATATGTAAACCAAAACTGCATACAAAGAGGCACAACGAAATAACTAATCTCAAACTGAACATTTTTTAATTTAAAAAAAAAATATATATATAAATAAATATATATATATATATATTTTTATATATATAATATAACAGAAATGAGGCGTTAACCTATTAAAATATAAATACCGTGCGATATGTTCGATTATGCAATCATGTGATTGATTTAATTTTTATCGCGAATACTTCGTGCTGATTCCGCCAGTTTTATAAATAATGAATAAACAACCTGCGACAGAAATACTTACTGTGTATGATTTGAAGCACGTGCCCGCAGTCAGCAAACGAGACGGCTCTCGTAGATATTCCAAATAAAATATCTAATCTCTGTTTATATAATTAAATTAAAATAACATAGATCTAAACTGGTGACCCATTACCAGACTGGATAACATTGAATATTAGCCATAACTAAACAGTATCTTTTCAATAATTAAAGAACATATAAATACAAATAACATTGAAAACAGTAATCGTTTATTACGAAATGCTGTCGTAACAAATCGACGGTTTCTTGGTTTCTAGCAAACGTTGCAGATAGTTGCGACGTGCTGCGAATTTGAAATTTGAGCATGCAGTACACATGTAATGAAACACAAAAAAAACCTGTAAATGCGGAAGGGAACTCTGTGTACTAGTAGTGTTTAAAAAGCGAGTTTTGAAATTACAAATAACAATATTTATAACAACGCTTTTTAAAACCGCATGATGCGCAGTGAATAATCGATCACAAGAAGCCCGCTTTTAGCTTCAAATGTTGTACATCGTCGCTGCAGTTTCTTGACACTGAACAAAACGGCGCATTGAACATTCCCGCCTGCTGATCTTTTATATATTTAATTTCGTCAAATATAAACATTAATATTTTTCACTAATATAAACAAAGTGCACATAAAAGTTTCAATATTTTATTCAAACTAGGCTCTTAAAAAAGACTGCATAAACTCTTAAATTATTATTTTAAAAATAGTCGATTGTCTATATTTAGAAAAACCTATTCATAATATTTTGGGGACGCAACAAGTGGCGGGTCGTCGACCTGAAGAGTCTTCCAGACGCGGGGGCGGGGTGGACCCGCAGCCGGGGTAGTCGGTTAGTCGCAGACCACACCCCCGAGGACTCCAGCGGAGGACAACTTATTTATGTTTCTTTTTGACCCGAATAATACTTGAGGAGGCTCACATTTCTCCGAGATTCCTGGGGTGTTTTCCCCCAGAGTTTTTGCGTTGTAACGTCGCGCTATTTCTAATTCATTATTTCCGACTCCTCTCATCTTCCTCAAAAATAATACTAGATGAAAAATAAATGCAATTACTGACATTTTAAATTGTTCATCGCTGCTTTATTTGATCAAATACGTGCAGTTTGAGAATAAAAAAAAAAATGAATTTCTTATCATAAATTTTAATTTTTAAATAAAGGTATTCTATGATTTCTTTCGTTCAATAAATCATTTGTGCAAATTGCAAAGCTGCCTGTTAGCAACGCCCAGCGTACCGTCGTCATCGCTCTCTTCCCGACCTACCGATTTCCAAGCGAGGCTTCGGAAAAGTCCTGCTGCAAGTCTGATCACGTTCGCAGTCTTCCGTGCGCGGCTGGAGTGCCCATTATCGGAGCTCCAGCTCGCGGGCCGGGCGCGACACGTGGCGCGACACGTGGCCCGACACGTGGCCGTGACGTCACGCGCTCACTCATTCGTCAACGGGTAAAGCGCACTGCATGCGCGGCGACACAACTGACAACCGATCGACAGAATCGATTTCGCCGACATCTTCGAAAAGAATGGAATCGGTCGGTCAGTTGTGTCGGTATGGGTGTTGCGCGCTTGACTATTCCGGTCACCTTGTCAGCCCCCGCCCCGCAGCTGGGAAACCCTCTGATCCTCGGGCCCCTTCTAGGCGAAGAACCCACCAGGTTCTGCCAAAGTACTATCGTGTCCTAGCTGGATTACTCCGCAGCTTGAGTTTCATACGATTGCATATTTTCCGTTTATTTATTTTATCATCAATTTTCAAATAAATAAGGGTTCAATAAAGTAATTTTAAAATTATTCATTCCCAAAATACGTGACATTGAGCATGCTCAGTTCATGAAAAATAACATTATGAAAGGACATTAGAAGTTGTGACAATAATACAAAAAAAAATATGCAGTATATTTCCCAATGATGTACTCGGTAAATCGAAAAATTGTTTTTTTTCCAACGTCAGTCGCAGACTGGAGTAAAATTTGATATCTTAAGTAACGATCCCGACGACTGTAATAGATTAAGTCACGATAACGAGGGTCAGAAGGTCAATTTACTCAATAGATTGGGAAATTTTCCTTTAGAAAGTAAACAGTCTATTCCGAGGCATTCGGCGTCACGGACACGCCCACAATTACTGCGAAGCGCTCGTGTGACGCCAGGGCAGAGGAAACTCCTGCTGTATTCGAGCAAACGGGGGCGTAGCCTAGCAATTTTACAAACCTTGAAGAAATTACTGATGCCAAATGAATCGACAAGAAAATAATTTAATTAGAGCGAAAGAACAATTTCGTTTATCTCTTGCAGCATAAACGGGGACACCCTTGGGCACACTTTCCGCAGAACCCCCTGCGATACCGTTTCTGCAGCCATGTGCCCCGAGGCTTAGGCGTCTGAAGCTTTTCTTATGCCAAAAATCTCAAATGACCGCAATCTTACTACATTGACATTGGTACTTTCTTACAAATTGTCAGTTTTCAAAGCTCCCGAGTGCTCATAAATTTGGTAAAATGTACGCAAGAAATAATGACAGCACTGCGGGTCAGACGCGAGCGAAAATTGAAAATATCTTCTTTTTGATGTAGATTACTGGAAATTTGTCTGGTTTAGAATAAACGGCAGTAATACTCGAGTGATAAGCGCGACCGCCGGCATCGTCGGTGATTTGTTTTTTAAATATTGAAATTGCACGCAATATATAAAGAAACAATCGGACCGCAGGGCCCGGAGTGCGCGAGCCGAGCCTCGATTTGCGTCCCGCGTGTCCCGACGAGTCTGCGGGACATTTTAAAATCAAACGGGGATAACTAATTTTATACATTACCGTTCGCTGACATTCTAATCCAGATCCGGGGAAGCCGGATTGGAAATCGGGACATTTCATAGCGGATCGGGTTTTCCCAACCCGGCCACTCTTTCGGACAACATTCCTGTCCTGGGACGGGTTTCACGACTGTTCGCAAAACTCCCGAATTCCCGATCGATTGTAGTCCAAAACGGCAAAGAAATGACGGAGGAGTGCCCTCGCATTCCGGGCCGACCCGAGCTTCAGAGCGACCTGTCTCTGACGAGCGAAAACGCCGATTCGATACTTGACCGCAGGTTTCAGAGTTTCCGAGGACTCAAGAATTTGCGTAAATTTAAAATTGATCTTTTTAATAAAATAATTAGTCACCATTGGATGCGGAATTTACGCCAGCGGCTGGAAGTAGGGAGACCGGCCCGGGATAGAAATATATTCGATGAAATCGTCACCGACCTCCGAGGAGAGGCACCGGAAGAAGAAGACCGAGGCAAAGTTTCAAACTAGTCCCCTGCAGGATTTCATGTTTTGAATTATTTATTTACAGAATCAGGAAGCTCGGGATAAAATAATGGTATCCTTAGGTTAAAAGGCTTTTCGAGGGGGTATGCCATTGCAATTTGACCTTTCGTTGGGAAATCAATCCGAATGAAGTTAAATTCAAAACAGCACGATCTCTACTAAAATCGGCTCGTTTGATTGAAACTATCCAAAGTGTATGCAAAATAAAACAATTATAAATAATACACAACGCATAAATTTCCTTTAAATATTCTTTAGTTTAATCGAAATTTATCAGTATTTTCAGAATATTGCAATGGCGATTAATATCAATCTTCAAAATCAATCTATTCGTGTCGCGCCACTCGCGGTGATGTGGCCATTATTCTTGCACTCGGAGATGCGCGGTGCAGCGTGTGCGCGTGTGTGTGTGCGCGCGTGTGTGCGCGCGTGTGTGTGTGCGCGCGTGTGTGCGCGCGTGTGTGCACGCTGCGTGTGCACTCGTGTGCGCGCGTGTGTGCGTATGTCGGGCAGCCAATGGCAGGCGCGGCCGGGGGGGGCTCGGCGCCTGGCTCGCCGCGCAGGCCAGCAGGAGCGGCCGAGGCACGTGCTCGCTTTTCATTGAACATCCCAGCGTCGACAACACCGTGCACGGTAATCATTGTAATCTGCTGACCGACTGATCATATCGGTCTGACTTTTGCGCGAAAATAATTCTGACCCACAAGCAGCACAAAAGTACTATATAAATAACTTTAAACTATTTTGCCTACGTTTTAATTATATATGTACTAGCAATGTAGCCCGTCATAAAATGACGTATTTGATGAACGATGCGTCTAAAATTTGTTTTTTTTGTAAAAGTTCTAAATTTGAAATTCTCACGGTGAAGAACTGAATCATATAATTCGTACATATTGAAATTCGCTAAAGCATATTTTAAAGTTTATGAATGAAAATATTACCCTATCGTCTTGAAATTCGGCACATAGCTGCGGAAAAATTTACTTAACTTATGTGCAAAAAATCAGCGTTGTATCTTTTAAGATATTCTATACAGAACGGAAAAATGAAACATACACACATACAAACATACAAACAAACATACAAACACACAATGGCTATTATTATAGTAGATATGTATATACTAACTGCTCGCCAAATATGGGATAGCCTTCAGGAATTCCGGTTATATTTTTGTCACCACTTTTTTTCTTTTTTGAATGAATACAAAATGGCAAAATAAGCATACTTAAGTGTATAGTAATTTTGTTAAGTTATTGTTTAAACTCATACATTTACTGTATTGAAGAATGCGGTAGCTCAATAACGCAATTGTCATTGAGCTAATATATGCATTAATGCACTACTCAGTTTGATCTTGAATTTAAACTAATTATTATTCACATACGTTAGAGTCTGTTAAATTGATTAAAACGTTAGTGATAATCAAAACTTAACGCCGGTGTCGTAAATGATTTCTAGGTGTTCAGCTCTCGTTGCACTGTCAGGTTGCAAATAAAAATCCATTATTGTAATACCATACTATTCGAGAGTATTTGTATTATATTTCGAGTAAATATGACTTTTGTTATTGTAAATATGAATCGCCCTGGCAAAATTACTATAAACATTTCCACTTTCTGTTTGATAATTGAACAACAAAAAAAGTAAATACAAACATGGATCGCATCGTCGACTGTAAAATTGGCGAAAACAATATTAAATTAAATGCAAACGGCGGATTTGCAAGGGCAATGATTTGCAGCACTCATGCGATTACGGTATTTCAGGGTCGCAATATTAAATGTAAATTATTTTTTTTACATTTGCAAGCGCGCGTTACGCCAACCTGAGCTTTCCCTCATCGCGCGGCGGCAGGAGGGGAGGGGAGGGGAGGCGAGGCGGGGCGGGGCGGGGCGGAGCGGCCACCTCGCGCCGTCTCCCTCGGGGCGCGCCCGAAGCCGCGCGACAGACGAGGCGAGAAAGCTCCTTCGCCCTCGGACGGAAGCGGCGCTCTCGCCCGCTCAGTCGCGATAAGTCGTCCGGCGCGAGCGCTCGTCTTCGGCGGTCGTCCGTTGCGTTTCACCTCGCGGTTTATTACTCGCAGTGAAGTGACATTTTTGAATATCCAACGAGATCGAGGGTGACGATTCCTATCGACAGCTTCAAAATGGGCATGGCGAATTTCATCATCCCGTCGGTGAGTCCCGACGCGTCCTTTCAAAAAGTACCGTCGAAACAATTTTTAAAAGTTATCGGCAAGAAGGGCACCGCGACCGCTTTGACCTTGCCGGCCGTAACTCTCGAGTCGTCGGCCGCGACTCGCGAGCCGTCGGCGTCGAGCCGCTCGAACCCGCGGGGAGCCGAGAATTCGCAATCGCGTCTCGCAGACGCGCGAGGCGAGCGCGTTTCCGTCGCCGGCGGATGTCGCCCCGCGGACTTCCAGCGGGGAAGTGAAAGTTCGGGAATCCGGCTCGCGGACTATCCGCGATACGGTCGATTCGCACCGCCGGACGAAGGGCCGGTGACGCCCGGCGAAGCGTCGCTCGTCGCTCGTCCCTCGTCCCCGCGACGTCACCGCGCCGGACGTCGGCCGGAAACTTCGAATGACCCGCGCCGCCGGGGCTGCACTCCCGAGTCGGAAGTCCGAAGTCGACTCCGACGCGGGGAAAGGTCTTCCGGGGCGAAATATACTTTACCCGCGATTCACCGATTCGGCCGATAAACCCGTCGTACGAAAAAACCATTCCCATCTTCGTGCGCAAACAAAAGTTAATCCGCTCCCCATTAGCGGTACGTATTTATCCAATTGCAACACTCGGAATAAACTATCAAAGCGATAAACTCAATTCTGCCTCGAAATTTCATCGAGGCGTTGCAGACCGCGGTGGTATTTTTAACGTCCCGCAATCGCGTCACGGATGCGAGCTCCTGGGGCATCGCTTTTCAATTTCTGCAACGTCCGGCAGACATCGCCCTTCGCCGAGTGCGCCCGGTCCCGCCCCGGCGCCAAAACATACGTTGAACGAGTATTCCGACAAGTATTGTTTAATATTCATTTTTATAAGGTCAAATTACACCGAAATTGACACCCCAGATTACTTTTTTTTTTAGAAAAAATGTTCCCGTTTTGAATTAGTTTTTTTTCATAATTTGGGCAGTTTTAATTTTTGTTTGAAACGCGCACACCGAGGAGCACACCGAAAAGTTTTTCCGGTTGAGTATTCTCGCAGTCCCTATTCTATGAATACGTTTTCGTATCGCAGAGTGGCAGTAAAAGCTAGACCAAACAATACGGTTTCGAGAGATAACTCCTCGACAGGAGTGATTCGTTTCTTTCGAAAACGGAGATCGTTTTGTTCGTGAATAAATGCAAGGACAATAATAAAACGATTGCGGACAAAATATGTCAAGTCTTTTATTTTTTGCAAGCCGGGTTCTCGGTATCGCCGTACCGTCTGAGAACTGCCATTCAGCTGAATATATCGACTTCGCCTACCTGCGATGGTTTTGCGACAGTGTGAAAATACGACCGGGCTCTCGGTACACTGTACGATAAAAGTGATTGCAATAATGATCCGAGTTAAATATCAGGTGTAACATTTATGCGAAAGTACCGGTGCCAACCTCCGATTGTAAAAATTCAAACTATATTATTTTAATATGCCGTTAGACATCGTTAGATATGTAATTTTCATGATCTGACTTTAAATAGGAACTCGACAACTGCGAAGAAAATCACCACAGTATAAAATCATGATTGACAGCTAAAACTAACTTTATGCACAATATTGGTCAAACTCGAAAAAAAGTATCTCAAATCATTAAATCTATGCGACAAGAAATACTGACCTCCATTCTGAAATCCTTGTTCAATCGCGTCCCACGGATTTGATAAAATGTTATTATCCTTGTCTATCTATAATCTTAGTTAGAACTTTCAAAATTGGTAAATTGATGACATTTACGATGATTCAATATTACATAAATAATTAACGAGTCAACTTATGATCCGTTGTTTATTCAGTACGACAATCATTGTTCAATTTAGCCGGTCTTTTGAAACTCGATTGATATTCTGATTATTTGACGAAATGTCAAACAATGGATTTTCATTTGTTTATGTTGTTGACATTGCCCAATTCGAAAACTAAATCATAAACAATTTGTTGATCTTTTTTACGCCAGTAACATTAAAATTAAAAAAAAACTTTTTAAAAATATTCACAAGGTTCCCTTAACAAACTTTATATAATTAGGAATCGTATTAAATAATAAATTCTACCCAAAAATAGCAAATTACCATATCTTACAACACAAATACCAGTTGATTAGCCTCTATTATTTTTTTGTTGGCATAGATCAAAATTCATTATAACATTTGCATCGTTTATAGGTCTAGGTATATGTCCAATAGCAAAAACTTTAAATAATCTCAAGGCATCCATGTATATCCATGAGATTCCAGTTAGAATCTTCTTTCTCGATTTTATTTTATGCGAAATTTCTATAATTTTTAAAACTGTTTTGTCTTTGTGAGTGTATACATTCGCGTCCAATTTTTTATTTAATATAAACCAGTAGTTACTACGCTGAAGTGCTGAAAAACAGATTAAATTCAACAGTTATTATTATTGAATTAATTGCACGGATTTAGTAAAACTATATTTCTTTGATAGACGATTTGTAATCCATATCAAACCATTAAAAGTGTTTGTAGTAAAATTACTACGAGGGCATTATCTAACGATATATTTTGTTGATTAAATATCACAATAATATTTTATCCAACCTATATGATGTAGCTTGGTATTCATTGTTTAATTTAATTGTCATTTTAGAAATTTGACATTATGATATTATTTTACAATGTCTTTTGACTTGGGACATATTTAATAGCTTAGTATTTTTGGTTATTTTCTTTAACAAAAAATATTCTGTAGACAACAATATAGAAATTAAAATTAGTATTTTGATTTTTCCAGATCCGGGACCAGTGTGAGGAGTTTAACCTCACAGACAAGCAGACTCATGAGATCATGACCAGACTCCTGAAGGATCTGAATGATGGGCTGGGAAAGGACACTCACGACTCTGCAGTCATCAAATGCTTTGTCACGTATGTTCAGGATTTGCCAAATGGAAAAGGTGCGACAAATTAAATTATAAGAAATAATTGTACAGTAAAATCATAAATTAAAAGAAAAAAGTAACTTCTCTTAATTTATTTAGCATTTTGGATAAAATAGCCAAGTTTTTGAATAATTTTTTTTTTACATTTTACCAACAGCGCATTGCTTATTTTTTATAATCAAATGTCTTTGAACTCATTTTTTAGTTGCATATTTTTAAAATTATTATTGGTGAATAAATTTTTTGGTTAAATGATTATAATTTTTCAGAAAGGGGAAAATTTTTGGCACTTGACCTGGGGGGAACAAATTTCAGAGTTCTCATAATCACCCTGGCCGAAAACCACTTCGACATGCAATCTAAGATCTACGCTATTCCGCAGGCTATTATGGTTGGCACGGGAACGGCTCTCTTTGACCACATTGCAGAGTGCTTATCCAATTTTATGAAGGTAAGAAGGTATTTTTGTAATCAAATTTTCCATTTGTTTTAGTTATTTGAAAAGTGCAGAGCTATTTTAATTTACAATGTACTAAAACGGCAAGACAAAATAAACATATAATCCCTCTATAAGAGATAAAAGATGTCAAATTATTTCATTTTCATAATTTTCTTAAAATATTTGTGATTTAAATAGTCTACTCAATTAGATGCATATACACCTCAATCCAAAACCTTATTTCGGTGCTGTTGGCGTATATATTTTCAAGAAAATAAGTTGGTATACCTACTATAGTAAATATTGATAGTCTATTAAATGCTATTTATGCTTTAGGACAATGATGTATACAAGGAGCGCCTGCCATTAGGCTTTACCTTCAGCTTCCCGCTGAAGCAGTTGGGTCTCACAAAGGGAATGCTGGAGAGGTGGACTAAGGGCTTCAAATGCTCTGGTGTTGTCGGAGAAGACGTTGTGCAGCTACTAAAGGATGCCATAGCAAGGAGAGGTGTAAGTACTTGAATTAAAAAAAGTATTGGTTGTATGATTCCAGATATACATAAAAATGAACTTCGTTATCATAATGTCTCACATTCTCGATTTCGTTTTGTCATTGTCACATGGAAACCTGATTAAGACTTTATTGATCAATATCAAGAATATCTTTAATCTTAAATTTTACTTCTGATAAACTTATAAATGTATATTTAGTAGTAAAATTCACACCAGGTACTGGAAAATAATGTTTGTATAATACCCAAATTTTAGTATTAGTATTGTCCACGTGTTTTACAGGACTTGAATATCGCTGTGGTAGCTCTTTTAAATGATTCAAGTGGAACCCTCATGTCTTGTGCATATAAAAGCAATAATTGTCGTATAGGAGTCATCATAGGTGAGTTGAAAGTGCAGATAGGCATGTTGCATTGAGAACTCTACTGTATGAAAATTTGCATTATCAACCATCAATTATAAAACTATCGGATGCTATTTAATATTATTCTGAGCCATGCTGCAAATTATCCAGTGCTGATAGCAAGGGACTGTGCTATTCTTCAATCTATTTTTGGCTTCAACCGAATAAGACACATTTTGTTCATAATGAAACGAAAAGTACTTCTACTATTTACAAATCTGCGATTATTCCAATCTTCTACCTCTATCTTATTGTATGGCTTATTGCATGGACCTTTACTTAACTTTATAGGATGTCCAGATTGATGTATGCGCTATCTTGAACGACACCACTGGAACGTTGATGTCATGTGCTTGGAAAAACCACAATTGTCGGATAGGTCTTATTGTTGGTACGTCTTAATTTTCAAACCTTTCAAACAAAACCACTTTACTAAAACTTACTTTTTCAAAAATTATATTCTTTATCTTATTTGAAAGGAATTCTATAAAATAATTTTAATAAATTTAATACTTGCTGCATTAAATATATATTTACACTTTTTTGACGATTGTATAGGAACTGGAAGTAACGCATGCTACGTGGAAAAAACAAGTAAAGCAGAATTATTTGATGGAGTCTCAACAAAAGATGATGTCCTCATAAACACCGAATGGGGAGCGTTTGGCGATAATGGCAATTTAGATTTTATCAGGACTGAGTATGACAGGGAAGTGGACAGTTCGTCAATAAATCCGGGAAAACAAATGTAAGAACATCACATTGACTCCATTTATCTGACTTTTGTTTTTTATTTTTTTTTATAAATAGGTTTTGTTTTGTTTTAGTCAAGAAAAGATGATCTCCGGCATGTACATGGGAGAGCTTGTAAGGTTAGCCATCGCTAAGTTTACAAAAGCAGGGCTTTTATTTGGAGGAATTGGTTCAGATCTTCTGTATCAGAAGGGGAACTTCTACACAAAATATGTGTCGGAAATTGAATCAGATAAGAAAGGAGACTATATGAGCTGCAGAGACGTGATGGATGAACTTGGTAAGCTATTATTTAATGTATACTTAGCTTCATTGTTTAATTTGAATATTCCATGTTCATTTTGTAATATTTTGAAGGTTTTTAAAATGACATTTTTAAGGTGATGAAAATTATTTTTTTGCGCTCATATTATATATTTTTCAGGAATTCCTCATGCCACTGACCAAGACTGCGCAAATGTGCGGTTCATTTGTGAGTCTGTGTCTCGCCGTGCTGCGCACCTGGTGTCCGCTGGAATAGCAACTCTCATCAACAAGATGAATGACCCTCATGTTACTGTAGGGATTGATGGCTCTGTATACAGATTCCATCCTCACTTCCACGATTTAATGGTTGAGAGGATTTCACAACTGATCACCCCGGGCATTAAGGTATTTTTATTAAGTATTCAATATTTTTGATAGAGAGTACTAGGTGTAATTCTATTTTAATTCAATTGCTACCAGACAATCATTACATCTCTCTCTAACAACTGATACCTCTCTCTTTAACAATTGTTTACTTGCATGTTATTTAAAAATCCTCACTCAGTTTGATGTCAATGTGAAAGGTCGGTGAAACTGGTCACCAATAAAATTTATATCACAGAAGTATTTTTTTAAAGTATTATTTTAACACAATATTTTATTGTTTATCGATTTCAGTAAAACATATAATATCTTAACAGGCCCTGCAAGTAACTTCACTTGTTACTTACAGGGTAGGGCAGGTTTTTGTTTGGTATGCAGTTTAAGGTCAGATCGTTCCAACCTGTAACGCTGTAGGAGCCTAAGAAATCTTTATTACTGATAGTATTAATTGTGTGCATAGTTTATAGTTCATGTATTTAACATTGTAATGAGTGACTGTCTGTTTAACTATCTTGATCACATTGTTTTTCATGTTGATTTTAATTTGATTTTCATGGTGATGTCGTCAGGTGGTGTTTTTCAGGTCCCCTTATAAGATTTATTTATTGGCATATAATTTTATTTCAAAATTGTTTGGTTTCAGTTTGATCTTATGTTGTCAGAAGATGGAAGTGGTCGCGGAGCAGCCCTCGTAGCAGCAGTGGCATGTAGACAACAATAACATCTCATTATTATCAGAATTAGCATCTTTTCGTAACATACCAATAGATAAGAATTGGGATAGAAAATAGTAAAAATTAGTTTTAATTCACTGAAGTGAAAGAAGTATTTATTGGTCAAGCAATAGATCAGTGTCCATCTGTTGTTATTGTGATGACATTACTGATAAAAATCTTATTTTGTATTATAAAAGCAGAATATTTAAAATATACACTACTTTTTTTATTACAAAAATTTACCTTTGATATTGAAATTGAAATTTTTGGACACAATCTTACATATTTTTGTAGCTAGGATTTGGGTTCCTTGATAGACTGCATTTTAGAATAATCTCCAGGCGAGACTAGAATAATGAAATACTTAGTAGGCTGTAAACAATTTGATAGTGCTATCTCTATATTGATCATGCTCCTAATTTATTTAAGAGTGTAATCCATTAACATTGTAAATAGATATAAATATAATTTCTATCATGTTTTGTCATAAAAATATTATAAATGAAATTACATATATATTTAAAATTCCAAGTGTTGTACATTGATATGAAATTATACTAAGTTATATGTTGTAATGTTTTATTGTAATTTGGGTTGTAAATATTGATTGTTCAGCTTGGTGCTGTTATGTAATTTATCAAGATTATATACATTATTATATTGTAATTAAGGGTAATTATAAGTAAAAAAAATAAAATTCCCTTTGATAAAATCAGCTGAAATTTTTAATACGATTATATTTATGTATCTATTGAATAGGAAATTAAGCAAAAAATAAAGACATATTAGTAAGAAAATTATAACTCGATGTCTTATTTCATTTTAAGCTTACAAAATGAACATACTACAGTTTATAATGGCCAAATATAATAATAATACACAAACCATTCTCGGAGATAAGTAACTTTTCAGTGTCGGTCTGCTGTGATCAATGCCGGAGATGTATATGGGCATAACACCTGTAATTGGTGCTGAATGCTTTCATGTATGTTTACCAGCCTCTTCCCATACAGCACTATACTCTTAATATGGTAAGATTAGTTACTCCGTGTTCTTAGATTACTTAGGTTTAGATGTCTCCCACTTGAGGAATGAATATAAATAGTCAGATATTCCAAATATAATATATTTTAAAAATAAATTTAACTTTATACAGAGATAGCATATTAATGTCTTAGAGACTATTAAATAATATTGTAACTGAACTTTAAACAAGTATTTAAATCAAGTAAATGAAACAGGCTTTTTAAGTAGATTATAAACATCAATATAGATCATTGTAAAGCAGAAAATTTGTAAATTTTAGACTAAAATTGTTGATATATTGGCAAGGATATGCTTATGAGTTAATATATATATATGTATAATCATTTAGATCATTTAAACACAACCCTTTTAAACACAAGTTCCAAAAATGAAAGCATTGAAACTTGCAATCTTCTGAGATAATATCATTTTCATTATATGGTTTTAGCAGTATTACCAACTATTACTAAAAACTATTTATTCACAAAAATATGTTTCTTTCAAAATTAGTTCTTTTGATTAAACTACATTGAATATTTTTAAATACTAACCTAAGGTTTTATAACAATAATATTATAGGATGTTATAATTTTAAACAGTTTCTACAAACAACTAGAAGAAAACAATACATAAATAAATGCTTGCATTATAATCTATTTTGTTTGATGTTATTATATGTTAGACAGACACAGAAAGTCAAAGTCTACGAATGACATTTCTCTTATCATAGAAGTCCGAGAGACCTCAAACTGATCTCTCGAGAAACCAATATTAATAAATTTGTTTAAAGTTCCACCTAATTATGACCACTAAGAAAAGTATTGATGTCATAGTGGACTTGTTAGGAAATCATTAGAACAGAGTCTATTGTCCCCGCATTAATTTTCATTTCACTTCAAACTGCCCATAATCTTTTATTCAAAATAACAAGATAAATATTATCACATGCAACACAAGCCACGGAAAAAGGAATGAGTTCGAACAATATTTCCTTATTAACCTTCAATACACAAGTGAATCCAGAATAAAATTATTGGTCGCGATAAGGTGAATTGACAGCGAGCGAGCACACTTGTACAGTGGGCATTGCTGTCAGTATTATCACTGAAACCTGCGCTGAATTTTCTTTGGTCAAATATTTTTATCTTAATTTGAGATTTCAAGGATCTTAAAGTTTTGATGTTATTTAAAATAAATAAAAAGGAAAGGCAAAAGAGGATAGTAATTTTAACTTAAATATGAGTGGAAATCATAGTGAGTTTAGCCATGTGGCTATATTCACATAGTAAAACAAATTTTAATTTTTTTTAAAAATTCATACCTTAAAATTTAGTTAGTTTATCCGACATTTGGACAACTTCAGGCAAAATCACTAAGCTGTGCTAGTGAAGTTGTGTTGGTTGCCACACCACACAATCAAAAGTAATGTAATTCTAACCACATATTAAAATGAGACAGATGCTTCTAGAAGATATCACAACACCATACTCTGACTTATGTGAAGCAATACGAAGGCAATGTTACACTGATAGTCATTAACAGCACCATAAACAAATACTCTCAAAAATTTGATTATAGATTTAATAAAATGGAACATAGCAGGAGCCTGATCTATATATAAACACATATATAATTTATGAATAATAACAAAGTTCTCAGTCTCTATATTTGCCTACCAAATCATCTACAACTTATTGAAGCATTTGTGTGGCTTATGAAACAAATTCTGGGATACCAGTACAGTATACACGTAACTAAAAAATTTAAAAGATATCTTGTAAAAGATGTTCTAAATAAATGTTTAACTTACAGCATACTCACAGCTGGTATGGATTTATTAAGCACAAAGAGAATTGGTTGAAAACAAAATTATGTGCGGCAAACACAGTCAGCTGTACTCTTGGGGGCTGGTTGGTTATTAGTCAATTTTTGCATAGCAGAGTTTCCATATTGAATTCCAGATCCGATTCTTTCAGGGTCTAATTCTCCTGTTTCAATCTTTGCAAGGATACTTTTAGAACATTTTAAGAATGCCTCCTCCACATTTTCGCCAGTTTTGGCACTAGTCTCTAAGAACACCAATTCTAAAAATAAAATACAAATTAATAAAAAATATGCACATTAAAAAATAGGTCCAATGTACTCATTTTAATTGACAACCAAAGTACTAGTTACTGTATGGTTGCTGTGTTTACTTATGGAAAGTACTAGTTACTGTATGGTTGCTATGTTTACTTATGGAAAGGTCACTTATTAAATTAGAATTGTTTTATTATTATTAATTTTAACATTTTTTAAAAATGTAACATAAATAAAATATAAAATTGTTAGATATTTATGTAAAAATAAAAACATTAATAGACAGTTGCAACAAAATCAAACCGTAAGATTAATCAAGATGATTTTTTTTTCATAAATGATATCAATGACAAGATATGATATATAATGACAATGATATCAAGTATGTCATTGACATACTTTCTCAGTAGAAAAAAATATTTCAGTTACAAAGTGACTCTTAAAAATAAAAGTATTATTGTTATCATAGTTCATCCATGTGTCAGGAAACATGAAACTGGAAAAGACTAACGTGAGAAAAGGGGAGAATCTATTAAATTTGTATGTCCAGAATCAAATGTTACAGCATGACCAAAAATATGCTTATTCAATTATGAACAATAGTTTCGGATTGCATTTACAACATAGGGAGACATCACTTCTTTGGAGACAAATGCAGCTAATGTCATGATAAAATGTTTTGGAAAACAGTTTTATTAATTTGTTATTTTTATTTAATCTAACTTCATCCATCTATCAGTTGACTTGGCAGTAAATAAATAAAGTATATTTACCATTCTCTTGAGCGAACTGACTGGCTTCCATAAATGTGACTTCCCTAGCTTGTTCTAGGTCCCTTTTATTTCCAACAAGTAATATGACAATGTTAGGACTAGCCAGGGTGCGAGCATCTCTTAGCCAGTTAGAGAGAGCATTGAAGGAGTCTCTTGAAGTGATATCATATACTAATAATGCTCCAGCAGCTCCTCTGTAGTAGGATCGGGTAACAGATCGAAACCTTTCTTGGCCTGCAGTATCCCATATTTGCAGTTTAGTGGCTTTGCCTCCAATATTAATTATTTTAGATCCAAACTCAACTCCCACTGTGTGACATCTATCATTTTTGACTGTATAAATAGACATATTATTAGCATATTGCATTTAAAAAGTTGTTATCATGTTACAAATGGATTTAGATAAGAGAGATTGTTTTTATAATTAAAATGTATAATTTAAAAATAACCAAGGCTTGTTATGAACACAGTACATGGAAGTTCTATAGAATGTAAACATGCGAAATATACTTCACTTACGTACATTTGTTTCCAATGAAGTTATTAAGAAGTGATGATTTTCCAGAAGCGGCACTTCCAATAATAAGGAATTTGAACAAATATTCTACAAATAAATAAATAAGTTTATCAGTCGTCATAATTACGTATGTATTCATGTAAAATTATTATGATTAGTAAATTTGAATTATATAATATAAGGAATACATTAATCCTACCGTAAGATTCCGACATTTTAATTAGCAAAATGTACTTATGTTTGAATTATATATTTAAACAATAAGAAAAGTATTTTGATAACATGCAGTATTTGAGACTATCAACTATCAACTCTGACATTTTGACGTGACAGTCTGTACTCATACCACAGACAATAATTAATTTATCTTAAGTTCTGGTATTTTTTTTCAAACACCAAATTATTAAAATAATTTTCTAAACCTCTCATAAATATTTTGTTTTATATAATAGTAAAAATTACGAGTAAAACCGACCTAGATTCAATGTGGAGAGCATAGTTGTTAGTAATAAAATGTACCTTTGTTATTATGCTTATATTTAGCTCTATGGTTACACCTAAAAATAACAAAGTAAAGCTGTCACAACTTTTATGTAACGATAACCTAGAAGTGATTTTTATTTTATTCACTGTATGTTAACGGAAAGAATCAGCTTAGTATTTAGTAATTATATGTAATTAACAATTAAAAAATTAGATATACCAAATGCATTAACTATTTCAACTTTGTTGTAATATTAAATATGTTATTTTAAGTAGGCGTTGTTCTGAAAAGATAATTTGTATTTTTATCACATTTAATAAATATTATTACCATCCAGGTATTCTATTAAGCATTAAAAATGTCAAAGATACTTCAAAGAAAAGTGTTTCAGATACAATATACCCAAAAGCGTAATTTGTGGGAATGGATAAATATGATGTTTAATAGGCCAGATGCATCGAGAATAAAGGAAGTCGGTCCTGACAGAGCGTGTGCGGAGTGGGTATTACGCAATGGTGGAGCAATTCAATGGATGGGGTCGGATAAAGATTTGAGAGATTACAATTCATTGCCAATCAGTAGCAGTTTACATATTGAAAAAATCGATGCTACCGGTTCTAGTATATCGCACTATGGATTCGAACACTTAAGTAAATAAGAACTATTACTTAACGCAAAAGGTTCTTGGGGTTGTTATAGATGTTTAGTTTTTAATTTTCTGGTAAATTTCCAGTGCTTGAGAAGTATTATGTTGAAACATTTTTGTTACTGGACATTTCTCCAGCCTAGCTTTCCATATAACTGTATTTGTAAATAAATTTTACACATATAAACTACTTGAGCCACCAAGCTCTCATCTCCTGCTGGGTGGTTATATATATATTATTTTTGGTTTCGGACAAGATTTCTGCATCAAATAAAAAATCAGATTTAACATTGCATTTTTATCAATTTCCATGAACAGCTTTTAAGTAATTTAGCAAATATTGGAAAATTGTCAAAACCAATCAACCATTCCTGACTTCCCCAAGAATTAAGATGAACTTATTGCTATCAATTGTTTTCGTACAGAAATCATTATTTTGATTATCCTGACCGGCATGAATTATTCTGTCAAGACCTTTACATACTGTCAAATAAAGTTTTTTTTTGTTTTGTTTGTAGAAGGATGCAAATACATTGATAAAATAATTCTCCACAATTGCAGCTATATTCAAGATCAAGCTTTGGATCAACTATCCCATGTTGAATCCCCCTTAACATACCTGCAAATATCTACTTGTCTTAATATTACTGATAGGGGTCTTAAAAGTTTACCTAAGTTAAATGATCTAAAAGTTCTCTCCTTGGAAAATTTACCTGAAGTCAAGAATATTAAAGAATGTGAAGAATATCTTAAAAAAATAATGCCAAATTGTAAACTTGAAATAAATTCTTCCACTTTGTGAATTTCTAGCATTATTGTAATCATCAAACTCCCACATTGAAGCGCTCTACACACGCACCTGTCATTTGGCAAAATCACATAAAAATGGCTGAGCTAATTTTTTTTAAAATCATCAAGCACCTGGAAAGATGTACTTTTTGTAATGATTAATGTAATTTATGTTTTTCATAAATCCATATTTTTCAACTCGACAGATTTATTGTGTATACAAAATTTAGATAAGTGAGCCATACATAAAATAGTGAAACCCTAAAAAAAAAAACACTATACCGGTGGGATTTAAACCCACACCTTAATTGGTAGAGTGTCGGGTTGCAATAGCCATGGAGGTGTAGGTTAAAATCTCACCAGTAGCATGAATTTAAAAAAAAAAGTATTTTCAAGGTTGTGTACACTTGTGTGATACAGGTTTTGATATATTGTATGTTTGAATGAACATTTTGGTAACGATAATTTATTTCAACACAAATATTTTTAGTTGTTTTTATTAAAAAAATATATGTTTATAAAAATAAAAAAGTAACATATTTGGTATTATTGATTAAATCGATTTAATAACAATTATATTTCTTAAAAACATGCAATAACAATAGGAATTATATATAGTACTGTCTCATTGATCCACCCCTCAATAATTATACAATTTCTATAATTTGATTGTTCTAACTTACAAGCTTAAAAAGCCATGAATATATTTGTACAAGAAATATGGTGTACTTATTCCACTGCAAAAATTTTAACAGAGATATGGTATAATGCTACCAGTAAATTAAGTTTAATAAATGTAAAAATATCATTTCGTAATTATATGTAACATTTTTAACAATATAGCAGTTATTTTTATAATATATATTTGATTAATTTTTATTGACACTGTGGCCTGGCTTTCACTAGAGAGGGTGAGTTGAGAAAGTTCTACATTAATATTTGTACTAGATTATATTAATTTATTTGATAAATTCTATACTTTGACGAGTTTCATTTTAGACCTTTAGGAAAAATACTTAGCTACCTGGATAAGGTATAATTAACTTATTAAAACTTATGCTGTCTAGAAAGCATATTTCGAGGGTTTAAAAGTAATAGACAAACTTTAGTAAAAATTAAAGTAATTCTAAAAAGATTACTTTATTTTTTCTACTACAAAATAACAAAAAAAATATTAATAAACTGATCACTGTGCATAGCTGCCTAGTGCAATACAATATACAAAATTCGATGAACTTAGCCTATTAATTATATAATTTCAAGTTAAAAAAACTACAGTGGATAAAAGTGTTACAGCAAAAATCATCAAAATATAACAAAAAGGTTCTATGACTGCTATGTAATAAAAATATTCATGGAAAAGTTACAAGATATTATTTCTTTTGAATGGTGTGTTCTTTACCAATAGCTTCATTAACATTGCTAAAACCATTATTGAGTAGGTATTCTGACAGTTCTGATTTGATTTTTGTTACAACAGGAGGGCCACCATATACAAAGGAGGAGTAAATCTGTACAACACTTGCACCTGCTAAAATCTTTTCAAATGCATCTTTACCGCTAAACACTCCACCTACACCGATGATGGGTATAGTTCCTATAAAAAAATAAATAAATACACTTAAAAACTTTAAAAATATAAATAGATAAAATTTATTAAGATAGCATTTCCTACCTTTCGTAAGCTTAAACATATCTCTAATGAGCTCTGTTGACATATTTCTTAAGGGTTGACCACTGAGTCCCCCCTCTTCAGCTGAGAAGACTTTATTTTGTAAATCAGGTCTTTGAACAGTGGTGTTGGATATAATGAGGCCATCTACTCTACATTCCTTCTTGCATAATACTTCGGCTATATCAGACTTATCCTTGGCTGTTAGATCTGGTGCCAATTTTAAAAATAATAATGGCTTTTTTTCATCTTTTAGAGAATCTCTAGCAGTTACCAATGAAGATAGAAGTTCTTTCAGATTATTTTTTTCTTGAAAACTCCTTAGACCAGGGGTATTCGGACTTAAATTGAACAGCATAAATTAGAGTTTAAATATTGATATATATATAAAATGTCTTTTATTTCATTTAAAAAAAATACCTGCTAATATTAATGACGAGGTAGTCTGCCAGAGGTGCAAATAGTTTTATTCCTAATATGTAATCATTAATGGGATCATCTGAATTTTTATTTTTACCGAGATTTATTCCAAACATTTTGGAATGGAGTGCTTTATTATCAGTATTAACAATTCTTTCGTGAACTTTAGTGTGGCCTTCACTATTAAACCCGTATCTGTTAATGATCGCTTTGTCCTCAGGTAGCCTGAATACCCGAGGTTTTGCATTTCCTGGTTGCGGTTCCGGGGTTACGGAACCAATTTCCACAAGTCCAAATCCTAGTTTATAGAGACCTTCGACTGCCTCACCTTGTTTATCAAAACCTGCAGCAATGCCAATAGGATTGCTCAGTTCTTTTCCAAGAAAATGTGTTGACTATGGAAAAAAATAATATGGAAGTTATTTTATATTATTTCAACAAAATAAATTGAATGTATTTTTTTATTTACCAGAACTGAATGGTCCTTATATTTACTTTCTGGAAAAAGTTTGTGTTTTGTAATAGTCAACGCCAATTTATGAGCAGTCTCAGGATTAAGGGAGTGAGTGAGTGGTATTAAAATATTATCATAAAATTTTTCATTGTTTCTATATATACTCAATCCACTATAAACCACCATACCACCTGCTGAAAGGTAGCACATGGACCAGATCTTTTGCTAAAATAGAGAACAATGAACGATAAACAAATATTTCGATATGATATAATATAAATTCAAAAGGCAAAATTGGGTTAATTATTTTACAGTAACAGGTTTTTTAAATTTATCTAAAATTATACAATACACACAATATACAGTTTTAAATTATGTAAAAACATACTATGAAATTTCTTTTAGCCATTTTTAGTCGCTATAAAGCTTATTTATAGTATTTAAGTTACGGTTATATTTCTCAATTTGACGTTTGCGAAAACAATAATAAATTTACTGATTTTCTACACAAACGTATTCAGAATAGTGCTGCCATAACAAAACACGTTAAGCTACCCAAAATCTCGCCATTTTACCTAAATAAAGGAAATTTTATACTGTGAGTGGTAATTTCTTTCAATTTGTAATTTTGTTTCATATTTAGTACATAATACGAATTCAAGAAAACAATTCAACTTTTTTATTAGCATAATTATTTTTAAAGTCTTTTGGTTTTAATGAATGTTTTATTGATAGATCAACAACAAGTATTTATGTCAGTACGGAGCGATGAAACCCATTAGAATAGCGTAAATAATAAAAGTTATTGGTAAGGTTTTGATGAAAGTACGTTATATTTTCCGCTGTTTTATGCGGTCTTCCAGCCCAGCACGCTGGCAACACCGCTCCGGGCCGATGGATTGTTCCGTGTTCACCGCTCGGCAAAAGGCCGCCGTTATCCTTTGGGTGGTTCTGGTGCGATGGTATGTATTGAGGTACAAAGTTCAACATGTCAACAAATCATGATAATACAGTGGGTAACTTGTGTTTCACATCCACATAACGAGCGACCGCAATATCGAATTACTCAACGGGATATGTCTCCAGCTCAAGATACTTTTAAATTTAATTTATCTTGAATTACTATATGTACACCCATACCTCGCTATACGGCCTTTAAAGGAATTAAAATTAACAACAATGAACCATGTTTGGAAAATAATATGGCCAGAATGTGTAAAGTGTTACATATTTAACAAATTGGGACCGATCCCATTGAATTTTTATTAGAATAATTGATTCCTTATACAGCTTTGCGGCGAAGTTTCGTGGAACATATCTAGGCCGTAAAGCGAGGTATGGGTGTACTTTAAATTAATTTTTGTAGGCATATAGGATCAATGTTTTATTTGATTCTGGAAAATATTAAAATTTATTTAGTAATCAAATAAATTTCCGCCACTTGGCAGAATATGTATTGTCTCACTCGTTTATTTCTTACCTGATGATGAAATACATTTCAATGTGGAATAAAATACAAAGAAAACAAAATTTACCACCGTCTAGATAATAATTTTTATTTTAAAATAAGAGATTTATAAAGATGCTCAATGAATTATAGAAAATGAGCTATTTGTACCATTAAAATGTCATGAAATAGACAACCACATTTTGTAAATATTTATTAACATAACAATATTTTTTTTCTTATTATTGATCAATATCTATCACACCAATGTGGCTTATCACACTTTCATAATCTTACATTAATAGATTCATTTAAAATGTATCAATATTTCTACTTTAATGAGCCTCTGAAAATAAATTTAAGTCACTTATTAATTCGAGAGATCTTTTGATATTCAAATATGAATAAATACACTGTATTTTTACAATTACCTCATTTGGCACAATATCTCATTATTTATGATTGAACAGAATTTGCGCTATCTGGCACTCGAGCACTTAATCCACACACTCCAACTGATTATCTTCTAAATGTATAATATATGAACCTTCATGTATATATAATAC
Source organism: Atopsyche davidsoni (assembly GCA_022113835.1). NCBI lineage: Eukaryota > Metazoa > Arthropoda > Insecta > Trichoptera > Hydrobiosidae > Atopsyche > Atopsyche davidsoni. Next base: position 14,016,774 of record JAILWY010000005.1, on the reverse strand, counting down.
CTCACAGAAATCCTTTAGGAGTCAATACGCATAAATTTTTTAATAAAGTAGCAAACCCGAACACTCAAAAGCAAAACATAATTGTACCAAATATATTCCCACTTTTCCTCTGTACAGTAGAGTTCGGTTTCTGAAAAACATTGTCAAAAAGTTTAAATGCATGGGATAAACAATTTAAATGTATGCTTCCAACTGGTTGTTTATAAAAATACATAGACGAAATTATCGTTAGTTACTTAGAAAATAAGAAGTACTCATTCTCTAATAAGTAACGTGTGATTTAACAGAAATTTACTTAGACATTTTTCATAAATTTTGTAATTCCCCTTACTTAGGTATTCAAAACCTTGACAAGAATCCATTTCCCATTAAATGTGATTTTCATTGTAATAAAACATTATATACAACAAAAAATATTTCTGTGAATGAGAATAAAGCCACTTTCATCAGAACAGTTGGATAATAAAAAAAAAATGGACTGTGGAAGGCTGATAGAGATGACAAACACTAAAAATTATAAGTTGAAGTGAGAATTTAAGTATTTCATATAGTATAGGGGCTCTCTCCTGAGAATAAACAAAATATACTGATATATTAGAATTTTTAAAACCTCAAATATAAAAATATAATTTTTTTTTAATAATAATTAAGTTGCAGACTTCCTCATATTCCTTCTTTCCAGGGCACAAGATATAAATTGAAGTAACCAAATTACCTTTGAACAAGAAAATAGTCTCGGTTTTTACATTATATTTCAAAAATCATTTACAGCACAAATAATAAAAATGGGAAGATTTCAAAACATCCTTATGCAAATTTATGCCCTGAAATAATATGACCAATTTAATCATTATAATTTGGCATCTTGCATTAATTAGAAACGCTTTCTTAAAATATAAATTGAACACAGTGTTTATTTAGTAGATAAGACAAAAATGAATATTTAAAATGCTAATATGTCACATATGCAATTTTTAAAATATAAAAATAATTATACGGCAAAGTTTTGTAGACATTCTGAGGAATCCATTCCATGGATATAAAAAATAACTAGAAATACATAGTACTAACATAATGTAGACGAAATAATTACACAAGCATTAAAAGGTTGCTAATTCAATAAAGAAATGTTGTTACAATCCATCAATGCAAAAAAAAAGTGAGAGGTACTAAACTAATCATATATCTTTCAAGTTCCTAAATTTTTATAAGTAAAAAATAATTGCAAGAATATCCAATTAAATGGATTTCAATTTATAATTAATCCTAAATAGAATTACTTATCCGCAGATCTTAAAAAAAAAAACTAAATACGTAAATCATATACATTTAAATATAAAATAACCTAAAATTAATTAATTCAGTTGTTTGGTGGGACATACCGTGTAAAATATATTTGGTTAAAACATATTGTGATATTTAATTATAAAATACAACCCACAAATTTTTGTCAATATCGTGTACTAAGCTACACATAATAAATATACTTATTTTATTTAACACAAAAACTTGACATGCTCAAACAAGATCCTATTATTTAGTTTACTTCAGGTAGTGTGAGATTTATGACACACTTGATATGGCAACCAAAATAACAAATTATAAAAATAGTAATTAAACAATTACAAATACATAATTGATGTAAAATTACTTACATAATGCATACAACACAAAATGATAGATGTCAATGATTGAGCACATTGTAATGCTTTGAATAGATACATAAAATTTGTAGAACCATTTATAAATATGTTTTCTTGCAATGTGTGATCGGAATAAAAAAAAACAAGTGCTTTATTTAATCATGGGACAACCTGTTATACAAAAAAACTGTGCACACAATGCAAATACCACAATTGGGCAAATAGTTGAAATCCAAAATGTCGTAAGCACAATTGTCAGTAGTTGAAAAAGTGTCTAGATATAAAAATAATGTGTTATTTGTTTACATAATATAAAAATATGTAGATACATAACAATAAATCTACATGCTTTTTCAGGATATTTTTCTGTTTTGTCTTTTCACTAACAAAGCACAAACTGTAATGTTGGATAATGCCACGTCGATTAAAATCTCAACAGTTTGTAAATAAATTCAAAATAATTCATCTAAATCAGTCGTGTCACTAGTTTCAAAAATATCAGTTTTTATAAAATCAATTATTGATATCATTGTTCCATAGCTTCGCACTCAAATCCACATAGTTGAAACTGTATTGCAAGAGTTGAAAGATGTCTTTTCTCTAGAGATAATAGAGAAGATATTTAAGTTCTTATTCAAATAAAAGTAAGGTTCTGGGCAAGCTTTAGTACACCTTGGGTATGATGTTGTAAGGAACTCTACGGCAATAGCGATCCCAAGCTGTGCCATACCGTTTACGGCACCGCTGGCCATCCCTTGAGGCTCGATGGGCGAGGAAGAATACCGTCAGAGCGATGAACAGTACCGGAGGAGCTGACAGCACAGCCACCGCCCAAGCCATGTGCAGAATAATATCTCCCAAGTAGTTGGGGTGACGCACGAAACCCCACCATCCGCTGATAAGGAGGCGCTTCCCATGGAAAGTAGGCAGAGATTCAAGATCTAAAAATAACATGAACCATAAATAACACAAAATAAAGAATAAATTTATTAAAAGTATAATAAATGGAATTGAAACTTTCTGAACTATCAAATTAATATATTTATTATGTAAAAAGTGAATACTTACAAGCTAGCTTAGGGTCCAATGGGTTCTTCCTGAATGCACTCTTCTGAGAGTTGCTGGCGTGATAAATATAAAATCCAATAAAATATATAATGAGAGTTGCAGCAATTATGACATTGGATAGTTCGACACTATGTAGTAGAATGTATCTAGTTATGGAAACCGTTGTGAAAGGGTATAAAGAATATCCCAAAGCCAACATTCCTCCAGTCCCTTCATATTGAAACTCAAAAGTTGAAATCAACTTAGATTCGGAACATATTGCATGCATGAAGTAGCATATTTGCATAGCGGCAAACGCAACAAGAGTCGGTTTCAGGGTGACAGACCCGACTATCTGCTTGTAGGTCTCAGCTTCGAGAATTGTTTTGTTGTTGATGGTTGGAAAATTTAAAATGCTGGTTCCGCGATACAGGGCCACACAGTTCATCAAGACCTAAAACAAAATTTGAATGATTAAAAAATCAATATTATAGAAATATGATCAATAAGTGTTAAGTACTGGGTGAAAAATAAATAGCTGAACTTACCGCTAAGATGAGTGCTGATCTCAAAAATAACAATTTGAAATGCAACTTTCCGAACAGGACAGGGTTCACTTCGCGACCCATCCAGAAATCATAAAATGCATTTCCAGTATTTCCGAAGTTATTACGATCCTCAGTTGGGACTTTTCTACTTAAAACAAAAAGTAGAATAGAAAGTGAGAGTCCGAACACAGTAGCTACTAGCATCAGAGCAGTGTAGTCTTCATAAATCATCCTGAAGATCGGGATTTTAAAAAACTCCAAGGTGCCCATTATGGACAAAGTGACGAAGACAGAAAAGATACCGTTTGTTCTTAGGTTGCCTCTGCCACTGGGCAGGGGCACTTTTCTTCCAAAGTAAGGTACTATTGACACTGTTGCCTGGAGAAGTACGTACGACAAGTAGACGGCCGCAGCTCGCGGATTGAGCCAGGTTTGCAATTTGGCATACGGTCTCAAATCAGGGAAGGAAAAAGAGCACTGTGAGGGACCACACAGGATGTTGATGCTCACAATAATGAGAGGCATGAGTAGCAGCTGAAGAGCGGCTCCCATCCAGCCACCAAACTCCAGACCCACACTCCTCGGGAGACTCAGTTCTCGGAGAGGGGTAGCTAACTTACGTGTCAGAGACTTGTCCTTCTTAAATAGAGTATCATCTTCAGACAGGTTGTCTCCGTCTGATAAATTTTCATAGAAAGAGTCTCCTCTCGGTAGTTTGGTGCTCTGAGCGAGATTCAGTAGTTTCTCATAGGTTTCAGATACGTCTCTGAGGCGTGAGGAGCGACGAGCTACGGGAGCTTCATCCAATGGTCGGGTTTTTCTTTCGCGGAGATTGGTTATGGAACTGCCTACTGAATCGATTCCATTCAGCACGTCAGACTTGAGGGAGATTGAAAACTGTTGCGCCGAATACTCGGTGACCCGGCGAGAAGACGGAAGCTTGGTCAGTTCAATTTTGGAGACGTCGCTCGCGGCAGATTCGGTCTTGATGGCGGGCCTGCGAGACGGAGACTTGGTAGGCTCCTCGGCATCGCGCGCGCTGCGGGCGGGAGACCTTCTGGCGGGAGATTTGCGAGCGGGAGATTTGCGGGCGGGAGATTTGCGAACGGGAGAAGTCCTGCGTGCGGGAGATCTGCGGGCGGGCGAAGGCTTGCGGGCGGGAGAGCGGCGAGTGGTGGGGCGGCCGCGCGCGGGCGAACGGGACGGAGAGACCCTCGAGCGAGATTTTGGCGGGCTTTCATCGCGAGGGGTGGGTTTCAACGACCTGCCCGTTCTCCTCCTATCGCTTTCGACTCTTGACGACTTCATTCTGCAAAATTCACGAACGAGATAAGCACGAGTTCACAAAAAGGCGCCCGTTTTGGCATTTCAAAGTATATCGATAGGACTTAAGATTATCTGCTGGCGTTATCCTATTATCAACAAAAGAGTCACTAGAGCATATTACGGGCACATTAAAAATAATTAAGTAATTTTAGCGCAGAAATCTAATCTTATCTACACAGAGCGCTCAATCCATCGCATAATTTTCAAGAAAAAAAACTCTACCGGGGACCTGGGAGGTTAAGAAAATTACAGGCCGCAAATTGAACGTCTTTCAATTCACTGGGGGATAAAAATACACCGAATAATAAAACACTTGCAACTTACCTAACGGTCCTTGTGATGTCAGTCAGATATTCAAGAATCGGGACGAAATATTATCAACAACAAAACATCGACGGGCCTGACGCTTTCACACTCCACCACGACGCCGAGCGGCATTAATACTTTTTTTAAACCGAGCTTTGGGATTGGTCGGTAACGGCCGAGAAATCGGAACGTAAACAACTAGCCATATCCGGTTCAAAATGTTGCCACCGAGATAATGTTGTTCAATTATCTCGCGGAATGAGAAATACGTAGAAAACAAATTTATCATTTATATAAATTGCCAATATATAGATTATAATCATTTTTGACTAGTAAAAAAACTATTCGTTTAAATTTTGTGTAAAAATGTTTTATACAAGAAAAAGAAGATGGTGAAATGAAATCGATACAGCCATTTAGAGCTGAGATAACTAACCTTACTTCATACATCTGATCTGACGTTTGGGTAGAAACATTGAATATCTATTAAACTCGACAATAATATATATATAACTCGTCAATATGTCATTGCTGTGTAGAAGGTATGTTGATTAATTGGTTAAATTAAAATGATTTATAACAATACAAAGATTATCATTTGTTTATGTGCTAACCTTCGAAAAAATATTATGTAACTTGACCATATTTTGAACAATACTTCCGATATTATACCAGCCCCATGTCATATAATTATAAATTAGACTTGCTATTAAAGTAATTTTAAAAAATGGTGTTTTTATTTACAGTCTACTCTTTGGGAAGTCACTTCACACAGAGCTGAAATTCAAGGCATTTTTGAACCCTTTAATAACATCTCGCTCTGTTACTATAAAAGCGATAAAAGCTGCAGATGATATTCATGAAGATCATGATTTACGCAATATTAGATTAGGTCGTCCACAGTCACCCCATCTTTCTGTATATAGACCTCAGATCACCAGTATGCTGTCTATTTCGCACAGAATCACAGGTCAGTAAACAATAAAGTATTTTAAATGATTCAATAACAGATTTCGCATGAATTTGATCAAAGTGTGTGAAAAATAATAGCAATTTGGTTTCCCTTATTATGATACCATATGGAATATTCTTAGCAAACTCTACCTTTGGATCACTTGTGAACTTCTACAAAGCTTGTTTTCTTATATTTTGTTAGCTCATTAGATATGAAATTTGTAATTGTGCTAATGTACTAACAATATTAATGCGATCAATTCAAACATGAAATGTTTTTCGAGTTAGGTGGGACTTAAACCCATACAGTGGCCTGGTGTAATTTTTTTGACTACTGCGCCTTGTATATATGAAATCAATGCAATTGGTTTCCAGAAATATATTTGATAATTTGCAAGCATTTTTGTCTTGTTAGGACATATGAAAAATTTTAAAGCCTATTTGGCTTACCGGAGATTACACATCTTCATCAAGTCAAAAAGGTTATATCACCAACTCCCCAAAAAAATTAGTTGTTTTATTTTTTTATGAAAGGAACTAAATTTCTTTTTATAACTGTAGGTGCTGCTCTTTCCACATACATGTTTGCTCTGGGGATCGGTTACTTGGCTTTACCCAATGACATTAACCATTACGCTACCATGATCGAGGGTATGCAACTTCCCGCCATGTGTCTGATCGCTGCCAAGTTTCTGGTGGCCTTCCCGTTGTGCTACCATTGGTGCAATGGTATTCGTCATTTGACCTGGGACACAGGGCGTTACCTTACCAACCAGGGAGTCAAGAGCACTGGATATCTTATGCTGGCTGCCTCTGTCATTCTGACTGCCTATCTTACTTCCCTCTAGGAATATAATCCACAATCTGTTTATATATTTGTTGAGTATTATGTTTTTTTTTATAGATAACTCATCCAAGACAGACTGGTTGAATTTGTAACAAATATGAATAGTCAAATGGTTGATGTCATAAAATAAATAACAATCAAATGATCATAATCTAGCCATTTAGCTATTTATTTTTGCTGTTATAGATAACTTTGTTATTTTATTTTCGCCCATGAAAGTCATTAAATTATTATCTTATTCAAATTAGTTTCATTTAAAGAACGTTGGTAGATAAATTGATTAATTTATAACAGGTTCTTTACGTCCATAAACATATATATGTTTAGTTTCAAGATTAACCAAATCGCAATGGAAAATAATTATTTCAAGATTGTCACCAAATTTTTTATTCAGACTTCTGAAATTAATGTATATTAATTAAATATAACATGAAAAATTAATCTACTGGCAGAATAGCAGAATAAAAATTACTTTTGGTTCAGTTTATCCAGTTTTGTATTGAAAATAGTTTGGAATTTGAAAATTCAAACTATTGAAAATAGTTTGGATTTTCATTCATACAAAAGTTGTAATTTCTACATCTCTAAGGATTACTTAAAATATGAAATAAATCGAAAATTAATCATGTAAAGTTTTATGGTACATATATTAATAATATAGTAATGTTAAATTTAAAAAATATACATATAATACATTAACTAAAATTAACACCCAGGTAATATGACTATCAAATTATTCATTACTAAAGGTCTCTACGTCGCAACAAATCATGCAACTGACTTGCAGCTAGCCAATAGTGCCCTTTTATTTTGGGTGTTTTTTATGTAGGACGCTATTTGCCAGCTGCAAGTTGGTTGCACGATTTATTGCGATATGTGTAGATGCCTTACGAGAACAATATATATTGCATTGTGCTGCATAATTTTTACATAATTTACAATATTTATGGTTGAATTAGTTTTTAAAAACATTGTCTTTATAATACTTTAATTCTACAATACTTTCCCTAATGTCTGACAAAGCTCGATGTTCCAACACCTTGGAGGGGGTCTGATGGTAAGCTTTAGGATACCATCTTTTAGACAGCTCTTTAATAGTAGAAACATCAATAATCCTATAATGCATGTAAGAGTCTAAAGTAGACATGTATTTTTTTAAAAATAGTCTATCCATATAAACACTATTACCAGCTAGCGGACATTTACCTTCAGGAGCATGCTTTTTTACAAAATCCAATACAATCTTCTCAGCTGCTTTTAAATCAGTAGTTGATTTTCGGCATGCATCTGTAAGGCCGGTCTGAAAAATCATACCAAGATTATATGATATGTTTGTAAGTTTTGGCAGCTGTTGTTCTGAGTTGATTTGGTTTCTTGGATGTTGCACTGCTTGAGGTTTGATTCCTGCGACATTTCGGTCTCCGTGCTGGGACCATCTCAAGTAGCGCAACACTCAAGAAATCGAATCAACAATTTTATATTTGGTTTGTTAAACATTTTAGTTTCTGGCTTTGATAATATACCATAAAAAATATGATTACCCAAATGGTTAATTAATTGCATACCGTTACCAATCAGTAACAAATCATAAAACCTGTTTTAAAATGCCATACAAACTTATAGGATCAACCATTTCGTTTTGTGACCGTTATGTTGGACCTGTTGAACTAATTTAGTTCAAATTTTTACCACTAAGCCTTAGAATTGACACAAACCATATTAGAAGATGACATTTGCCAACTTTTGGCGGTTGAGTGAAAACGTGATTAAAGTATAAGCAGGCGAAACATACTATTGAAGATCTATTTTCTACTTGAAAAAAATATTTTAAATTTCAAAATAAGTTATTTTCATAATCAATTAATATTATTTAGTTTTTTTTATATGAGATATGATTATTTTCAGTTTTTTCCTATAAAAGATATGAAAAATATACAAAATATTTTTTTAATTATTTTTCCCTGAAATAACACAATTTCCTAACTCTTCGATTTTTTTCAAGGAAAAATAAAAAATCATCCAATTAAGGGTTAGCAACAGACTAGTTTAATTTTTAATACTTTATATTGTAACAAATATGGATATGGTGACAAAGAAAAATATATCTAGAGTTGTTACGCTTTATTATTTATATTTGTGAGGGTGATACAGAAGTGATTCCATATGGTTGGAGGTCAGTTATAATCTAGCTAGTTGCCCATGATATTCCAACTATAACTAACATTTTCTAGGAATACCTATTGACCTATGGATAGTCCCATATCAGGTTGTAATAAATATTCCTACTTATAAATGTTACAAAAATTATGAGTATTACTTTAAGGGTACTAAAACTAGTGGTTCTCTCCAAGATAATAATAATTTATTAGTAGTGAAACATGATTGGCTTATAACAATTTGTAAAATATATGTTTCAGTTACTACCAAGCCAAATTACACTCACCTTATTATGTTGTTCAATGCACCATTCGTTCATATTATTTAATAGATTATCATCTTGGTGTACAATAATATCCGGACCCTCTGCTATAGTGTTCAACTCAGCATCTGTGACTATGCATGCTATCTCTAAAATGTTGTCATTTTCAACATTTAAACCAGTCATTTCCAAATCAATCCAGATTATATTATTTTTGTTTGATGCTAGCATGATTTTAGTCACGTTTGTAGGAGCTAAAATTAAACAGGTAGTTTTTTATCACATTCAATATGACATTGCCTTTATGGACTTCTTGGTTAATTTTAAGAGTGTTATAAAAACATGTAAGCTTAAAGTTTTGTTTTAAAGAATACACATAAAAATACAAACAAAATTAATTTAGACATCCAAAATTCCTTTTTCCAAAAGGAATTTTGCTGCCAGTTACCTAATGTTTAGAAAAACTTAAAAAGGGGGCAAGACAATTGTATGAATACTCTTGAAAATAGGTTAATGCCAATATTCAAGTACACGTGGAATAAGTATTAAACTCATTCACATAAACTCAGTAATGAAAAAAAGACATACCGGAAAATCTACGGTGCATCATTTCAGGGTTCATTTGCCTTACAATGCGTAGGGCATTTTTTAATAGTAAATTCATAGTAGGAACCTAATATTTCTCGCAAGTCCTATGTTGGCATCGAGATAAATAAACTTATGTTAAAATATGGTTTGGATTCTCTGTAATATTGTAAATATATAATAAACACAATCTTACTTACTGTAAAAAAATAATCGTCTTAAATAAATTACAATTTAGAAACAACACGCGACATGCATTCACGTAGATGTAAAATTCAAACTGACAATTTACTATTGCCAGGTTGCTAACTTGCCCATGAAAATAAATAATATAAAAAGTTAAATATTTTTTTTATATGACAGCACTGTTATTCGCTGTCAAAGAGTAGGTTCTGGATACGAGTTTGTTGGTATAAATAGCGTAAGTTGCTGTCATAAAATTGGTCGTAGACTATTATTTTGTTGTAGATCAATTTTTATCCTGTGATGGTATATTTTAAATGCCAATAAATCGTTACTCGGTACTATATTTTGTCTGTGCTATATCGATGTCAACTTTTGCATTTCGTTTTTATTCAAGTTTATCCAGGATGTCAAACTTATTGTCGGCTGACTTTGAAGTATGCGGAAGAGTTCAAGGCGTATTTTTTCGTAAGGTTAATATAATTGTTATATTACAAATAATTTAACATGAAATATGTTTGCATGTATGCTGCATTGTTTAATTTATTGATTTTTCCATTTGACAATAACTTTTTTTATTCTACAATTATTTTAATTTCATTAATTTACAGTGCACTCAGGATAAAGCTCTAGAATTAGGCATAAGAGGTTGGTGCAAAAATACACCAGAAGGAACTGTTCAAGGACAAATCCAGGGGCCTGCTCATGAGATGGATTTAATGTTAGTAAATTTGATATTTGTTGGTAAATATATTACCATCAAATGATAATAAGAATGAGAATAATAAAAATATCACATTGTCGCCTAAAACCTATCTCTTCAGATTATTAGTTTACAATTTTTTTAATGTTAAATTTTAATCATTAAACAAACTCCACATGCAAAAACAACAGTTTTGAATAATAATAATAAGTTTTGCATAATTTATAAGTTCCAAAATTAATGAATTTTTCTTTATGAAAGCAATCGGATTTATCAAGTCTTGGTGGTCAGCCATGAGTGTTGGCAAGATTAATCTCATATAAATACATGTGGGAGTGTTATTATTTTTATTGGTCACAATATTATAATAGAAATTAACAAGTCTTCTCTGTCAAATATATTAAATACAACTTTGATGGTTAAATAGAACATGTATATGTCAAGATAATCCTTTAGTTTTATGAGTTGTATTAGCAACCCTCAATGCAATGCTATCTTCATATTTCAGCCTTTGTTTAATATTTTTTTTATTTAGTTTACTCAATGTAATAATGTAATATAATATAAAATTTATTTTCAGGAAAGAATGGCTCAGAAAAATTGGAAGCTCTCAAAGTCTCATAGAAAAAGCTGACTTTAAAAATGAAAAAGCAATTGATGATTATACATTTAAGTCATTTGATATAATAAGGAAATCTCGATAATTTAAAATAAATTATTTAGCATAATAAATTAGTATTATTATAAATAAATTATAGAAATAAAATTATTGTTTTATAGTGGAATAAATGTGCGAGTTCGGATGATTATGAAAATACTGTTAAAAATGGTTTTTTAATATCTAATTACTGCTACTCCAAAGCAAATTCTTAAAACAATTAAGAGATTAATAAATTGACTATAAAAGCCAATTGGATCAGATAAGCAAGATTTTACATTTTATCGAATAACAATTTCAAAAACGCTTCCATAAACGAGCGTGGTGCAGTGTTGCCCGGTTCTGAACGGTATTTTATATGGCGACAGCGTCTATTTTTTTCTTAAGATTTTTCAATTTTTGAGACAATTTATAATATATATATATATATATATACAATCTATAAATTATCGACCGCTTGCCTCTAGATAAGGGAAGACAAGCGATATGAGAACAATAAAAAATAAATAAATATTAAAGCTACCTAGAAATAGTGGTATAGTACATACTATAATATTGATTACAAACAATTTGAAAAAAGGGCCAGGATTGTTGTAAATGCTCTGATGTTTCATCTATTTTTTCCAAAGTCTGTCCTGCTCAAATGTAGCTCAGATGTGTTGTCATTCTGTGCTCAGGACATGCAGCCTGTCTGTGGCAGAGATTAGTCTGTGGTATTTGACGGCTCTGAGTTTTTAAGGTTTTCTAGTTTCATATTTCGTGTAATCAATTTTAATATGAATTAAATATCGTCAAAAAGTATCACTGAGAAATAGCTTAAAACCATGTATTCCCCACTTGTACGGAGTTTGAGGTAATTTAATTATTTTTTATATTATATTGTCTAACCTTAAAATTAGGTGCCGATTGTAAGTATCGTGATATAATAATATTGTAATTGATTTTGTCATAATCAATTATTTATTTCGATTTAAATTTTGGTAAAAATATTTATCATGTGCATTCGACTCGGCTCTATCTATTTTTGTGATGTTTTTGCAGATCCTCCAAACCATTGAAACTGAGTATTGGTAGTTTGCCTAAAAACATATTTTATTCGAGTTCAACTGAAACTGGACAGACCAATGAAGCAGGTATTCCCTATAGGATTCCCAGAGGGCCGACTGACATACTAGAAGCGTTGGCTAGTACAGTCAAAAAGGATCCAACAGCTCCACACTATAGGTTATTACTTAATTATGACCGCTGTTTATAATTTATACATACAATCGAAGCTAGTTATGTTTATACCCATTATAAAGCGAGTGTCACGGGCAGCCCTATTCAGTGTATCTTGTTGTTACCCACCGAGTAATTTTAAAACTTATTAAAGAAGTTCATCTCTACAGATTGTTATTATATGTCAATTGTTAATATTTTTAGGATATGTAGATATTATTTCTCAATCTATTTGAACTGTATTAAACAAGAGCAGCATTGGCAGTGACTTCTGCAGCAAAGCAATCTTATTTACATTCTAGATTTACCATTAATATAGAAGTCTGACTGAAAGTGCCAGTTTCAACCGCTTAGTTATGGGTCATAAGCTAATTTCTAGTGTAAACTGTTTGTCAAAGTTATTGCATATTTTATTAGGAGTCTTAGTTGTAGTTTGAATTTGTAGTTATACAGTGTGGAAGAGTTGACAGTAGATTTACCTATTAATTAAATTTTAAATATATGATTAGATACCATGATGATCCATTTCTGATCCCAACATCCAATTACAAAAAACGGACATATGCTTTGGCCCAGGAATCCGGAAGAAAGGCAGCGCACTGGATAAGGCAGGAGCACCGAGACCTTTTCCTATACGGTGTGACTGACCCACCACTCAATATTTTGTTCCCCTATAAGAACGCCGATCCTCCTATCGAGGCGTACATTCCTAAACCTGTATTTAATGATACTAGTGAAGTAAGTAAACATGAATTCTTTCACTTAACTTATTTAATTAGATCATAAGATCCCTTAGGATGAAATCACAAATGGTTTTGCCTTCTAGGTGGTCCTTATAAATCCAAATACATGATGAAAAACAAAATCAAATGGTTGACGACTATTTAATTACTAGTGAAATTGATGCTATTTAAAGCATTGCCAAAGTATATATTTTTTTAAACTTGATTTCTTTTATATTTTGAACTGACATTAAAAAGTTTAATCTAATAACAAAAATAATAATAAATCAACTGGGAATCAAGTAATTTCCCCTTTCTAGTGTGAATACAAAAACATTGAATAAAAAACGGCTGATGAAAATTATGCAACATTATTTTTTTTATGTCATTGTTTTCAGGTTTGTGAAGATGATTTGAAGATTGTTTTGAAGGGTGGTCTTTTGTCTGATGCCATAACTTTATATAAACTATTGGAAGCCAAGGGTGCTGACTCCATTAGTCCTGAATCGAAACAACAATTCTTAGAAATGCTATGTTTCTATAATCAAAACGATCCAATTTCTGAGGAATGGATTGAAGAAAAATGGTTTCAGAATGAGAGATGGATGGGTCCTGAAAGACAAGCTGTTTCATGGAAGTATGTACTGCAGCAAAATAATATTATCGTGACATTTAATATGTAATTTGTTTTTTTAATGTTTGGTTTATATTTAGAGCAAAAAGTTTGGCTGAAACAATATTCTCAAGTATGGATAAGACTCCTGAAGCTTATTGCACCATGATTATGGGAATGTGTAAATATTATCAGGTAACAAGCAGTACCATGGCAAATATTTGTTTTATATTTTTTAGTACTATTTATTATTTATAATTTATTTAATATTTTAGGCTGAGCAAGCTTATTTGTTATATCAAGAATGCTGCCAAAATGGTATCCAATTGAATACAGATGTCTTTAATGGTATTCTGTCAGTTGTTGGGTTTCTTAAAGAGGGCACTGAATTAAGATGGCAGTTTATTCTAGATATTTTGAAAGACATGAGCAATCAGGTATATTCAAACGCTGTATCATATTTTATAATTTACAGTTTTTTTTGTTAAATAAAAATACATATGTTTATTCAGGGATTCGCACCAAATTTGGGGACACTAAATTCTGTTTTGGAAACATTGTCAGCGATGCAGATAAACCAGGCAAAAGATTATGCTTTCCAGATTATTGCAGAACTCTGCACTGGGTGTGGAGTGCAACCCTCCTTAGGGTCCTGGTATCACATCTTGAACATATTCTGCAAAATTAGTAAGTTTCTTACAACTCTATAAGATTTAGTGAAACCAATTGCTCTTTGTCTTGTTCCAATTTCGTTTACAGTTTGGATGACCTTTCTCGGGGAAACAGCCATAAGCAGTTGTTAAAACAGATTTGTGTAAAAGGGGGGATTTTTATTAATCAATTAGACAACACTAGATAATAGCGTTAAGTTAGTGAAAATAAACTTATTGTTCAGATTGTCCTCCACTTCTAAAATGAAACAGAATTTTCATGTTTCCAATGATACTCTATTGTAACTTGTTTCATAACATATTTAGTTACTATAATTCTGAAACTTGAAAGTGTCTGGGCAGAATGGTAGCAAAAGCTTATGCTCTTGTAAAACAGAAGGGGAAAAAATTATTAAAACATTACACAATTTTTAAATACTGAAAATTTATACCAAACATGTTTGGTTTAGGTTTCATTAGAATTTTCACTTTCAGAGGGGCCAGGAAAAAGTTATATTTTGAACACTATTATGGATAATATTGAAAATCGGGCATGGACAGTTCAAGATCCAAAAGATGTATACTTTTTTGTAACTGCCATGGAGACGTGTCGGTACTATTTACAGGTGACTTTTTATAAAATAGAACATCAAAAAGGATCTGTTTAGAAAACAAAATCCTCAATTGTGATTTTATATCAATTATAGGACTTTGATTTGGCAAAGAGAGTCCATGCTTTACTGTTACATGGTTCAAATTATGATCTCATCGGTGATTCTTCAAAAGAGAGTGTTTACTATCGAAATTACTTCTCAATCGCTTGCCGCTATGGATCTCTGGATGAATTTATGGAACTTTATCATGACTTGGTGCCTAACGTTTATGTTCCGGAACCTTCTGTTATAGATGAGGTATACACTATATAAATGTTTATATTATTTGTTATATTTATTTATATAAATGAGTTTTTTTTTAGCATTACCATGCAAATAAAAGTGATAAATATTAATGTCTACTGTATTATTGTGCATTCTAACGAATGCATTTAAAATATGTTTATTTTATCTTGAATTTTTTATAACTCCGGCAGATAGATTCATAACTCGCTTGAGCTTTGAATTTACGATATTAATGCTTTGAAACATATTTCTTTAAAATCTTTTTTTAGATGCTTCACTCTGTGGATGCTAACGGTGTGATGGAGCACATTCCTCTCATTTGGTCTCATATGGTTATGTTTGGTCATTCATCAAGACAGACACTCGTGGAATTTTTACTTCAATCCATGGCACGAAATTTACCCATAAACGAAGAAGTAAAAGTAGACGAAAATCCATCAGAAGTAGAGATACAGAAAGGTGCGTTTACATTGTTTAATGTACTTAAAATACACATTGTGTTGTATTTTAATTTCATTATTTTTTGAGATTTAAATAGTTTTATATTTATGATATATTTTGCTCTTAGTATCTGTGATGGATTCACTGAAGACGGAATTGGTAAAAACTGAGCATCAGACTTTGGGAGCAGCTCTGAGTGAATGTATGAGTGAATTGCGGCTTCAATATTCTGACAAAGCCTTGAATGTTTCTACTGTGAGCAGTGACTTTGCTAAGATTGCAATCGACATATGGCTCAAAGTGGAGGAGCAAGATGAAACCAAACAAAAAAAACTGAGGTTTAACTATCACATATTGACATAAATACATAATACAATTAGAAATAAAAATAAATAACAGATAGGATAGAAATAACTAAATAATTGACCTCAAATGCTGTTTTAGTTGGACTGGTGAAATGCTGGGAAACTTGATTGCTGTCTTGGTGGAAGGAAATAAGATTGAAGAAGCTCACCAGGCAGTTAAGAAGTTGGCTTCCACCTCTGGAGTCCCCGCTTCACCAGAGCCGCTGTTGAATTTTGCTCGTCGTGCGGTGGCTTTTACGAAACCGAGCTATGCCACAGTAAGAAAAAAAATTATATTGGTTTTTTTTCCATATATATATAGTATTATCAACTGCTCTTATGTATAAACGTTTTAGAATGCTTTGACATATCTATCCGATTGCGGATTCATGGAAGCTACAGAGGGAGCTGTGGAAGTTCTGCAGACATTACTGAACAGACCCCGCTCTGAAGTAGAAGAGATGGCCAGCCAGGCATTGTCCATGGAGCCTTCCTCTGTTCTCACAGATCCCACTGTTGCATCACTACTTGGCATTGTCAATCTGTAAGTATAACTGTTTATTGCATACAGATTATATTTTAGTTTACTTTTTATTTATTTTTCAAGATTTCTTGTGATGCCACTATAAAGTTTTAAAATTTATGACGTTCTATTGTATTAAATTGTCCCTAATTACGTATTTAATTCCAGATCAGCTAGCATGAAGACTTCAAAACCAAAACCAACAAAATCAGCAGCACACAGTAGCTCCGACAGCAGCAGCGACAGCAGCAGCGACAGCTCAGATGATGAGCTTGAAGAACCCAACCAAAACAAAAGATAGATGACATTGATTAATTTTCACAAAAAAAATGGCATTGAATGAAAATATTCAGTTGGCGTGTTAATTAGGAAATGCATTTTTAGAAATTATTTTGTAGTAGTGTAAATTAGGTTAAGTTGTATTTTAGTGCTTCTGAATAAAGTTATAATTTTTATTTATAATAAAGTTTATTATGTGTTGAGTTAAGTAATTTTTTTGAAGAGGAATGATGTGAAATTCTATGCAATTTTGATAAAAATGAATTTAGGCTGTTGCCACATACACTGATACATTTTTTATATAAATCTACAGTGTGACTGAATCAGATTGACAATCTTCATAAGGTACGAGTATCTCTATGTGAACAAGAAAATGAAACGTGCGATATTACCTTGAATCCTAATAAAACAATCACAAACAACTAACTTTCCATTAGCTGTCGAACAGCTCTACCTTCCAGGAAATGTTTCTCGAGCTATGTACATATTATTTTGTAAGTTTCTAGTGAGAGTCCATAGCGAGGATACTTTCAGGATGATTAACAAAATTGTGTTTCCCTCATTAATAAGTCCGCAGGTGATACAATAGTATGCTGCTTTTATTTAGGTGAGGAATATACATGTGGTTTAGTCCTAAGTATTTAGTTTAGTATTTATCAAAGTTGTGATTTACAAAATGGAGAGAAAAATTATTTAGATAACATTTGATCACTGGATCTTCTAAAGTGTCCGCACAAAGATCCTTAATATTTCCTTTACAGTCTTCTCTGTTCTCTTGGTCATTGTTATAAATATGAATTAATAGGGACTATTGTTCAAATAGATATTAGATATAACCTTATAAATATTCTTTAAATAATGACCAGCAATAAGTATTGGGGTTATTGTACCTATAGTGTGTACGGCGGCTGAAGGTTTTGATTATGCGTGCTCGCATCCATTCAAGTGTAAAAAAAAGTGTTTATTTTGATAATATTTAAATATAATTCATAATTATGAAAGGAAATAAAAAAAATAACGAAGAAGAAAAAAAAATGTTGGGGATTTTTAAGTTTAGAATCTTTTTTCTCATTGTTTTAGAACAACCGTGTGACATTTAGAGAAACAATTCTGGGATAAATATATCGGAGTGACACAATTCCTGGTGGTGTTTCTAGTAAATCTGCTTTGATGGTGTTAAATCAAACATGGATTGGATTCATTGCAATATATGTTTTGTTCAGCCTTCAAATGGAAACTTATTTTCATTAACAAGCTGCGGGCACATGTATTGCTATGATTGTCTCAAAGATGGTATAGTAGAAAACAAAACGATCTGGGATTTTAAACAATCACGCCGAGCTTAACACAGAATTAAGATATTATTTATTCTATTTCAGGAACTCAAAATAGCAAATGTAAAGTTTGCGATTCGGAGTGTACGAGCATTAAATTGGTTGCTGAAGTATGATATGTTATTAAATATATATTTTTTAAATTGAAATTTCGATATAAAAAAATATTTCTTGAGACATTTGTATTAAGAAACATATATAATTGTAGTAAAATTTATTGGATTAGTGAAAAGAAAAATATTTACAGATGAAACAAGATGTGCGAGAATTTTTTACAGAACCTGATGAAATATTGACAAAACTCATTACTGTGCTAGATTTTCAAAAACAACACCGAACTCGGCTCACAGAACATTGGCTCACTTTGGTAAAAAAATATTTTATTTAATGTATTTTACACAATCTTTCCATATTTTACATACTGTGTAATTTTAATGTAAATGTTTTGATACTTCAAATACATACATATAGATTTATTTTAGTCCATTTTATGTATTGGGCTATTTATGGGAAAGATTTTTTATTTTATTGAATGTGATGGTTTGATGTAAAATATTAACAATGAGTGTGAGGACCCTTTGATTGCAGGAGATCCAATAATCATAATTATTTATTATTATGGATTATATTTATTTATTATTATGGATCATATTTATTTTTAAAAACAGATTTGCTTTTTAGAATAATAAATACAATGAAGCCAAAATGGAGGTAAAACGACTAAGTAAAATTGCAGAAAAAATGTATGGAGATTTGAAAGAGTTGTATAAACAAAACAAGATGCTAAAATCAGCTCTGTCTTCAAACCAAAATGGTAAAATTAATGTTATACTATGATAGTTTGTAAATTCCCATTCTAATTTATTGGTTATATTTTTATTTTTAATACAAGCTTTATAGTTTTGTTTTCAATATTTTATTTTAGATGCTACATCACCATTTTCAATCTCGAACGAGCCTATTCCAGTTATACTTTCATCAAAACCTGGGACTGCATCTTCAGTACGCGGCTCCACGCAGAGAAGTCAGGTATTTATGTTCATAATTTGTACCGATGGGGTACATATTTAAATATAATTCTTAAATCTCACCAAACTAAACACCAAAGATCTCATGCAGCAGTTAGGAAAGAGATTTCATAAAGCTGCATAAACTAAAAGAAGTCACCGACGTGAACTGAGAGGTCCAAACAAGCAGGATCTATTATGGCAGCATGAGATCTTTCTCCCTTGAAAAGGAGCGTGGTGTAATTTTATAATTACTTCATCCGTGAATGGATTGAAATATAAAATAGGCTTGTATTACTTGAAAGTTTGCTTTAAATAAATTGATAGTTTACAGGTTTTCTTAAGATAGGTTCATATGTCATTATCTACTATAATAATATCCATTGTGTGTATGTTTCATTTTTTGGTTCTCTATAGAATATCTTAAAAGATACAACGCTGATTTTTTGCATGTAAGTTCAATAAGTTTTTCCGCAACTATGTGCCGAATTTCAAGACGATAGGATAATATTTTAATTCATAAACTAATTGCTTTAGCGAGTTTCAATATGTACGAATTATAGAATTTTGTTGTTCACCGCGAGAATTTCAAATTTAGAACTTTAAAAGAAAAACAAATTTTGATGCTTCTTAGAAATTTTCAGCTTATGTCAGCTCGACACAAGTACCAATTTTATTTTTTTATCGAAATTGCGTTAGAAATTATTAATCACATCATTAATAACTCAAAATGCCTCCGAAAACATCATTCTGTGTCGGGCAACATTTCTAGTATTTTAATGATGACAAAACTAAAACCTTTGATTACCTTTACAACGAATAAAGTGAAAATCGCAGATCCATTTTTCATATTTATTATTTAAGCCAGTAAGGGAGACAAGCAATAATCTATTTTATTTACTGTTTGTTTTGCACGCGTACAGGGATTTCACTCAAGTCTGGTGACTCCGATGCGTATAAATCGAATGCGAGGTCATCAAAGTCAATCGGTAAGGTCATGACAATAAGATTTTTCCACTGATGTTGAGGAGATTTTCAATACTAAATCACACCTTACAGTAACATAAAAAAATCAGTTCTTTTGATTCTTTATCTACCAAAAGTTTTGGAAATGTCTGTTTTAAAATAAACATTAATAAGAAAAAAAGCAATTATGGATTATTTCATGGCAGTTTTTTTTTTTAAGATGTATATTTTTTATTTAATCTCAAGAAGACATCAAATACAATTGCTCTTTATGAAGGAAAATTTTCAATTAATTTTAACGCATTTACAAACATTGTGTAAGATTATAAATTTTCCCACAAATCATCAGTATGAAATCAAGTATTTTAATATTTTATTAACCACGCCATGAGATAAAAGATGTAATTTCTTACATTAAACCTTCAGGGGTATGGAAAGAGTGGAGCGTTCTGTAGCCAGACTCCAGCCTCGCACGCCGACACACCGGACTCGGGGTAGCTGATGTTTTTGTTCTAAATATTTCAACAATTTTAAAAAAAAAATTACTTAGAATTCAATTATTTGTGCAAGGATATTCATTCCGATCATCATTAATTTTTCAGAGCTTTTTTTTCCCCTCGAAGTGGTGATTCGCAGCATCCTTACGGATACAACAATCAGAATAAATAGTTTGATGGTACAGAACGTTACAAATTAATAAATTGTACTATTAAGATAAAAACTTCTCATTTATTTTTGGAAATAACGAAGAGCAATGTAGAAATGTATTAATTTTAAGCATCATTGAACTATTTTTCCTATCAATGTTTTTCAAAAGAATAATTTTGAAAATAATTAACAAATATTTATTTTATTTAAAATATCTTTTCTTGACCATAAAGAGATTTCCATTATACTATGTTCCATTATATTTATGAATTATAATAAAGTTAAAAAACGATATTAAGTCGTCTTTATTTCAATGATGTACGTAAAATATTTATGAAATATGACATGGCACTAAAAATGGAAAAAAATATTACTAAATATTTTAATAATATATTTATTTTAAATAAATAATAAAAAAAAACTTATAATGACAATGTGGCCGTAGGTTTTGACAGCCGTTGTTATTAGAATTCTGACGTTTTAGTCTCGGTACCGGGGTCATCTTCAAGGATTGTTGCTGAAAATGGCCAAAAAATCGTAAACTCTCCAAATCACAATTCAAAATAAACAAAGACGCTGAAAGTTAAGGCCTCAAAGACAAGGCGTGTCACGGAAGAAGAAAAGAAAAAAATTAAAATCTATCTTAAACTAACTGTAGGCTAGTAAGATATTGTCATTTTTGACGCACTGAAAAACAACATGGAAGTATAATAGGATTTTAGCTTAGTTATCATTATTTTTTATATTATATTTTTTATTAATGATTTGAAATAACTTTTTATAATTTCTTCACGTTGAGTTTATTTTAACAATTTATGCATGACTAGTTTCAACCAAAAGACTTTGCCATCATCAGATGCAGAACAAATTCGGGTTGGTACGTGTCCAGCATTTGGCTTATTGCGCATAGATAAATTTCAAAACAACCTACATCAGAAAGTCTTCAAAAATTATAGTTTTAGCAGAAACTTTATTGTTACACCCGGATCGGAACTCGAGACCCCATGGCTGGCAAGCGAGCGGGCCACTGGACCAAGAGGCGGTCTAAACTAGGATCTGTAAGAGTTGTTTAGTGTAAATATGTGTGTAACAGTTACAGTATTTTTACATCGCAAAACTATAATTAAGCAATCAATTGCAGCAATTGATATGTGCTGGTTATTAACCAAACTAATAACAGGTGAGCGAATCCACATTGACGGATCTACTTTGGAGTTTATTCATTCGAAATGAAACCATTATCATAGGAAAACCAGTATTTTGTTTCCGTTAAAAGTATACCAGCGCCTTATAATTACATCTGTTTCAGTTTAGTCGAAGTCGATTTTTATAGAAAATTACGAATCAATACAAACTGTCGAAAATAATAACGAACCTATTTCTGACAACACAGTTTTTAAGGAATTAAGAGGGAGAATAATATTCCTAAAACTGTAAGATTTTCTTTATATGTTTAGTATTCAATGCAAAATCTGCCCTTTTTAACATATTGTATCAAATGTATATTTATTATAAGTAGATTGGTTACACACTTGCAAATAACGATTCGAATTCTCGTTCAGTTACATTTCCATCGGTAAAGGTTAAATGGATCAAAATTTTTGTTGTATTTTTATTTTTAAAGATAGCATGAGGTCTATTATAGTAGTTTCGAAAGTATATTAAAATTTCGACCTCTTGGACAAAAGTCATCAGTCTTTATTAATTTAATATACTATCACTGAGTTTGACATCTCCTCTGTAGAGGGGAAGCTCTCACAAACTCAATGAAAAAAAAACAGAGTTTCGTTAATCGTTTGTTTATATCAATATTTATTTTAAGCATGGACGTTGTTCAGGGTATATTATTATTATTATTAATATTATTGCAAAAAAAGGAACACTTTAAATTTAAGAGACGACTAAAGCTCCTCTATACTATTTGGAATATTGGGGTCGTAAATAAACGAATGGGATCCCAAATCGGAAGAGCTCACGATCTATTAAACAGTAAAATTTATTAGCCTCATAATAGAACTTCGGCGATTCTTTTAAGAATTAAAAAGAGGCAAAGTAAGAGCTGAAGACCGCGACCGCTGGCAGCATTCTGCATCATCAGCGATTTCATTGTTAAGTATACAGGTGTTTTAAAACTCATGATATATAAGCTGTACCTATTATAATACTTTTTATTTAATTAACAAAGTATTTTTTCATTTGTTTTATAATATTATTTAGGACATATTTATATACAAGGTACCTAAATAATAAAAAAAACATATTTATTATTTTGCAAAAGTGGAAAAGTTTTTCATGAATATTAAGAGACCGGACCTCGTATAACTCTTATTTATTCAAGACTGAATCCAATTTTTATGACTTGAAAATAAAATAATAATTTTATTATTTTTAGCAAAAAGAAATATTATGTGAATTTTTATGTATCAAGGAACATAGCGATTTTAATTTTATATTAGTTATAAACATTGTCTTTAAAATGTGAGTATTTGAGCCCTTGCAAATATCACGTTGCGGTTGAGACATTTCCTCTTTTCAGCTGTGAAACTATGCGGGAACGTCCGACTACTAGGACCCCCCCTCCCCCTTACCGAAGGCGAAAAGCCCACTAAGATTTGTCACAGTTCTACAGTGTCCTTATTTTTCAACAGGACTATTGAAGTCAGCGACTAATATATATGTATTTGTAAAACATGCGTTAACTAAAGAAAACTTAATTGCATGTCTTTTTTAAGACTTCGTGAGACACAGTTTTAAATGCTGAGTAAAGCTCGAATGGAGAAGCAAACAAAGATGTTTTTCTGTTCTACTTTCATCATCGGCGGTGATTCCTTGATTATTTCTTACAATAGAAGCACTAAATTTTTATAAAAGAAAAGTAAGCGCTTCAAATGAAATATTGACACACATGTCCGGGAAACGAAAGCCACGCCTCGAGACTGGACGGGCGGCCGGAGTCAAAGTACAGGTTTTCTAGTGCGCGTGCCAAGATACAGTCCACCTGAAGAAAACTGCGCTGAAGATGGATCGATGCATGCGGTAGCATGTGGACTTGAAGATGTCTTCATCTAAAAAAAAGTAAAACTTTACGAGCGAAGAGCATCCAAACTGAGGCAGTCTGAATGAGAGGTACATTAACCACCTTTTCCTGTAAGAGTCGAAGGCAGAAAGTAGAAGATAAAATAACGATCAAGTAGATTTTCAACAGATTAAAGAGAACTGTACATGGTTCGTTAAATTTCCGGTGTTTAATCTGCTTTTAATATTCAAGGAAATCATAGGAAAACCAAAAGGGGCTTTGTCTCATAAGTTTTTTTTTAACCCAGATGCAAATTATAATTCTTAAAAAAACATTTTTATACGATATACCAGTTATAATATGTACCAATATGCCAATTATCTTTGTATTTTTAATGAAATAAAACATCCAATGTGTTGGAATTCAGATGTCAGAACCTCTCCAGGATTTCAAGAAGTTTTCATAAAGTATCAATTAAATTTACAAAATTGAAATTATACAGTCAAATATTTTTCGCAGACGCTTGCTTTTTTACAAAGTGACGTTAAAAATAATTTGAATTATTTTTCAATCAAAATGCGAGGTTCCATTTTATTGTTTGCGATGTTCGCGTTAAGTCTATCCTGATCAGTCGACGCGTGAAAACTAAGAAAATTGGTTTATTCAATGGGATTTACGGGATGGATATTATGTCTGATATGTATGTGTAACAAATAATCTAGAATTTAACACCACCACGACATGATGTTATGAATGTCACATCCGAAGAAATGCTTTAGACCCATGGTGAGGCACTGCGCTGCTGTATGGAGAAAGGCGAGCCGCCCTCGCCTTTGTGTGTTTTCCTAATCAGAACTCGATCAGTGTAATTCACCGATCGTCATTAAGCCTCAATGGGAGGCTGCTGATACTTTATATCTTTCTCTCCTAAGATGAACTGAAGGTCGATTACGATTTGTATGCATATTATTTAACAGGGTTGTCCAACTTGTAGACTTCGATCGACTAGGTCGTCGGCCAATTTTTAATTGCTCATGATCTTTTTTGTCATACAGCTGAGGAATAAATGTTTTATATTAAAACAGTCGTTTACATGCATTTATTTAAATTTCACCTGCTAAACAAAGTTTTTTTTATATCCACGAGAGACTGCTATAATTTTGAATATTTCATATTCAACAAATATTTGTACGAAATTGTGCCTCGGAAATAGTTTCATAATATGTGCATGGGCTTGAATAATGCGTCATAAGAAACACATACGTCTTTTTTTCGAACACATACGGTAAATTTTTTCGTGTTCATTTCGACGTAAAGATTAAAGATGGCCCACCGCCCCTGAGGTGTGAGCTTTTGGTCCAGCCCCGGTGCTAATGAACCATCGATAAACGAACCGATTTGTACCATTAAAGACTCAACGAAGGTTGCAGCTGAACTTCTTCACAGTCCTGAGCTAAGCGAGAACCATTTTATGGCATTTTATTATTTAGGTTTTATATTATCTTTGAATTTGTCCATAAAGCCTTTTTATCAAGACAAGTCACGTGCAATAATAATTTAATTAAAAAAACACGAACAAAATTAAATTGGATGATTCCCGAGGATATACATTTTTCTCTGAACCCAGAGACGGTTTAAAATTGAAAAAAACAAAAAAATTCTACTTAATTTGCTTATTCTTGTTTTATATTATAGGACATGTCATGATTCTTTTAGAATATTTTAACTACACGATTATAAATTTTAATTTTTAACAGGGATATATGAATTAATCAGTCACATAAAACGTGGTTTTTTTTGTGTATTTCAGGTGCCTAATTATTATCATTAACAGATGCATTTCTGAATTATATATTTAAAAGTGAAAAAATACAAACTTTCTTATGAAAGTATACAATGTGTTTAACAATGCGTGCCTATTTAATATTTAAATAATACAATCTTCTTTTATTGCCATGTGATAAACGGAAGATAATATTTATATCTTATTAACAAATCGTAAATGTTGGATAGGTAAACTTTCCTAATAAAATAGAACAGCAAAATGTTGCTGTGAGAAAATGTTCATAATACTCATTAACAATAAAACTCTCTTTTCAAGTATCATTAATCATATTTAAAGAATCCATTTAATATTTAATAGCATATTTAAATACTGTTTATTTAATTTATTAGCATGTTTTGACATAGCAATAATTTAATCATGTGTGAAAACAATTTATAAAACTATTATTTAGATTAGATAGGCACTAAAGTATTCAACAAATGGTAAATAGTGTTTATTAGTGAATAAAATAAAAATACAAAAAGTGAGATAGTTTTTTGTAAATGGGATATAGTTAAAAAAAAAAATACAAAACGAAACAAGAAGTAACCAAGTGGAATTTTTACCAAACCGGTGTTATTTTAAGCAGCCGGGTTTATAGGGAACAATCTTTGCCCTGAAAAAGAAATGATATTGAAAAATGGCAGCAAAGTAATTTAATTAAAAATACACATATAAATATATATTTGTATGCGTGTGTGTATTATGTTTTGTATTTACTGATTAATAATATATTGTGGTCCATTGCAATGCGGTTGAAGATGTCGCTCGTAAACAAACGGTAGAAAGCATTAAAGAACAACTGCGACTGTATTTGGATTGACTCTTGTACTCTTGAGAATCTGCACCAGAGGTATCATTTCAAGGGTTGTTCTTATTAGATAATCGACCGCCACAGCCAGTTCATGAACTGTCACAATAAGACAAAGGCTATTCCGAGTCGAATCCCACATTCTCTATACAGATCCAAAGCGTAATATTTTCGTCAAATTCACTTTCGCACCGGAGCGCATTATTTCGCAAGGCGGAGCGATTTAAATGTTCACCCACGTGTAAGAAAGCCTCCGCGTGAGCCCGAACAATCGCTTTCGTAACAATGTGTGTTCCACAAATTGGACGAAGAGTTTTGTGTGTTCTTAATGTTACATAAATTACTTACGCTTGTGACATTATTTCGGAGTGACTGTGGTGGGGCCGCCGTGGCTTTTTTCCGGCACTTTACTATATCTGTACCAATATAAAGGCACGTAATATGTAGGATGCCATATTTTTTGTTACGTATGTTATGTCGAGTTATCAAACTCACGGGCAGTCTAGCGGAACTTCTGTCAGGAAAGGCATTTTTAAATATTTTAATGCAAAGAAGCGCGGATGAGAAGAGTTATACTTCACGAAGACTGAGAAAAATAAATATCCACCAAGAAACTGTGAATGTTAAATATATTACTATCGCGACCGTAGAGCGGTTGCCGCTCAAACTGGGCGAGAATTCGATTCGGGCGAGACCCAGTGCCTGGGTTTTTTCGTCTCGTAAAAAATGCGAGCTTATTAGAAAATAGTATTTAAATATATTTTTGACGAGCCTTGAAACGAAACAGAAATGATATGATAATACAGCTACTCCGAATAATATGCATCGATATATATTATTTTTTAAAATTGAACGTCTTTGCATCGCCAGCAATACCACTAGGATCGAAGAAAGTGTTAAAGGGAGATCCCGAGATGGATCAGATGATCGGCTCGATTTGGCGTCGGCGTCGATGCGGGGTGTCCCTCGCGTTCGTTTCCTTCGGGTCTCCATCCGATCAGCCGACATCTGCCATTGTTCTCGAGCAAGTGAAATCCCCATTGTTTCTTTTTGCCTTTCAATCCGCGGCTCACGACGCGGCCGCATTGTCTCGGCGGCGCGGCGGGAGAGGGTCCCGATATGACATTGACGCAAAAAAAAACATAAACAATTGAAGTGCTGTTTTAGGGTCTTCCGCCGGAGGTTGCGGCGCAATGTGGTGCAATCTGTGGAGGTGTGCGCGCTCTCTGCGCTGGGGCACAAATAGGTGCGGGATGACCTCGGACAAATGCACGGATATGCTGGGTCCTTGGTTAAATTGGGACGAATGTTAAAAATTTATGAAAAAGAGGGGGGAAAACTAAAAAAATAGTAAATTGAGCGGCTAAGTTGAGGCAAAAAAAGTGTGAAAAATGTCAGCCTGGTAGGTCCTGCAAGACCGTTGGTTTTTTTATTTGGGAAATCCCGCCGATGTGTGATCTGATCTTATTTTGCACATCTATTTCTTTTATATTTACAAATGATTTTTAAAGAACTACAACCTTTACTAAATTTCACCAAATCGTGAATAGGAATTAAAGTAAGACTTGAACTGACTGTTTTTTTTTTATTAAATATAGCTTATTCACTAACAAAATAAATTTTATTACCCACCCACCTTCCAGCCCTCCCAGAAAGTGGAATATATTAACGGTGACGTTTTACATGTTAACGGAAAATGTTAACGCGGTGAAAATAGCAGTCCAATCTATCCAGCATACAGAAACGGCCGATCCCTTTCGTTGCACGGACCATTTACATATTTGAGCACAAGTGAGTGACTATTTGAAGCAAGCGGCTGGTTTCTCGACTATCGTCTCCATCAGCCGAGGATGCGCGACGGCCACGCCGCTCCGGTCCAGGGGGACGCCGGTGTGGTCCGCTCGCCGCCCAGCCACTATCTGATGCTGTTCATGCAAATGGGCCGCTGCAGATAAGGCCCGCGGACTGCAAGCGCAAGTGCACCGAGGTGTGGACGCCGAGGTGGCTATTTGTCAACACCCACTTGAGGAGAGAAATAAACGCCTTGCATTATATCAAACTGTGCCCGTTAGAGGGGTTGATTTATTGGTTCTCGAAGGGTACGTGTGCAGTCTTTTAATGATTCCTATCACAAAATGATCTTCAAATAATAAACATATTATGACCGTCAAAAGTATAATTTTTTATTATATAATTCATTGAAGTTTAGAGCGTGACTATATTTTTTTCATATTCATTTACAAATAAGCCACTGCAAACAGAATATAAATATACAAAAAATACTATGTTGGAATGGTATGGAACCGATTTGTTTTTGCAAAAATAAAATATACTCGAATCGCATTAGAAAATTAGATCGATCGATTTCATGTTAAACTGTAATTGGTGGTCATCTCTTTTGTCTGAACTTATGTAGTGTTTACTAAATATCAATACAGAATTTATATATATATATAAAAATATGCAAGTGATGGTATGAGAAAGTTCAGGTTGTGACAGCAGTTTGATGAGACGGTCAGCTGGTCGGCGCACAGGCACGACGACCTCTGGGCGCGAGGAGTGCGGAGTGAGTGAGAGGATCGGAGAAGAAACTTCCTACTGAGTTAATTACTTAAAAGCGTTATTAACCATCCTGTAGCCGCAGCGGCGGGTCTGCATCTTGTCTTGTGAACAACTACCCTGTGCTAACATCAGCAATTCAAAGATATTGCACAAGTACTCGTAAGTATGAAATTTGGTAAATAATAAGTTGTTCTGCTTTGAATTTTTTGAGTGTTTTAAGTGATGTTATTGAAATGTGTTTCCGGTTTCCGTTTTATTCAATTTCAAGTACAGGGGGGTTTATCAGTAGTGGCGCTTAAATAATAAAAAAAATGGTAAAAAATCAATTAATAAACGAGAAAATAATATGATAAATTAATATAAATTTCATACCGGATCCAAAATGTCGGAAAAATAGCCGTATCTTGACGAGGCTTGGCACCTAAGAAAACTAGTTCTAAAGAACTAGAACTTTTTTTAAAAGAAAGGCACAAATATCTGAAATCAAAATATTCATTGTCATTATTTAATTGTAGAGTTCTGCCTATTTTCAAAATAAACATTTTAATTAAATTACGCATTTTGAAGAAAAATATTTCGATATTTTTTGTTTGAGCTTAACTTTAAAAATGCACTTCACAATTATGATAATAAATGCTGTAAAACATATTTCACGTTCGAATAGTAAAAAACAATTTTTCAGGGTCTGGTTTGAAGACACAATTAAGAGGGGGTTATATTGAGCCATGGGATGGAAATATCTCCATCATCCTCGCCAGGTCGGAGGAGGGTTTGTCCTTGGATTCCTGAGTCTGCAGCATGAGCTGCCTAACTGGATTCTGAAGGAGACTAATTCCTTACTATTACCATGGGCATGTTTCATGAAGTTAAGTTTTCAGAAAATTTAATCGTAAATATTCCTATGGTAGTATTTAAAAAAATGATTATGTTTATATTTGTAGCCAAATTCATCATTATTGATTTCAAGTTAAATGGATGCATTATAATAAAATGTATGCTTGAAAATCACAAATAGTGTATAAATTTTATAAACAACAATATGATATTTACAAATTTTAGAATATAAAAAAAAAAAAAAATTGTTATGTAGATAAATGAAAAAAGTATAGATTCAAGTTTATTCAAATGCTTCGTGAACTTTTATAAAAAATATGTATTTTGTGGTAAATATAAAATGACGGTGTTCACTTATATTTCTTTGAAGTTTTTAATTTAAAATTTATCGATAGCTCTAGACAACTTAACATGAGCATGAAATTTTATCGTTCGTATGAGAGTCAACTCAATTAAGTATAAGGGCTGGAGACGAAAGCTCATTTAAGTGAACTTTCGTAACAGGTACGACCAGCGACGCTCTAGCAAGGCGAGTGGCAGGAAGGCTTATCGGCCAAGTCATCTGGGAGCGCTCGTCAAGCGACAAGTCACGGGCGACGAAAGCAGTTGTCAGCATCGTCGGGCATATCGTCAGCATACTCACATTCGCTTATCTTTGTGTGTTAACCCGAATGTGAACATGCATCCATTAGAACAAGTGTAGTTGCGTCGCTGTATTTACACACACACACGCACACACATATATATATATATGAACAAAGAGGCTGCGAGGAGCTGGTCGCGAGTCCCCCCTGTGAGGCAAAAACGGCGTATTTGCATAGCAATAGCGAATTAAAATTTAATACTTATCAGGATATCCCAGAGCAGGTTCGCCGCCGAGTCGATGTTGCAAAGATAATGTTTATTGGAAGGTCTAAACCGTGTACTCAATTCTTTTTACCAGCACAGAGATTAGAAAGAAGTTGCGAATGAAAGGCATCTATTTGAGCGAAAAAACTAAATAAGTAAAACGGCCACGTTCATTGCACTCATTCATTGCCGGTACGCAATAGCATGCATAATTGCGTAGAAATTGCAAGAATAATAGTAAATTATCACAATTACTGTACTGAAATGGAAATTGCTTAATAAATTGCTAGGAAAGTTTTGAGCGCAAGAAGAGATTAAGAGAGTAACGAGTGAAGTTTAAACAAACGCCTGCTTTCATTCTTAAGTTTGAAGGAATCTGTCTCGTGCACCAGCGGCTCTCGACCCGCGGCTCGCGGGGACATTTGAGGCGGGTCGTTTAGTTTGGTTTAGTCAAAAACATATTTGCTCCATATTGAGATATTAAATCAAAATTTTAAAATTAAAACATAAAAGGCGCGCTCCTATTTTTTTAATTTCTAAATTTTCTCAAGTAAAGATTCATAAGATCAGTTTGTTCAACCTGAAATAAAAAAATTGCTTAATGAATTTGGGGTAAGGTAATTTTTTCTGTATGTTGGTATACTATTAGGTAAGAAAGTAAATAATAATATCTGCCATATTTAAAAAAAAAATAGTTTGTGTTCATTGCAAGCTATAACATTCTACTGATATGCATTGAGTGAAAATAGAGTCCAGCGTAATGGAAGATATTCCAGTTTATTAAGCTACTATGCGGTATGTTTTCTACATTTTATTTTCTATCTCGATAAAAAGCGACGAGGCTTTAATAACGAGTAAAGTCACGTTGGCGGCATATTTTGTGATGTTCGATTGAGTCCTATGGAGAAAAACCGAATCGACTTTCCACCGGAGCCAGCAGTGATGTGCTCGCACGTGGATCGAGCAAACTGGAGATTCTAATGGCTCTCGTTGTTAAAGAAATCTTCAGTCTGCTCTAGAGTATGCAGGCAAGTAAAGATATACGCGACTTGCATCCTGATGTTTTGGGGTGCCATTGTATGGTTAAGTGTATTTTATTTTTGGATATATAGTGAATATAAGTTGATAAATATGCTTGTTGTTTATTTGTCACTATGTGGAATCCCTTCGACTACTTGGATCCTTAAAAGCAAAAACTTCACTAAAGTCCATCCCAGTTCGCATCCAGCTTTGATAGGTTTAAAAAGCCACTATGTCTATTATTTATATAATATATATATTTATAATGGTCAAAAAATGGTGGTTAAAAGTGATCATTCTTCTTCTAGTGATACCATACGTATTGAAACATTGTGTATAAAAAAAACATTTTCATTATCTATCTGAATGTGATTGAATCACAGACGGTGAATCATTATCCATGACATGACCAGGCGGTAGAGTTTTTATATTTTATAATCAAATCATAATCTAACATAACCTACTCGATGTGAATTTGATGGATATTGCTTTTTGATCTATATGGTTTATTTTAAAGAGAAGCGCAGTTGGCCTTCAGAGATAATAAATATTAAAAATCATGAATTTCCTCTTCCCTCATTTTGTATCTAATCTAGACCACTAGAGTGATCGCTAATTTTGGATGTGATTTTCATGCGTTTATTCTGTTTAATATCAAACGTACGGTGTTTAAAACTTTAGATTACATTAAAGAGTACCATAATAAAATAAATGATGTTAAAGAAAGACACTTTCTCTATAAAACATATAAAATCTTTTTTTAAATAAACCGGCGTAAGCACACTGTATACAGTATTTGATAACTTCATGTCAAAGAACCTTATTTTTCAGTTGATACTGAAATCGTGGCGTTCAATGAAATTTATCATACTCGTTATTTTTCAAGAAAACACGCCCGAAAAAAATAGAATAGAAATCCAAGCCAGGAGTACTTGCTCAAAAAGGATAAAATTTCTTAATGTCGCATACATGCTTACTGTTATTAATAAAGTACGTAGTCTTGAATAGTTTAAGTTGAAGTTTTATTTAAGAAAAACCGTTACTTTAAATGTGTGAAAAAATAAACAATGCAAGTCTTACGTGTTATTTTCCGCACAACTTCAGTATTTTGTATAAATGTGCGTTGAATGCTAAAAAAATACATAAATTATGACGCTTTGTGTGCTAACAGGTTTTTTGACAAGGACTTTTGAGCTAAAGTTTTTCTGAAATTTTAATTCTGTGCATAAAATTATTTCACAAAAATCGTTCTTAAATTTAAACCAAAAAACAATTATATTATTTATTGTGTACAGTATTTTTGCAATCTTTATTAGTATGCCTTCATTTTGATAAGGTTTAGAAGTCAATTACTAAAAAATAAATTGATTAATTATTTATAAAATGCTTTAGATTTCTGAATAAAGTGAAATTTAAAAAAAACTTAATAATGAGTTTCTGAATACCGCGTATACCACATCTAACACGACATTTACACGGGCATGAGCTAAAATTATATGGTCGATATATTTCATAGAGAATTCTCCACACAGAGCCAAAGCTATAGAAAAGATGATTTCATTTTTCGTACTGTAAATTTGCGTCATGCTTTCTATGTATTTATTACTTTAATATCATTTATAAATTATTGTTAATAATATTAGGCATGGAAATATAATTAAAAAAGTATAAATACCATATAATACTCAGATACTGTGACAGGTATATATTATGCTCATTGGATATAATTCTATGGTATGATTTAGCTTGCGACTATATGCACAATTAATTAATTTGACATTTTTCAATGTAAAACTCCGAATACTACCACCAAACTAATGAATTTTTTATTTTAAAAATATAAAAAATAAATAATACTTTTATGATATAACCCGTAAAATCGTACAATTAAAAAAGGTAATTTCGTCATTTTCATCTTCGTAGAGCATTTTGTTGATTTATTTTAAGATATTAATTTGTCACCCCGAGTTCAGCACCAACGAGCATCAGGGAAACGGTTTTGATTGTATTGGAAAAAGTTTCAAGATTGACACGAAAATTAGAAAAGTAAAAACTGAAGAGTCGACTCCATGAATTGGCGTGGATTACCACGTGAAGCATGTTTTGTTCCCTGTTGCTTCGCCTGCGCTGCCTGATTGACAGGAATTTCGAGGAAAGGCGTTCTTGCATGCAGATTTTGCCGAGTACGTCCGCATGGGTTGTTCGCTTGTTTGTTCACACGTGGAGGTCACCTGGCGGAATAAAGGCCGCGCGTCGCGCACGTGCCACCTGGTGCGCAGAGGCGCGCGTGCCGAGCGTGACAACAAGAGCCCCGCCGCGCCTTAAGCATTCCGCCCTCGTGCAGATATTAATGTCGTGCCAGCAGATCAAACGCTTTAATAAATATAACGACGGCGTATGTATCGCCCCAAAAAAAAATTAGAATTACCATAAAGGCATTTTTCCTTCACAAAAGTTTTAAGACGACATGTCCTCATGCATTCTATCTAAGTTGTCTCATTTCTGAGAGAATATGTTTTGTAAAATAATGTAATTTTTTGATACTCCTGTGGTCTGTAGACTCTTTTTGGCCGTCGGTGATGGTGGCATATCGATTTGGATATATATTTTTCTTTTATTCAGTTGTGATGGTATCATTCACTAGGTTTACACTTTAAAGGAAAAATAAAAATAATAATGAGACGACGGAAATATAAAAAAATGCATTAAAAAAACAGGTATCCCTGCAAACACAAGTCAAATATTTATAGACTTACGATAGTTTTAAAAATGTGAATTTGAATTTTTCCGTAATTTGAATAATCCTTGCTAGACATAAATACTACTGATAATGTGTTATATCCGGTGGGTGCTAGCACATTTAACTGAAGTGTTAAAAATATTAATGGGTTTCTCGAATACACAGATTTTTTTATTTACTTCAGTCGTTCGCGTCACTTTGGGACATTTAAAATATTCAGATCCACGCAGACAATAAGTTGGTATTTCAAATGATATATTGAGCATTCTGAATCGATAAAATAAAACAGACAGTAAAAAAAAGTTATTGTGATTTGAAGAGTACAATACGTTATTTACTTTCTCATTTCAGTGGTGGATCTATAATATATCAGTGACGTAGAGTCCAAAATACAATATAATTTGTAACTACTTGGTAGTTACAAACTCTTGATGTGTACAATGGCATATTGAAAAATGAGTACGTTTATAATTATTAATTCAAATAAAATTCCTTATAAAATTTGAGTATTACATTACAAGAAAAATAATTCGTTAAAAATATAAATGTTAAGTAAAAAATAACAATACTTGTACGTATAATTGTAAAAATTTTTAAGAAAAATAAACATTTTTTCTTGTGCCGCCACAAAAGCAAAAGACAAAGAAGAGAAAAAAATCTGAATATTACTATCAAATATGCATAGATAAAATGCAATAATAAATACAAGATGGAATAACAATAATAATCTCAAAACCATTTGGTTAAGCAAATGTTACAAAAATATATAAATAATAGTGTAAAGATATAATATTAATAATCTGAAAAGCAAATTAAAAAATAATCTGCTGATAAAACATGGCTGCAGCCTTTCCCAGTCCCAGTGCATGGGTCAACAGGACCACAAGACTGAGGTCCGCACCAAGCAATGAGAATGATGCCACCAAATAAATACAAGTCCTCATAAAGTGAGGAAAAGAAATTAATATTTAAGACAACACACGAGGATAACACAAATAATTGGAATTCCATATTATTTTTTAAATATTTTTAAGACATGCAATGTATATACTGAACGCCACTGTTGAAATATAGATAATATCCTGAGTGGGTATGAATAAATACACGTTTGGATATTTTCAAGCGTGCACCTACTAAAGGTGATTAATCGCGCTGTAGAGCCGCCCGGTAGAAAACTTCCTTTCGGCTTTTAACACAAAACCACTTTTATGCGAAGTGTCATTCATTACAATACTTGAAGATATTGCTGTTAGTTTGATTTATAATATTGCCTGCAGACAGCAAAAAAAAATTGTGAAGCCACGGTCGGTAATAAGTAGTTTCGAGTTAAATATATAAAAAAGGTGTAGGTTTATTTTACAAATTAAAACATTTAGGCCGAATGAATTAGAAGTTAATTATAAAACCACCTGATCAACTCTACTTTTCCTCCCTGAGATTGAGATTTGCTGAGTTTTTGTGTGTTTAGCTGCTGAACTTTATATTTTACATATAACTATATTTTTGAGGAATTAATAAAATTGGCGCGGCTTCACGGTTTAGTCAGTGATATGTATTTAATGACAGTGTGAATTTTTTTTTATTATCAAGCTGCGTGATTTCAGATAAACAAAGAGCGTAATTTTTGGTTGTATTATCTGAAGCTAGTTTTTACTAGGCATGATTTCATAAAGTCAGAACCTACAATCTTTTACTTTTAAAGAGCTGTAAAATCATACAATTTAAAAAGGAATACAATCTGCATTAGCAAACGACACGGAGCAAGATATAAACAGTATAAAGTATGTTTAGTTACACTGATCGTATGCCTGTAAGCAGGCGAGGCGGTGTTGAGCGAATTGACTTTGAAATAGCACCTTGCACTAGTAGCTCTGCGAAACGAACACGCGGAGCTGGTCTTTATGTGGTTTAAGTGTTTATTTGTGAAATGTCAGTGAAAACATTTAAAGAACACGATATCCTGGTCTCTTATGCGACCAAAGGTTATTTCAATTATCTCTGCGAATATATACAATCCCATTAGATTAAATTAAATTAGCATTTACACAATTCATAGGCACATACCAAATGGTTTGTCCTGTTATATTCAGATCCACGGATTAAAACCCCTATTATGTCTTTTATTATTTTCAGAAAAAAGAAAATTCGCGGTATTTTTACTCTAAATTATTGCGCACAGTAGATTACTACGATTAACGTGGATGGGTGCCCGAGTTTTCTCGTCTTTAAAGGCTTATCATATATGGACATTGCAGGTCAACTGAGCACAGTTCCTTCAGATTAAATACATTTAGCGCAGAACTACATATTTTATTTATTAATTTAGGATATCGATTCACATATGAATTGTCGACGCCGGACGCCGGCTCGGATGGGTGAGGCGGCCGAACTGGAAGAATCGTTACTGTTAATCTCGAACAGTCGGACGAAGCCCGTTCGGGCCCGGCCGGAGCGTGTGGTGCGGCCGTTAAATACGCAAGTCTCTTTTTGTTGTTATATATGGCTTAATTTGTGAAGCTTACCGAGCCATTCCGCGAGAGGTTTATTTTATACATTACAAATAACACTACCATGAAGAGTACTACTGATATATAAATAAATAGTAAAAATAAGTATTTTCGTAAACAATATGCAGTTAATTTAAAGGATACAAATTCTTTATAAAAAATTCACTACAACGGTCGAATTTGAAGATACACTCTGCGGCTATCGCGTCAATTCAGTTGTATTGTATGTAAAATAATATCGTATATTAAAATATAATTTAAAGTAGTAGCAGTATCGATATCAGAATCGAAAAAGCCCGGAATGTCCGGCCGGCGGGCCCCCGCAGCATGTGACTGCGGACCTAACTGTCGGCGGACTCGCAAAAAGACCCGCATCAGTCCCCGGCCGGCTCGAACCAATCTCTGCGCTATAATTCATAATAGTAAATTATTTGGCATTATAAAGTTTATTGTGCTCGGCGGTTGCGGTTTCACATTTACGTCGTTTCGGGACGGGAGCGCCGGGGCCGCCGGGAGGCTGAAGCCGCGCCTCGCTTTCGAAAGTCTCGGTGTCGACCGCCGCATTACGACAAATGCAGCAGAACGATGTGTCGAGTAATCACAATCGTTAATTTCATGTCTGCGGCGGAGATTAATGCGCGAACATTGTTAAGTGTAAATCGGAAATACGTGACAATAAACAAAACGCCGTGAATCAAGAAAAAATCTACAAAATCGAGATGAGTCTATTTAAAATTCGTGGAAATATATTAATTAATTTTTCGATCGATTTCGCTAGCAAAATTAGCGACGGCATTTGTTCACCGAAACTACTTAATCTACTAAATAAAAAAAAAATCTACTGTTTATTATTCAAATACAAATATATACTTATTATATTTATACATCAAAATATTCACCCGCATATACATTAGCAAATACAACAAATCTTTAGGTTGTGAAATTAAGAATATGTCAGAAATTTACGCCATTTTGTGAACTTATATTTATTGCAATTAATCATTACTTTGACTTATACGGGTACGCGGTCTCAGATCTACACATTGGAAGAAACAAAAAGACACTTAAAAATATCTGTTTACTTTTAGTACATATTTGATTAATATTTAATCATATAGCAAAGGTTTCATTTTATTATTAAAATATGGTGAGTAGGCCGTAAGGTTTACCCAGTAAAGGATACAATGGGGTATATTTAATTATGCCCTATGTCTGTCGGTAAAGCCATGCAGGCCAGTCATGAGGTTTTGGCAGTAGTCGCTACTATCGCCTCTGAATTCTGTCCTGGTAAACGAGTCGAGGAACCGGTGTTCTCACGCCCGATTTCGTTCATTGGAGATGATTTGTGATGACAGTGCATCGGTTAATATTCATGTTCTTTTTAATAGATGAATGCAAAAATATTTAGTGATATACGACAGCGTAGTAAAAGTTATCAATAAATAATTTTTTTGTGATTAAATTTATAATACTTATCTATTTATACTTTAAAAATAAGACTCTCTATAAGAATGCATATCCATGCTGTTCAATGAAATGCATTAAAGTTTTGTCCATAGCCATTTCAAATCAAAGAATAGATAAAATATTGCAACTTTTTTTATGTATGTCTTGTCTTTTGTGTATTCTAAAATTGTCATAAGATTCACCGGAAGCCATTTACATATTATTTGTGTATGCTAAGAACCTTCCAAAAATAAACCCAACAGTAATTTATATAATTTTTGTAAAATGGCAATCAACTTCAAACAATCAATAAATATATGTGTTAGAGTCCCACCAATTATAATATTGCAACAAATGAACTATATTTTTTGATTCGAACACTTTATTGAATACTTATTATTATTTTGTACGTATTGCTTCGGTCTATTCTCAGTTGAATAGCAAAAATATAATGACAAATGGGATCCAAATGCAATAAATAATATGTATTTTTAAACGAAGGTAGTGCAGCGATTAGCAGTGCGATGCAATCGGGGCGCGCAAGTTGTGATTAAGAGTAATATATTAGCTGGCCGCCATTCTGTTTTAGATTGCTCAAATGTGGAGCTAATTAGCCGGGAGGGAGGCGAGGGAGGAGGCGGGGCGGCGGGGCTGCGGGGCTGCGGGGCTGCGGGGCTGCGGGGTTGCGGGGGTGCGGGGCTGCGGGGCTGCGGGGCTGCGGGGCTGCGGGGCTGCGGGGCTGCGGGGCGGCGGGACTGCGGGGCGGGCCGGCCCGGCGCGCATCTCGGTCAGCGGTGAATACATTTCGGTATCGCGGGGACTGAGACGCGATGCACGCGTTTTGATAAAATTACGACCTTTTCTATTTCCGAGAAGCGGTAAAGGGAATTCTCCGAGCGGCGCGCGCTCGAAAGCACAAAATGCCAAAAGTCAGACGCCCCCCAGCAGCAGTTTTTTAAAAACGGTTGTGCGGTTTGTAGATCGCATAGTTACTCTTCTTCATCAAGTGCCTCTCCCCAGAGGAGGTTGGCGACCATTTCACTGAGCATATATTTATGCTGAGCCAGTTTTCATGGTTTTCTAAGGGGAAAATAGTGTAGTGGGTCCTCGGGTCCTTCTACACCGCAGTTTTATATTGGAAGGAAAAGTCTGCGTATTGCTGCTGCCCAATAGTATTATTATATAATCCTTTCCTTATGAAGCTCTGACGTTCAGATCTGATACTCCTTCTGCAGCAAGCCACATAAACAATAGCAGAAGCCCTCCCACCTCGAAAAGGTACTTCCAGAGCACATCCCTCCATTCAATGCACAAGTAACAATGGGGAGAGCGGGGAGGTACTCAAACTTTGGTAATTTTGCTGTGATCTCACTAATGCGAGAAAACTAGTGATAGAGTAGTTTTGTTTTACGCAAAGAAAAGTTATCGACTGTAGTATATTGGCTTGTTGACTGAGGTCAGACAGTGGACTCTTGATCGAACCCCATTCTGGTGAATCTCAAACTGTTGATACTGGGATTACGCCTAGTTTGGGCAAGACGATCCAAGATATGGGTCAATAGCAATTGTTAAAAATGCCATATTTGGTAAAAGTTTAAATGAAGTTTAAAATGATGTTTAAATATTTTTAAACAATGTAAACGAGTTAATAAAAAATTAATACAAAACTCTAAAAATGAATAATACAATGATTAATATATTTTTTTGTCGGAAATCTAAAAATTGTTTCACGGTTTCCCCAATAGATGATAAAAAAATATCAAAACTCTGTTGTAAATTTATGGCGTCTAATATAATAGTATAAATGCGTTAATTCATATATTTTCAAAAGAAAAGAATGCGTTGCGATTGCATTTTAAGTGAAACAACTTTAATGTCAGAAGAGTCGAGTCCCGCGTGCGCCGGCGAGAGTAAGAATTAATCTGTGTTAAATGTAATTGTTTTCTCTAATGCCAAGGGACCGGAGTCGTTTCTGCGGAAAATGAATCACAAATTTATTCCGAAGATAAGCTATTCTGTACCTCAATACACACTGCACATATCTAATTGGTTCTAATTTACTTCTTGTATAAGTAGTTAGAGACATTCCGTGCTAAGCGAAATCATTTGGTATACTATGATTTATTGATGTCGCAGTAACAAAATACTTTGTTTTTTAATATTTGAATTTATATGTGCTCAGGCATACATATTGTGTATTCAAAACTTGTCAAGCGGAATATGACGTTATTACATATGTAGATCTATACCACCAAAATAATTATATACTCCGAGTTAATTTTAAAAAAAAACTTTTTTTTATAGCTCTCCCAGTGTTTGAGTTAATCTTTTGCGTTTAAAAATTGAAACACGAAATATATATGCATAAAAAATATATATGTATATACATAATTGAAAATAAATATATTTTATTTTGCCAAGTGTCTTCAGGCTTCTGATAATAAATACATATTTGATAAACTCGTTTGTATTTAATCACAGCATCTTGTCAAACGATAAATCATGAAACGAAAATAATAATATCGATTCATTATCGAATTAATCTCAAAGCCCTGCAGCTAATTTTTAATTGCCATCATTTTTTTAAAATATTTAAACGTATATTTCCTTTCATCTCGGCTGCCCTGGTTTAATAGTGAAAAAAAAATCTTTCAAATTACTAAAATTACGGATAAAAGTGTTTCTTTTTCACCGATTATTGTACTTACGTTACTAATATAAAGTCTAAATGATATCAATTCTTAAGAATGATTTGTATTAGCATAAGTAAATTCAATACATAAATTTCTCAAGAAAATTGATTATATAAGTTTGGAATTCATTTGTGATGGTTCCTTTGGTTGTATCTCGATAGAACCATTCCTATTCCCTGAGTTGGGCATAGTTTGACGGATGGATTTTTAATAATATGAAATAAATACACAGATGATGCAAACTATTTTTCATTTTTTGTCATTTACACCGTCATGGTAGTTACTTTATATAGTACACATTATAAAGTCACACATCAAAAAGTCTATGTTAATAAATATGTAAATAGAATAAATATAAAGGCACATAAAAAAAATTATGAAACAAATAGATACTAACTACCTACTTTTTGAAGAAACATTCTCTACTAAACCTTCCTTTCTTGAAATCTGAATATTTACTTATAAATTCACTTACTGTAGGAGTTCAACTAACATTGAAGTTTCTAATCAAAGATAAAATCATCACCAGAAATAAAAACCGGTGCCGAGAAACGAGTAGATAATTTTAATGCTTATGTTTTCTTTTTCATACAATGTAGCCAAACCTGATAAGAGACCGCAAATAGAACCTTTGGAATTTTCTCAAAGAATGAGGTCACTAGCTTCCCTCGATAAGCTCAAAAGCAGTCTCTTCAGAGAAGGAATTCACGGATGCTACTTTAATTGCACAGCAGAGGACCACAGCACTATTGATTGTAATAACATTGAAAAGGTCAACGATTAAACAATTTATTGAGAAGAAGCAAGTGACTGAATATTGTTAATCAAAAATTGTAACTAATGATATTGTATTAAGACCTAAGCCAATGGTTTTCTAGCCTGAAGACCAAGCTACCGAGTAACGGAAGAATTATGTATTCATTACAAGCTAGTTATCTTGGTTGCTAATTAAACGGTATGTGGTTTCCATTAACCATTCTCCACTGTCGAAAGAGCGCCGTATTTCATCTTTTGGATATTTATTTGGATCCGCGGTTTTAAGAACGAAACAATACAGATGAGTATTATTGTGTCAGAGAAGTTGCTATAAATGTAATAATTAATAATTGTAATATTTATGCGGCCGATGGAACTTTACATAGGTTTTGTTCCGATCTCGGAGTTGTATGATAGCACAGATGGGTGACCGCTTGTACGCGACCTGAGCCGTTGTTTAGAGCCATGAGTATATCTAATCAAAACTTTATCAATATATAAATTTTTCTAGAGAGCTTAAAAAAAACGATTTTTTAAAAATTCTCCGATTTTACATTGATGTAGCATAACAATCAATAAAAATCACATATATAATAGTAATACAGTATGAGAGAAAAAAAAAATTTTGAAACAGGAGTTGAATCCGGGTTTTGCATACATTTTTCAATGCTATAAAAAAAATTGCAAAGAGCAAAGCACTCAATAATATTTTTCCAAATACAAAAATGAAATATAGTTGACGCCAATTAAAAACTTTAATGGGTTGTGACTGCATATGGTTCGTGATTTTTAATGATTTGGATAGTGAACGTACTACCCTTCTAAATAACTCCAGTTTAGATATCTCTAGCTCGTGTAGAAAACTATCAAACATATCTAATAAATTATTGTAAAATTTACTTTACGATTCAACTGTGACAGTAATTGCAAAGAAGCGCCAACTTTTTTTTATTTTGGGAGAGTTGAGATAATGTAAGACATTAAAAAAAATCAGATACTCCGAATGTAGGTTTGTCTGCGCTTCAGAGCCTTGATGTAACGTTAATTAAAATCGAGATTATGATGGTTTGGCCGGGCTCAGCCGCCATGGTAGAACGTAATAGAGTGAATTGTATCAGCCGCGGTGTAACACGCCGGCGGCCGTACTTTCTTTTTTTGGTGCATCGACTGTGTCGACAGATTAATTCGTACCGTAAGTAGGGTAAGGATGTTGATCGACTAAATTCGCACAAGACATCAGAGCAGAGAAAAAAGTTTAATTTCAAGTGTACATACAGTACCCCAACTCATTAAAAGAGGCACTGTGAATTAGCTTTGCATGCGAAGCGTCACTCTAGTGCGGCGATCAATAAAAAGTTTTATTTAATATATATATATAATATATATTAATTATAATTTCTTTAATATAAATGAAGTAGGCGTCAGCTTAATAGAAAAAAATGTATCCAGGTTCAAAGTGCACAAAAATCTTCAAGATAATACTTTCACTTGTGAAGATTTTATGTGATTTCACGAAGCAAACGGCAAATACGACCGCAATAGTTTTCGAATGATGTCAACTGCTCACTCATCTATTTTTCGGTCTCCTATTATTACAGAAAA
Source organism: Atopsyche davidsoni (assembly GCA_022113835.1). Lineage (NCBI taxonomy): Eukaryota > Metazoa > Arthropoda > Insecta > Trichoptera > Hydrobiosidae > Atopsyche > Atopsyche davidsoni. The sequence goes on along the minus strand of JAILWY010000005.1, from coordinate 13,973,250 downwards.
GCTTAGTGCTGCTCCTTCGCTTTTAAAATACTCTATCATGGATGTCCCTCGCTAGTAAAATGAACGTCGAGCGAAAAGTAAGAAATGAACGAAATCGTCAGCTTGGGATTCCCTCGTCAAGACGGAAATCGATCCGGAGAACTCTTGGTCGATTACGAATTGTGCAACTTTTTAGCTTGTATTCCGATCGATGACTTTAGTCATAAAGTGATATTTCTAATAGCAGTATTCATAAGATAAATATGAGTAACATTTTCTGGTTATTGATGTGGTAATTCGAATTTAATTGTTACTTAAAATTTGAATTATAAGCACCTTTCTAATAATTTAAAAAAAATTCACTATTTATGCGCTTTATATTTTACTAATATGATAAGGCTAATATGATATATTTTAATTGTAATACATAAAACGTGTGTATTTTTTATAAAAAAACCCAATCAGATTGAAATTTTACTTTGAGTGAGTGATTTTGATATGCAACATCTTCTAGTAAAAAAAAATGGTTCTCGGGCGTTATGCAGCGTTTTGGTTTTGATACTTAGATCATCTTCAGAGACACAGGAAATCCAAAAATATGGTCAAATCAAACAGCTTGAATAGAGTATTTTTATTACCAGCAGCTGCAAAAAACCTACAAACAAAAGTTAATCTAATACTTATTAAATTAATTCAATGTCAAGTCGTTTATTGCTCCAGACAAACGGTTTGAGCACGCAGCACGGCCACGCCACGGCTTAGAATGGAGCAGCTCTGCGAACCGCTTCCGTTTTTTCGAGTCCAGCTCTCAGTGTAGGTCCACGATTTTAATTATAAATTTTCAATTGAATTCAGACCATATACAAAACAGCAAGTCAGCCCGCTGGCCTGGCACCGCGCGGTAGTCCGCTTCGAGAAGAACTTCCCAATTCCGTATGTTAATGAGACAGTTTTGTGTATAATTAATTTGCCCGGAACCTGTTCCGTACACAAGACGTCGCGCTGCTCTTATAGCCTAGAGCAGGGGTGGTAAACCATTCGGGGTCGGTGTGGCAAAAGCGGCCTGGTTCGGTGGTCTGGTAGAAATATCAACAATTTTTTTGATATTTGCAGTTCTTATGAATAATCGGTGGCGTTGTGCATTTAATTACATAAATGGTACATACTTGCATATAACGATTGAAATTCTCGTTCAGTTACTGCGGAATAGTGGTATGCCGCCGGGGTATGATGCAAGCGCCGGGGTATGATGGCCGTGAAGCTGTTAGTTCGAAACTCACCTGGTACGAAATCGATTACCCAAATATATACCTGTACATTTATGGAATTACGTTCTGATTTTGTTTTAAATTAATAAATGCTTGAGAAATGCACTTACTGAATGTTCTTGAACCGTCTGTGAGGTCTCGCGCGGCTCCCGTGACTCGCACTTCAGGTTTGCAGCCACTGGCCTAGGAAGTAAATTAAACTGCATTACACCATGAGCAGTTATATTTATCGACAATTATTTTTAATAATAATTACGATTATTCAAACTATAAATTGAAAATATTCTCGATGTATTAAATAGAATTTCTATGCTTTTATACGTAAGTTAATTTGCTATGATATATTATAAAATATTACAATAAAATAAAACCAAATGGTTTTGGAGACTACGTTAATTTCACTATTAGCGAGAGCTCTTTCGCCGAACACGGCATCTTCAAGACTTGAAGATGCCGTGTTCAGCATCTTCAAGACTGTCGCTAATAGTGAAATTAACGTAGTCTCCAAAACCATTTGGTTTTATTTTATTGTAATAAAATGGAGTATTACAAAATAAACACCAGTTCCATTAATTATAAAATATATAAAAAATTATACTGTAAAATCAATAATAATTCATATAATCATATTCACTTGTACAAAATAACATAATCTATTTGATATTTATTATATATCAGTAAATTATTTATTAAAAAACATAAAAATAGAATTTTCATCATTTTCTGAATACATTGTTTGTAATATATATCGAATTAAGAAGCAATAAAAGAGAAAATCTTAATGTTTTAACTTTCGGAACGAAAATCTGATTTAACGAATTACAAATAAACATACAGCCTACACAAAAAAAAAAACAATGTTTAATTAATTTACTGCTAAATTAAAATAGCTTAAACATTTTACACTATAAAAACCTGTCTTAGGAACAATATACTAGAAAATGTGTTAACAATATTAAAGTAATCAGTTAATAATAAAAACGACGAGAAAAGTCATCAAATTTTTTTTCATGACACCGGTGAGATTTAAATAATTATTTTTCGGCTATTGAGGCAGATTGCATATTGCGTAACTTATCGGGGATTTTTCTCGTCGTTTCAAGTGTGAATCGATTACCCAAATACCGTGCCCACAGTCAAATTCTTAATGAGTAATAATGTTGAGTTGTAATAAATATATGTAGTTATTATAATTGGTATGATAATATTTATTGGATAAAATAGTAGGTATTTTTTTATAGAAATACTTATACTTGGCGTCTTTTAAATAAAACAAAATAATGAATAATTAAATAAAAACAAACACTATGATTAAAAAAATCTGAGTATCAATTACCTCGGCTTTGCTATGTATTTATGATGGCAGATAAAGAAATTAAAGCAGCTACTCGCACGAGACAAATAAAGGCACAATGAAACAATCGCTAAAAACCAGTAGGAGATGCAAGAACAATGGACGATATTCACAGATTAAGCTATGCTAACTGCTAAATGATCTAAAAAAGTTGCTAAAAACACTTTAAGACCTTAAATGATAAGGTTTCGTTCAGAGCTTTTGAAGATTGGTTTTTAATACACAATTTAAACAACCAATTTGAATAGCTGAACAAGCAGAAGATTACAAATATTTACCCGGCGGAAACGTTTACGAACTAAAATATTTGTAGTCTTCTGGCCTATTAATATAAATCAGTATATTTTTTAGAAAATATTTACAGAATTGACCAAAATTTGTTCCACACAAAATGAGTGCAACATATCTTTCAGGTATAATCAAAGTCTCGGACTTCTCGGAGCAGGTGAGTCAGGTGGCGAGTCACTCTTTAAGATTCATCCTGGTTTTACTTTCGTTTCAAAACATCCACGTTTGTGCAACAGAATTTGATTCACGCTTTCGAAATAAATATCTTGGGTAAACCCGGCCTTATGCGAATGGGTTAGAAACAATAATGATTACGGATTAAACTTATAAGCGAATGTAGTATATAATCATAATTATTGCATAACAAAATTATACGGGTTGTATTTATTTTACAATACTGTATGTTTATTTTGATTATAACATCAACGGGTTGGGCTTATGGTGTAATAATTTTAATATAATATTTTACAGGTGTAATAACATAACATCATTGGTATTTTAATTGAAATGAGCTCTGCGATTTTGTACAATATATATTTAAATATTATGTGATTTATTGTTTCTGTAGATATTTTAAATTATTGTTGAAGTTTGTTTACGAAGTCTGCACGCATGCTTAAAAAAAATCCATTGCCAATCGCTGGCTATTTTTTCTAACGAAGAAATACGAAGAGTTCCTGAGTTCTTTGTACTAGGTTTATTTTTTTCTCTTTAAAGGTTCCGAAGTCTTGGTCTCTGTAACAGGGTCATCTATATGATCGAATCCAACGCGTCTTAAAGAAGGAACGCAGTTATTTTTAAAAGTTACGAACAACACCTGAAACCTACGTACACATTTGAGAAATCAAGCCCGAATTTGTTGATATTTTCTAAAACACAAAAAAGTGTTAACAATAATGATTCAATGGGTTTCGAAGCACGGTGTGTAATTAATTGATCGTAATGAATCCAACACGGCGGTGCAGTCGCGTGATCTGGGCAGGAGTTTCCCCGGGCCAGGCGCCGAGATGTATTACATCAGATACAAGTGATGAATGTGCGATCGCCGGAGATATGTGCGAAATGTGCAACGCTTCAACGGTGGTGCGCGGCTATCAGAGCAAGCGAGCAACGCAGAGCTTACAAATAACAGCTTCTGTCCCATATGCTGGATTAGACCCGATGCAAATATTTCATAATTATTATTTTTTAGAATAAAAAGAGCACATGTATAACAAGTGGGAAAATTTGAGGCGCATTTTAAACCACCGCGAAACCTGTTGATTGCATCTCAATAAACAAGCTTATTAAGCCACGGACTCTCAAATTCAATTAGATCTTATGATTAAATTTAAAAAAATTGCATCAGTGTTGTTTGTGCTATTCCCGTGAAATTTATTTTAAATCATCTCTACAAATTACTTTCGAAAATATTTTTGTGATACCTGGTCGCTTTTTTAGCAGTAATGGTAGTAGTAGTTTTTTCAGGTGATATAACCTTTTTGAGACATTTACAGATTTCCCTAACGTTTTTTTACGCTCCCCGACAGTTTGAGAGCCGCTGGACGACTGACGTTCCTCTCCACCGAGCGGGGCTGGTGGTAGCCGGCAGAAGAGGCTTGCGACGCTCTCGGCTTGATAAGCGTGGCGCTTATCAGCCGCTGGGAATTCGAAAAGTGTGTCAATCATTTTTCCGCCGATAATTACATTCCCCACATACCGGCGGCGGACTATGGTGATTGTCATATTAAAAATGAATTAGCAATTAGCCATCTAGCATTATTGCGTGAATTTAATCTGCTTCGGGGAAAATATTAAAGGGGTAATCATATTATCTAGTGGGAAAGCACAGGGTTTAATAGATCTGCATTTAGTATCCATACGAGTTAATTTAATTGTTAGAACTCACACACATACAAATATATGTGAGTAATTTTGGGTTAAGTTTCATATATATAATATCTACTAAAATTAAAAAAAATATGCATTTACATTATTTTGATTATTTTGATTAGGATGTTAGACTTATGGTCGAATAAGCCTGGATTTAGATTAACAGTGTACATGTGATGTTACAATTTTATCGTGGATTTGTGAGAGCTTGTTCGAGACGTTACTAGCTGGACACAGCCGCAGTAGCTTCTAACTCTCATAATTATCTCAAACTCAGTAGCTAATTGGGACGTCAAATAAAATTATTAAGCTTGGAAAGCTCTTCCCCCTAGTGTGAAATGAGTCACAAAGCATATATCGACATAGTAATTTGATAAAAGACCATGGCTTATTCTCGCTTTGTAATTTACGAGGTGATAAACGTGTATGTTCAGATGTGATAACTCTTTATCGTCACGTATCCTGAGTTTTATGCTGCCAGCTGTCGGAAGCCACCGCGAGATTGGCGTCGTTCAGAGCAACCGGTTGCCCGGTTGACCGGTTGACCGGTTGCCGGTTTCCGGTTGCCGGTTGCCGGCCGGTGGCGAGCATCTGACCCAGTAACGGCGGCACGATAGGCGCGAAAAGACCGATCCGGGACAGTTGCTATTGGCACCGGTTGCTCATCTCAGCTTTGGTCGGATGTCTAAACTTCTCTAAAAACTTTTATGAAACCCTTGAAAGGCGAAAGCGCCAAGAAACAAAAATGTTCGTACTTGCAATTTACGTATTCATATTTGCTAAAACATATAAACTTTTAAACTATTATATAATCTATTATTATTATTTGATTTACTGCACTAGAAATTACTATACAACATTTTTATAAAAAAACCATCAATTTAATAAATATTATTACAATTCTGTGCTCAGTGAAGTTGCTTACCAATGGTCGGGTCCTCAGCTCTAATTCGGGTAGAGCAAGATTTTTTTTAATTAACAAAAATGTTAAATTTAAAAATTTCATAAATATTTACATATTTACATTCTTCTAAGACTAGGGTGGCCAACTCAAATGATCTCGCGGGCCATTTTGGAAAGGCATCATCGCGGGCCGTATATAAAATTATATATCCCCATATTAGATTTAGATACACTATGGATATTTTTTTGGAGTGAAAAATTGAAACATAATGAGTTATTATTATTGTGATTATTTTTATTCTTATATGTAAACATATATTTTATAATAATAATGATACTTACATTGTAAAGAAATAAATAACACTAAAAAATAAATATGAAAAAGTTGGAATTTTTTAAATTTAAAAGGAGTTATTACCTGGCTGTTGTTTTAAATATGTTGTTGAAGTACAATACATTGGTTTTTACTACTTTGGCCATTATAAAAAAAATATTTTGTAAAAGTGTGATAAATCTCGAGGGCCGCAAGTTGGCCACACCCGCTTTATTGCATAAAATATTTGAGCCAAATCCTGTTATCAAATGGTAAATTATGTTGCCATGTATACGTTTTTAAAAGAAAAACTAATGAATTCATTGCATACAATTCAATCAATATATTTATTTATGTTAGGGAATAATCTTTAGTTTAAAGTATAAAATACTATTGAATGAACCTATGGAGTCATTCAAGAGTTTTATTCAGCAAAACAATGAAAGACAAAATAATTGACCGATGAAATAATTGTTCAACAAAAATTGTCAGAAAAAATAATCGGTCACAAAATAATTGACCGGTATAATTTGTTCACCAAAAAAATTATATTGATAAATTATTGGAAAAAAAAATTGACCGATAAATTATTGGTCACAAAAGAGTTGACCGATACTTATTGGTCACAAAAGAGTTGACCGATAATTATTGGTCACAAAAAAGTTGACCGATAATTATTGGTTACAAAAAAGCCTGGTTTACGTTTTTAGAGGATCTCTAGACTTCATACAGGAGCAAGTCTTACTCATTGCAATCGCTTGGAATCGAATGATTGACTTGTTATTTTGCTAGCGGCATCGTACTCTTGAAGAATGATGACGTTTATTCATTATATCAACTCGGATACAATATTATCAATTACAAATATGGTTAATCTAGTAACTTTTCTATCTTGCAAGGCTCGCTCACTTTATTTGGTAAAAATAAAAATAATATAACCGAATCTAAATGCGACGTATTAACTTTGAAGCAACAGTCGAATGGCTCATTTATAATTATTTATTATCTATTTCTTCCGGAAAAAAGTCTACTCACGTAAATCGCCTGACTCATGTTAGCGGCGATATGGCTTCGATGGTAGACTACAGTAATAAAACGTACGAATGACTTATGAATATTATAACGAGACGTACGTTAGAATACAATACACCAAGAAATGTCGATACATCATCGTAGAACTGACACTCGCAAACTGGGCTATCGATATCGGACGATCGGTTCTTGGAGCTGCAAAAATTTTTGTCATCAGCTTTAAGAAAGTGGTTGCCGAGCCGCCGGGTGAGGCTGCCGACGTTTGATGGACTTTCTCCGTCGCCGGCGTGGTATATAATGCAATAAATATTCTTTTAGGGCGACAGATGGACGGCCGAAGAATGGAGTCGCTCGGACTCTCAGGCATTGTTACGCGCGCGCCTCGTGTGCTGCCGCCAACACCCAATCCGCGCATTCAGATTGTGAAAGCGACACGTACACGTACACGTACACGTACACGTGCATCCGTCTAATTAGCCCCTACGATCGTTTAGAGTCGCAGTAAATTACTTTAAGTTGTAAATATTATTCATTTCGGTAATTTTAATCTGCACAATTGGAATTCATAGTTTATGAACCATTTCATTCTGGTAACAGAAGATTGTTTATTTTTCTCTTGTAAACATTCTATTACATTGCATCCACCTGGATTTCTATAAAATCAGCTATTAAATAATAGTTCAGTATCAATTACTTAAAAAAACTTAAAGAAAAACAGTACTATTTTATACTGGCTAAATTTCATAAAAAACAGGTAAAATAAAATAAACATTAAATTAAAAAGTAATAACAAAATAATAAATATTCCTCTTAATATCCTATTTCAGGCTGCAGGCTCTCCCACTTCCTGTGCAATACTAAACGAGACCGGAGCCTGCATTCAATAAACAAAGGTTGCTGTAAAATCAATGATATTTTGTTTTATAGATCTATTCCTTTAAATTGTCTTTAAACTTTGATTGCACATTGAAATAAGCAATTACGACCGTAAGACTCGATTTAGATAATTTTGATTAAGAATTAGTACGCATTTCAGCCTTTGAAAAGCGAAAGCACTCACAGCCAAAAAATGTCTTTGCAATCTCTTGGGAATTTGATTCATCACACTCGATGTGAATATGAAGCGCTATAAATGAAACCAGCTCATCGTGAATGAATACATAATTAATTAATAATTTTCAATGTATATACACTGTTGTTAATTTACGGATTTTATCGGGTGGAATGTTAAATTAATACAGGTTTTCGGACTTATATTAGGTATTTGAAAATATCGGAGATATTTGCGCTCCCAAATAGTTAATTGAATTTTATTACGGAATAAATTGTTAGGTACTAGATTCCCAGAAAAAATCATCTTCGACCGAACCAAAACAGGCGCGAGCCTAATTACACCAATTTAAGAATACCCTTAAAATTTTCCTGTTAGTAAGAGAATTGAATACACGAATTTTGTATTGAAAATTTAATATAAGACGATGAAGATTTTTAATTTATTTCTATTTATTATATAATATAAAGAACAGATTTTTAACGACTTGTGATTTATAACATTGTCGTGTCAATACAGGGATTAACACTTATTATAGAGATCCACTTAATTAATTTAGTCTTGTGTTTTAATTTAAAAAAGCAACACTGATTAATCATAAAATTTAAATTTAATTAAAGATTTTGACAAGAGAAGCACTGTTTGCTTAACATTAAAAAAATCTTACCATTAAAAAAGAGAACTTTGATGTGTTGTTTTATATATTTGTAATGAAAGACGATCTAATTGTGCAATTATGACTTAATAAATATTTATTTTATTGTTAATTATACATTTTTAATTTTTTTTAATAGTTTGTGTAAAATAACAGTATTTCAAGCCTTAATTTTCTGGTGTGATTAAAAGATATCAAAGTAGTTCACGTTTTACGAGTCAACATACAAATATGAACTGATATAAAATCGGTAATTGGATTGTTATGATTATCACCTCATTACTAATCATTATCTTATTAGCACTATCACAAAAATTATAATTAATGTAACCAATTATAATAATGTAAATTTATTCAATGTTTTTATTATAAATATATGCAGAGCATAATACTTACAGAATTTGATTGAATATTTAATAGATATATGTTTTTATTTCATACAGGTTTATTATATACTTAATAATATGTTTTTATGTAAATGATTCACACATAATCGATGATTATATATTTATTTAGTTAAGATACATTGGTTTCGCATTTGCATATAACTAATAATTATTATTAGATTGCAGATAAAAAAATGCATCACCCGATGGAATTCAGAAAACCCCTCGCAGGTAAACGAGTGGGCCCTGGATCGCGAAGAGGTTTAATATTAAAAAATAACCCTTCATGTGAAAGTATAAATTTAAAAGCAAGTCTTTGCTATTAAAAAGGAGTCTATATTTTAAGCGAATTAATCGGGAATATTTTCAGTAAGTGAAACACGTAAAGAAAAGGTGTTTCCCCCATATGGGGCGGCGAGTCGTCGGAAATCGAAATTCCACGAGTAATTTAAGAAATGCGTGCCGCGCATTCCGCGGGACAAAAACTGGGCCCTCCGTAGGAACAAATTGGCGAAAGTTGCAGAAGAAAGACAAGTCATAAAATCTGGCCCCCGATTATGTTGGAATGCACCGGTGCTGATTCGTGCACCTGATCGAACTGCAATCGAAGCAGCGTAAATGCAGGTGGGCTAATTGGCAGGTACCTTCGTAATTATATACGTCGTGCGTGCACGATATTAAAATCAAGATCTCGCAGACTATTACTTGATGAAACAATTATATTTTATCGTAGATGTTTAAGCGGTCTATACATGCTGCGACAAAACCGACTACCAAACTAGTCATTAGCTAATAGTGTCTTCGTATTTTAGAAGATTTTGCCAAAAAATAAACCACCCAAAAGAAGACGCTATTGAATAGTCACAGTTCAGTTGTCTGCTTGGTTTCAGTGCCTGTAGGCCGCTTTAGTATTGAATATTTAACTCATACAACAAAGCTAACGAGATGACAGAAAAATTAGCAGTTTACTATAATCGTTTCAAGAAGGGTGAAAACACTTTCAAATGATTTGTGTGATTTAAATTTGTCTTTGAAAAAAGTTAGGGGTCTAAATATGTTCAAAATAATATTTATTTTAAATATTTCTACACAAATTTAGAAGAAAACTTTGTTAATCTCGAAAATATTGAAGTAAAATTATAATTTTTATCTTGCAAAGGACTTTAAATTTTACGTTGCTGCACGAGTTATGCATTAAAACAAATATGACAGAAATTTTCGCTTCGTAGAATAACAAATAAAATTGAAACAAAAATAGAATTAATTTTTTTAACATGACAAAAGAATTGACGCTGAAATGTGGAAATGTTGGGGCAAAGTGTGCGCTCTATTTCTCTATAGTTTGCCTTTTCTTGCGTTGTCTTCACGTGCACTGTCAAACTTCTTGAAACCAAACAATAAATAAAATAACAAATGAAATGTCTACAATCACCTTACCTAAATCTAAACTAATCTATCCTCCTCCTTGTATAAAGCAAACAAGGTTTACTTATCGTATAAAAAAGACCCGACCTAACCAAAATATATGAACGCTTAATTTCCTAATAGCATTATGGATTGAACTTTCTTGCCTTGTTTACGAACACAATGTTCAATAACCATGAAATATGAATGGCGTTTTCCACAATGAGTTACACATACACTCGAATAGTAAAGACCACTTATTCCAATAAACACGGATTTCGGTTTATAACGTATGCAAGTACACATTATGTAGGGAAACCTGCGGTCGTGACCCACTTTACGTGCGCTATAGTTATGACATTTGCTTTTGGAGATAAAAAAAATGGGGCCCTAGTGCTCTCGCGCAGATGAGGAATTCCGGCGGAAATAATACTGCGGTGAAATGGCGGCTTCTAGAGCGACTTAGCAACGCGCGAAGTGGTGTTATTTATACACCAATGCGAGGAAAATACACAACTTTCACGGACTCACTTTTGCTGTACTCCGCGGTTGTTAATTAGTGTGCATTTTTTATTCCACTCATTAAATTTTTCTTGTCGTCCGATTTAATCTGTCGATGTAGAGAGTGTGAAAGTGGATTAGTGATGAGGGAATTAGGTAAATTACATTTTACCCAGCACAATGAGAAGGAAAATAGTAATTTGGTGTTTATTATACACGATAAAAAACCGTATTGTAACAATATGATATTTGTATATCGCGGTCGATGAGTTCCCGTACGTGTTTTTTTAGGAACTTGGTTCATTTGGTTTATAAAAAAAAAATTCCACGAGCGGGAGACAATCGAGTCTAAATAATTTGAAAAAGAAGAACAAAGAAAACGATGGAATGGACCGCATGTATAATTTGAATATCTTAAAATTTCTCTGTTAATTATTTTAATATTAGCGTATTTAAATAATAATATTTATTGATAATGATTTGTTACTTTATTTTGTAGTACGCAGCTTTAACTGATTGCACTTTTCATAAAACCAATTTATATATAGACATTAATGAGTGAAAGTCAAGTCATTAAAAAAGCAAATGACGGCAATATCTACAATCTTTATTATTTTATGTGTTAAAAATTGTAATCTAAAGAATAAGTACATTTTGTGAAGGATCCTGTCGATAAATCTTTAACCTAAGTAGCCGTCGATTTAGCGTCCAATTAACAGCGTGTTAGCGAGAGGTTAGCCATATTTATATAATGAGTGTGATATCACAGCGTGCACAGATTCTCCACTTCGTTATCCGGCGGTGGTCCACGCGGCCCGGAGCTGAGTTGTCGCGCCCCGGGTTGGTCCCTCGGCCCGGTGCGTCGCGGTTGCATAAGCCAGTCAATAATTCTTATGTAAATATGAGCGGCGTCACCTTGTGACAGTTAATGAAACGCCTTTGAGAAGCGGATATTGTATTCAAATACGCCAGGACCGGAACTGCTGCAGACTTCAACCATCTATGAAATGAATCATTAATAAATATATGATTTTTTGTAAAGATATTTAGTAGCAGTGATTTAGCAAATAAACTTAATATTTTTTTCAACAATGGTGATACAAGAATCCTCAAGCTAATATTATAATATCTTATCTAGACGACTCGTTATTTTGAGTTCGACCCTGTTCTTGTAACGCGACACATGACGCACACTCCCCAGCACAATACAACGTAACAGACAATCAAACATTATGATATCAAATAAGGATTCGGCGTGACCTGAATGGCAAGCCTCACGTGCGCCTTGCCGAAATTGTACGGCGTTTCACAGATACATATCGTCACGGACGCCGCCGAGGGATTAGCTGGAAAGCGCGGCTTCGACGGGTGGTCCGGCTCGTCCCGCTCCGTGTCCGGAGTCCTTGAAATTATCCGACACATTATTATTTAAATATCCAACTCGGATATTATATGTCTCACTTTGCAGGTTAGTCCTTAAACAATGACTATGCAAATAATTAAATATTTGTTATCCGCAAAATTACAACGTCACCAAGAAAATTATTCAAAAGAATTTTTATTACATTCGCAAAGTTTTCTTTATATGAGTATTGTAAATTGTATAGATGTTTTCCTATCGTTTGTTTGTTAGACGGAGCTGCGGGAGATAATTGTTGCTTGGGAGAGCAGGTCCAGTCAGCTTGATTATCGGTCGTGGAGTCACGGGTTCGAAACCCAGGGAAAAAATCTATTTTTTCGAAGAGTGAATGAAAAAAGTTCTATTTTGTGTTATGGGGTCTTTTATTTGTTTCTATAAAATATCTAGAAGTTATAAAAATCACACAGAATGTCTTCATTTGAAAATTAGCTGAAAACACATTTCAAGAAAGATTAATTATTAATGGCATCAATGGTGTATCGTAAGGTGTACGTATAGTGTCAACTAGCTCATCATGTGATGGGTCTACTAAGGAACGGAACCACAAAATATCTGACATTACACGAATGCCTCAAAAATGTTATCAAGAATATGAGTTAGGAAATAAACATGGTTCTTTGGGTTAATTAATTAGTTTCCGTTTATGGGAAACTTGGATTTTTCAGACATCACGTGAATGGTTGTACTTTATCGGAATCATTGAATTCAGAAGTCTACGTAGAATATATATGTGGGTCATAGGATACAGGAAAGACCTTGACCATTAATGATTTAGGAAATAAATTCTTTATCCGGTAAAATACACCGCAAATAAGGATTAATTAAAGGAAATATATTTAAAAAAAATAAATAATTTCAAAATACATAAAAAACCAGCATAATTGAAAAAAAATATTTTTTGGATAAAACGAAATCATTCTATAGAAAAAATGAATTATAAAAAATAAGAGGTTATTTAAAAGTAAAAAGTGATAGATAGAATTAATCAAATCTTTTTTTGTAGATATTCAAAACATAATGATTTTTTTATGCATGGTGGTGATTGAATATAATTTAATATAACATAAATAGTTAATGGTTTTATAACATTAATATTAAGTATAAAACTATTTAGTAAGCCATAACCAGTAGACCCTTTATATGTAAATTTACGATCAAGCCAGCGAGAAGGTAATTGTAAAATTAAGTCGGACGTTCCGTGCTCTTCCGAAACCCAAAATTGCATTAATTAGATCAATGCTCCTAACTAATGCTGTGCCTATTAAACTGTAGAAGCACACATTTTTAATTGACTGCGTTGCTGAACATCTTTAGAAATCGGAAGTAAAAGTGAAATAAACGATAATTTTCAAAGCAAATTAGGTTAATTTCCAACATAATTATTAGTTACAGGTTATAAGTAATCGTTTTTTGCATGAAACCCAGAAATACTGCGGAGGAGAAAACACGACCTCCGTTCATAAAAATACACGTTAGTCTTCCCGGTCGGCAGAACCGCCATTGGCTCTGTATTTAGTAGAATGCATGCCTTCACATGCAGGTACTACAGTGTGTTATTAATAATATACACGGGGGAGATAAATCACACAGTTGTAATATGTGCAAGCCCTGTAGAAGCCCATTTATTATTTATTGTTATCAGAAGAATTTTAAAATAGGCAAGCTATCATGTACTCTGTACTGCAACCGTACCGTAAGTGTAAGATACTGGGATATTGATGGTAATAATTTTCGCAGGTAGTAAAGTATTGTTGCGAGACGGAACTTTACGACACCGCGACTCGTGACGTCACAAAAATAAAATCTAATTTCCTCGAACTGAAAACAAAAGTGTTAGAATGGGCCGGTCCGAGTGTCTTCTGGGAAGCGCCGCACTTTTCTCAGCGACGATCTTACACAAGTGGGGCCGCGTCACACGAGCGGGCCTGACTCACCGGAGCCACCCGGCGGCCCCCTTTCACTCTTAACCAAACGTCTCCACAATGAAGGAGGTTTCCCAATTCCACGTACGGATTCTGCAGTGGCCCGCGCTGAGAACCCGGGCTACACCGGACCACTCGCAAATGACTCAACCCTATAATAATATACATTTATGATATATACTACAAGTGTGAGAATTTTATTTTCGATGCACTTAAAAAAATAATATTATTATATAAAACACTTTCTTATCGAGATTGTTTTGGTTTACATTAATTTTATCAATATCAATTCGTTTGAAATAAAAGCTCTAATAATAACGTTGGAATCATTTGATTTATTCTTAATTTTCATAATCAATTTTTAAACACTAAATTTGAAGATTGAAAATAGTGCGATCAATACTTTTATTAAAGCATTTATATTAAATGAAGTGTTCAAATACAATAATAAGCATATCATACTTAAATATTTGTTTAATTTTGACGTGACTAGTTTCTACGTTTGTATGATATAATGAATTTGGTTTTACATTTCTTAAAGGAAATATCAGTACGCAAAGCCGGTTGAATATAAAAGGGTTGAAAGTCTAATTTTAAGTTTATTTATAAAAATAAACATTTCACATAAATTTACTAAGAACGCGAGAAACTAACGATGACCGAAAGAAAATATAATAATTAAGCTAAATATATTTTTAGATATTTTAATATCATAATTGCAATTGGATTTATCTATTCATACTTTTTTTTAAACAGATTAACGTGAAATAGGAGGATTGATGAGAATCGTTGAGTTTCATTGCGATGTGATCTTTTAAAAATAATAATTAATCTTAATATTTTATGTAAAATCTATAATTTATAAAATTGTAGCTTAAGATCGATTTTAGTTTTAAAAAAAAAACAATTTTCCAAACTGCTTCTAACTTTACGAGTTTACCATATAATAAGAATGTTACCCAAAACAATTACCAAAAAAATTAAAATTGAAGTAAATATGAAACTTAGTTATTTTTGAAAGTGTATTTTAATATTAATCATTCAATAAAATATTATTTTAAAACTAATCAATACGTTTTGTGCAAATACTTTTCTAATTCATTTTATAAAGCATAGAAACGAGTGTCCCCGCACTTATCGAGTGCGCGGTTGCAAAATTAGTAACTAGACAATTATATTTATTTATTTTTTATATAATAAAAAAGTATAAGAATTATTAAAATATATAACAGTAGATACTTTCTCGCATCTAGTTTCACTTTATCCTATTAAAATCATATAATTAAATGGTAGGCAGCCACAATAATTGATGAGTCTTTTGTGCGCGCGTTCGGGTGGTCCGTCAGGTGTCCGGTCATTTGCAAGCCGCGCCGTGTAGCGCCGTGTAGCGCGGCCCGGCGGCCACATACTGGCGAGTGAAATCGCTCCAACGGTGAAACTGCACCGCGCGCGAGCGGGACGGCGGCGCGGCGGCGGCGCGTGCGAGAGGGATGCGGCCACCTGCGCAGCCTCCCCTGCGCGGCTCAGGTGGTTGACAGCACACACGCGACTCGACCAAAAGTCAGTCGGGCCGCAACCGTCCGGTGAAGCGGTCGTCCACTGCGTACTGAGCCCGCGCGCGTGTGCCGACTTTCATCGAGAGAAAACCGCCCGCGAAGAGTGTCATTTCGATCGCAGTGCACAAAATTTCCCGGAAACAAAACCGGCTCGAACGATAATAAATAAGTGTTTTTTTTTTCAAAACGTAAAAGTGTTTTTTTTTTTTTGTTTATTTATTAGTGTTTTTTGGTAATTCTTGTGTGGGGTTTTCTGTCAGTTTTCTCTGGCGGGAATCGTGGTCCGATCCGGCAGAGTGTCAGGCCATGGGTATTCGGTCCCTCACATGCGCTTCCGTTTAAAAGGTAAGTCGAGATCCCATCTACGATACCCCCGCGGGCCGGGCCGGCGCACCACGCGGAGGGAGCGTATGTGCGGACGCAGACCTATAATTAGGCGGCTGTAAATATAATTCCATTTTGAGCACATGCGATTTTTCAAGAAGCCTTCCCTCGGCATTTGATAGATATTTGATCATTGCACAATTGCAAGGGGGAGAATCATGCAAGAAAAAATATTCATACGTAAAAATCTGTATGGTGAAAAATCAAAGCTGTTTTAAAATTGGGCTAGTGTGTGATGAATTGAATATAAACAGTATTAACAGTTAAAAATAAACAAAATTATTTTGATCTTACATTATATACAAGCAAACAAAACCATGCACGAGCTTACTTTAATATGTTGTATTTATTCTGCAAGCTGTGCATAGAACTACATGCATATCGGTGTATCTATTACGAGACAATTGTCCAGTTTTTACGAAACCTAGACCACAAACGTTTAGTGGGTTAGTAACGTCCGAAAATGTTTTGTTTACATCAAAATTAAGAATATAATATCTTTGCCATACTTATATTGTTTTTCAATAAGATGCGGCTGTTTTTTTTATTTCGCAGAGATGTAATTATCTGCCAAACTTCCTGAGTTATATTTAGTATATACAACAAAAATTTTTAACAAATATTAAATAAAAACAATTGATTATCCAAAAGACTAATCTCTGAAATAATTTGGGATAATGTTATTGTCTTTTGGCGACTTAAATTTAAGATGTCTAGTTGCTATGATTGGAACAGCTTTGCGAATGACGTTATAACATACAGCTAAATAATATTTTTATATATAAAATATCATATACATTTGGATAATCATTTTAATATGGATTACTATAAATTAAACAAGTCCGTCGTGGATATTGAAAGTGGGACTTGTAAAGATTCGCAATTGATTTCCTTCCTGTACATAAACATTTATACACAAATGCAGGTAAACGTTTTGCCCCAGTATGCAGGGCATTTGAGAGATTGTCGCGTACAGTGTTTTGCCGTCGTCCGTGGATAATGCTCTTCTTCCCTAATGGAGATTAACGTCTGCAAAAGGCCATCAGATTACCTTCGTGTGTGTATGTGTAACGGTCTACTTGTACAGGGTGAACCGACCGACGATTTGTCGTCCGACCGCCGATATCTGATTGCGAGATATACGGCCTGAACTGTGAACTACACGGTGTACGTCTATGTTTCTAAACGTAATTAATTAAATTTAACATTTACCTGCAATAAACCGTATAGGGTGCATAAGCTCAACTGGTTCGCTGTTAGTTGTAACACTTTTTCAATTTGTTTTAAATTTTTGATATTATTTTGAACGCATCGAAGTAACTGCATTGAATGAACGCCAAGTTATTTAACTTTTTTACTGGCGGTTTCGATGCAGATAATAACATTAAAAACATCTTTTGATTGATGTACGGTTATATATAAAAAAAATAAATATCGATGTTTTATTGTGGACCAAAGGCAACGAAGGCTTTAAAAATTAACTGAAGCTAAAAAAATCACCATATATATATATATTTTTATATATTTTTAATACATTTTAACATATTCTGCCAATACCATGATTTATTAATGAATAAAGTAATTAAAAATTTTGTTATTTAAATCCATATGTAAATAATACGTAATTTAAAAAAAAAGTATAATTATACTGTACGTATTGTTACATACACTCGTGTTGTGTACAATTGATGTGACCAGAACAGCTGAGTTGTGTCCAAAGACACAGGAAGCTAAAAGTGCATTCAAACTTTCTAGCCTAGGTATGAGCAGTCTTGTGTAAAAAAAGGCAATCACTGGAGGAGAATTCAACGTCGTGAATATGTTACATTTAAGATTAATATCATGTGGTCAGATTTGTTTCTTAATAGTCTTTTTATGATACGAGAACCAACGTTAAAAAAATTATACGGTAGTGATCTTACGCGCTCGGATTAGACGCAAGGAAGTGAAAATTGTGTTTTATAGAAAACCATAAAGATTTAGCTGGAAGATTGTACAAAAAAATATATTTCACATCCTCTTTGCGAAATATTATATAGAAAGTATGTATATAGAAATATATAAACATATTATATGTTTTATTGCAATTCACGCATTAAGAGAATTCACGCTTTATTTGATGTGTCGAGCAATAAATATAATATAATAGCAAAAAAAGTATATTGTTTATTTTCATTTCGTGTTGTTCTTATAAAATAAATTTATACTCATTAGAAAAGTCAAAATCGCGTGATGATATATATTTTATGAGATAAATTCTGCATAATTTATTTGCAATATTTTGCATTATTTATAACATTGTGTGCTCAAACTTGGAATTCACTGCACCATAAAATATGCACTACATTGATTGTGAAACATCTTGTTTGATTTTCAATGTTACGGTCTATAAATCTCTATCATAGTTTTCTGTAAGTTGGGATTTATGTGAAATAACTAGGAATTTCGTTTACATTTTGGCATCTTGCTAAATTTATCAATTTCAATTTATTATTAGATTTTAAAGAAAGGGTTCGACACGTAATCACAAAAAGCTACGCGGCTTCACACCCATAAGACCAATGCCATTAACAATCGCCGTCAAATCTAGCTTGCAGGCAAGTTTATGTTCATAATATACCGTTTGCTGCTGTAAATGCTAAAGATTCTGCCGCGTGGATGAATCGACTGTTTTTTGTACCGAAAATGAATTATGTAAACTCGCCATTTTATAGAAGGCGTGCATTGTATTACTGCGAGGCCTCACGACCGTTTGCGGATTTGTTTTTATTTTGCATTGCGGATTTTTGATTATGTTTCTTCTCTCACTCATGCAAGATGAGGCCTTTGATGGTAGCACCGGAGAGAAGAAACAGCCGGAAGTGAGCGACAATGCAACCCAAAAGGAAGTAGAATGTATTGGTAACAGTGGATTCTCCGCAGTACAAAAAATAACTTGACAGATACTCATTGCCGACAACGTTGCGTATCCGATGAATGTTATCGTTTACCTCTACACGTGAATAATAACTGCTTTGAGAACATTGTCTCACTTATAAAGTCAGATTGAAAATGCAAAATTAAAGCTTGAGTTCCACAATCTCGCAGTGTTTTTATCGGAATAAAAATGAACTGTCACAGAATCAATACAAGTTTTTGTTGTTGTTGTTAGACTTGGAACCTTTCTTGTTATAAATAAGGTATATCGACACAGGTTTTATTGTGTTATGTATATATATTTTTATTTGAGTGTTTCAAATATTTTTTCTTTACATTTGTATACACCCAGTTTTAAAGTTTAAATAATAGGTTAATTAATGTACAAAATAGTAAACATATATTCAATTTTGATACTCTATTCATTAAGTCAATTAGTCTTCCATATATACTTCTTACGCGATCAATTTTAAATGTATTGTTATTTTACTATGCCAATATTTTCGGCATAATAAAAAAAACCAAGTACCCTTGCATCTTCCACAGCGTTTTATTTTTCCTGGTACAATATGGAAGCCCAAGGGAGAAAATGATATGACTATGAATAAACACCCACACATAAATATATATTATATATTTATATGTACATTTGTTTATATATTAAAAAAAGTCTTTATATATAAAACCAAATTCATGAGATTGTTGAGTCTTGCCAGTTTATTTCTTGTCTTGATAGGAAAATCCCAATTGGTCGTAATTGGGGTCACAGCTGCTTTGATTTTATCCAACATCATTTGTACCAAAATTGCATCTATTAGTGCGAATATTAAATGAAATAAGTGGATTCTTCATTAAACAATAAGAGATCAATATCCGGCCTTGTTCCTCAAAGCGCGGAGCTCGTCGAGTCGAATCTCATTAGCGTCCGTAATAACAATGAAGCCAGACGCACCTCCACGATAAAGCGATATTCTTTTGTTCAAAACCGCAAAAAATCACATAACGAAATCAAATCTTCTAAAAATATCTTCATAATTATCGCCGCTCACCGTTAACCCTGCTAATTACCTGTCCATTTAACCTTAATCTACCTTTGGCGGTTCTGACAATTCGCTGATGATAGCATCGAGTGCTACCAAATGAAGACCTCATTCCCCGACGACCGGCCCCAGCGGGCGTCCCGCGGCCCAAACGCAAGTCATGAACTCCAATACTCTCAAATGAAGAGACCTCGACTCCCAACAGGAAGATCAAAGGCAACCGTTCCCGAGCTCACATTACACACTGTAGCCTTGTGGTATCATATATATATCACACCTTAATCCATCTTGCCATCAACCCTTGCGGTGTTGTCCATACCAATATCCTTCAGATTTTGTTTTGGAGGTATCTTCATCACGGGATTTAGTAGATGGTTTTAATACACCAAAAAAGGATGAAGAAAAGATTAGATTAAGCTAGATTAAGATTTGCCGACGTATGCGTATATGACATAAGACATAATTAACAAATAATAAATAAAGCCAAAATATACTAATTACTTTACGAGAAACCATGAATAAAAAATGATTCTCCAGTCAAATCATCGCACTCAACCCGCACTAAACAATGGCTGGCCGTAGAAATATAAACATATTACATTTTTTTCCTTGTACACAAGGAACTTACAAAAATTATGCTTTTACATAAATATATATATATATATACATATATATATATATATATATATATATATTAACAAAAGTATTTGTATAAATGACGTGTAATGCGAAAACTACATGACAGTAGACCTTGTGATACTTGTGTAATTGTTTATATCCGTGATTACAAATAAAACACGTTATTTTAGATTCGACCAGTATGCTTTGGGGCTAAATTTGTTCTTGTGTTCAAACAATAAGGCTATTGGTAATTTATATTTATTTAAAATATAGTAATGTTTGTCAAAAGTAAAATTTTTCGTTTATATAAATGTTTATTTATGTTGTTTAATTAAGAGCGAATATATAATTTTATTTTTTTAAAAATTTATACCGACAGAACGAAAAACGTACACATTAAATCAAATACTAAAATGTTGAAAATATTCCTGTTACTATATATATTTTGAAATTTATAGTCGGAAATTAAATCATGAACCCTCAAATCAAGTAAAAGTAACTTTTAATTATATGCCATTGCTTTTCAATCACCAATTGTTTGGCGTTCTATACGACAATTACATATACTGTTTATTGCTTATTTGTATTGGCATTTTCAATGATCTGAGAGTGTTTATTCGTGCTTGAATATTATTTTCAAGTATGATTGAATAAATAATATTTAAAATGAAAATAAATAAATTTACTTTCTTTTAAAAATTAGTGCAATTTATTCTGTGGTGAATAGGTAATTCATATTTGGAGTGAAATTGTCGAAAAAGTTTATTCTAGGAGACCACAAGTTTCACTTTCACAATATTGGGAACTTTTTGTCGTGTGGGAACATTTACCGAAGAACTTTGATCGATTTTCAATTACTCTTTGCTATTGGAAAATCGTTAAGTATACGCAATCACAGAACAACGATGCGATCAACTCTTACTCTTGTGGCTTTTGAGTAAGTAATTTATATATTCAAAGAAAATTAAAAAAAGTAAATAAAGGGACCTAACTCTCACCCTAAAATATTTCATCGCAATAAATGATTTAGACATAAACAATACTTTCTACAATTATTCTGTTTTTCCTAGACTTACTGATATATAAAAGAAGATGTTATGTCTGTGAACTTATTTGGTCGAGCCGCCTCAGGTTTTGATTATGGTACAAACAATCAAGTAGAAGAGCGGTTGAAATAAACAAGTTCTCTGCAAACATTAAAATGATGCATAAAATTAATGGGTCCACTAAAATTAAATTTTTTGATGTCTGTATAAATCGAAGTAAAATTACAAATATTTAAGTATTGTTTGAATGCTAGTCTACTGAACGTCAATTTTAAGTATTATAATTTTTAATGTCCATATTGCAAATCAATTATTTTGTCCTATTATTAAACGATTTGTCTTAATTATTTGATTTGAATATTTATCGGAATTGCAAATAACGGACTCAAAAATGAAATATTAAATAAACAGCATTCGTTTCATGAATCTTTACAGGTAGTAAATTTCAACGATATCATCCAATGCGCAGTGAAAACAGAAAATCACCGATTAATGTTCCTCATTGGTTTCGCTGATATTGAATCAAATGTTTATAAACGATATTTAAAAATATCCACGCCGTTATATTAATTAATTTTAGAATTTCTGCATTAATAACTTTTATCTTTTTATTTTATGTTACAGATTTGATATTACTAGATAAAATATATTTGTTTTTTTTAATGGATTTTTTATGGCTCAATTAAGACGGGAGGAAAGAATTTATAGTCGAATTGTTTATTTAAATGTCATATTATATTTTAGCGGCGTACGGTACATACAAGCAGAAAATCAATTATCATATTTTATAACTTATAATATTAAATTTTAGCAAACTGCAAAATATACATACGCGTGTTGGGTGCTTGTACTTGGTACACGCCCATTTGGTGCGCGCCGCTGTCAACTGTGTGGCACTCGGGTGAGATCGCAGATGCAGTGTTTTGTACCACGAATTCAAAGGACGCCATCGAGGGCGTTTATCGCCGGGCGTGTATCGCGAGTGTTGCCCGGAGGTTGTTTAACTAATACGGCCTGCGAAGGCCCCATCGATTCCCGAGCGGCGCCGATCGTATCGCGCGCCCGCCCCGACTGGCTGCAGCCTCACGAGATCTCATGCGATACACTGCATTAAATAAGACATAAAATTTAAACGGTCATTGCAACTAAGACCGTTCAGATAGTCCCGTGATTTAGCGGCTAGCATAGCGACTTTGAAAGCAGTCAAGTTTTGAGAATTTATTAAGCTTCTTTATCGTTTGACATTCAACTGAATCAAACGAATTTGGCGAACCGCTTTGCAATCAAGTAGCTAGCATAGTTACTTTCACCGAGCTTTTATACCGTGAAGTTAAATTTAACACCAATTATCGAAATACTTTTCTTAACGGAGCCGCATTCTCTTGAAATGAAAGAAACTTGTATTGGAAATGCCTGTACGTTTCTTGTCGCTAGTGGGGTTTACGGGTTGAGTAAAGTTTTAATGCGTAGAAAAGTGTAAAGTACAGTAAAAAAATTCTCATACAAAAATATATATTTCATTTCATGGGTCGCTTAACTGTCTCTAACGCTTCCGGTCAGCTACTGTCAAAGAGTAGTATATGTTATAAAATCCTCGCTTAATTATCCTTCTTGCGTTAAGCTGTATTAAACATAAATGTAGCCCTACATACTATAGTAGTTTTTTTTTTAAATGTTTATTATATAAGCAATAAAGTTGATAACCACAGACCGATGATAACATTTTGGCGGTCCAATTTTCAAAGCCGCAAGTCGCGAATCTGATATCATGAAAATAGGCGGTGCTGTAATTGGAAAAAAATAGTTAACCCATTAATGCACCATAAATAAAAAATAGCATTTAACCTTAATTATTATGTTTAATGACGAGACGAAATAAATTATTGAAAAAAGTTACAATTCTCGACAGATATTTGTAAACTTGAAACTAAAAAAAAAAAAAACAAATTAGAAAGAGCTTTAGAATAAAAAAATATATATATGCTTAATGCTGAAACACGAAGAATTAAAAAAAAAAATAATTTAGTACATATATATACACGAAACGATGTAAAAAGACTTTGCGGTACTTCAAGGTCACCCGCATTGCAAACGAAGTAGACTCAAAGAAAAGCACAGTTTTTCTTCGAAAATAATAATAATTTATTTTGAAATTGTCCGCTAAAGCAGTGGCATAGTTTTGTATCTATCTGTTTCCACAAGATGCTGCATTGGCTCATGAAGCGGTGGCAGATCGGTTCGCTCAGCACCATTAGAAATTCACGCAGCGCCGGTGTGTCCGCGGCCGGCTCCGGGCTGGAGGATCGTCGCGAAGGTCCGGCTGCGCGCAACCAGCGCGGGCCTCTCCATGTAGGGCTGTGCCACAATGTGACAGCCGGCGCGGCTGATAATTGATAATCCGACTGTACTCCAGCATACAATATTGTAACACTTTTGTCATATATCACTCGAGAAGGGGTCTCCGTTTATTCGGACTCTGATAAAAAATTAAAAAATCGTAAAATCAAAATTAACGTGTACTGCGCTCATATATTAGTGTAAATATAAGCTATTTATATATATATTTTTTAAATTTTAATACGAAAAAAATATAGTCGATCTATTTAATAAATTGAAAATTCACTAAAAAAACAGATTTTTTTATGTATTTAGGTTTGTAACAGATGTAAATACAAGTGATATAATATGTACGTTTCATTTTAAAAGTGATTACGGATGTGTTCATAGAAAAATAATTTATAAACTATTTCAATGTGGGTAAAAATTTACAACACAGATTTAAACGCTTTAACCACTAGTTTACAGAGTGGTTTATTTAAAATAATAAATATAAAAAAATAGTTTGTACAATTGTACCGCTCTTACGTTAAGTTGAATGCGTGCATTAAGCGTTGGTTTAGTTATGTTTAGACTTTACGGCATGTGGCTGTGTGAGAGGCTCGCAATAATCTCTCAGTGTAATTTTGATTTGGATCTAGAAAGTTAGTTTATTATGACAGTGAGATTTATTTGACTAATGCAAGGCGAGTAAAGCAATAAAATGCAAGTCAGCGAAACTTCCGCACCGCTTTCGGGTAAAAACGCAGTTAAATCTTTGCGGAATGAATTTTAGGTCTTTGTAATCTTTCTACGACATACTGGTTCAATATGTAACTGTACATATTAAACAACAAAAATGAATAGTCAAACGGCAAAGAAATTACGATAAACTATGTCTTTGTTCACAAATTATAGTTATCATAATATCCTAGCCTTTTGGCCATTCATTTTTTTTATTATAAACATTCAGATAAAAAAAGTTTTATAAGGTTTAAATAGGTTATGATACCATGTTAATTGGTTAAGTTTTACTAAAACATCAATAAATGTGTCCATTCCCAATAAATAGCCGTTAAAGTTGTGTTGGTAATTGTTAATGCATACGTGGTAAAAACGTTCACTTAAAAAGATAGATTGCAAATATTATATTGACTATCTAATAAATAAATACAAACCAAAGTATTACTATTTAATCGAAATAAAAGAAAAATTTCTAATCATAAGCTAAAAATCACATATTATACGCAAAATGGCATCAATGTATTTTTTTAAAGAGTGTTTTGATAAAAAATACAATTGCATTAAAAAGAGTAAGTGTTTAAAACTTTCAATGCATAGCATTGCTCTTTAAGGTAAAAGAGATTGAATAGACTCACCGTAGAAAGTAAGTCGCAGACATTAAGTAAAGTCGAACTCGCACACATAAATATTAAATTAGATCAAAACACAATCGTGCTCAATGTTCTCTTCTTATTCAAATAGAGGCAGATCCACTATGGGAAGCAATAAAACAGTGTAAAAATAATTTCCTTTATTCAATTGTCGCGTTTACGAGTTTCATAGTTATAGTATGTTCAACGTAAGCTATCTTTTGCAACACAATCGAGATTTTATTCTTTCAGGTCTCACACAAACGAAGCAATTAAAAAATCGAAATTATGTCAAGATGGTAACAAAGACGCCTAACCGAGAGATGCGTATTAGGTCGACTAGAATCTTTCTCCTTCATTGGAGTGTTCGCTGGTGTAGAGTGAAATTTTCGAGAAGATTGCTCCGGTTCTCAGGTGTGTCTGGAGCCTTACATTGAATTACCTGGGGCGACCTTGACGCTGCCGTAAATAATTCTATTGTAATCATAGACAATATAATCGTTCGCAAACTTGTTCACATGATGGTATAAATAGGATATTAGACTCCAGAAAGAAAGATAGTGTTGATGTCTGTATCGTATCTGACGTTACAATTTTTTTTTTTAGTAATGCCATTATTATATATTTTTTTAATAATACGTTAAGAAATAAAAAAAAATGTTGTTAAATATTAGGGTAATAAAACATATTTTCTAACTGTTCTCTAATTTTTTCTTCTGGATATATTTTCGATTCACAAGTATTATTATTTTAGCTTAAATTTTTTAATTCAAAAACAGATAATTGATAAATAAATTTAGTAGTAAGAGCTGCTGT
The DNA here is from genome assembly GCA_022113835.1 of Atopsyche davidsoni. NCBI lineage: Eukaryota > Metazoa > Arthropoda > Insecta > Trichoptera > Hydrobiosidae > Atopsyche > Atopsyche davidsoni. Next base: position 13,946,834 of record JAILWY010000005.1, on the reverse strand, counting down.
CTTCTCAGTCTTACTATAAACCTTTTTTTTTTGAGTCTGCAGTAATATTTGTTAAAAACATGACAGAAGTAATAAATCAACGGTAGACCAAATTACACCAATGATATATCACTGCTTTTTTGAACGATGTTGAACATGTCAATACCAACATGCTCTATTATTTCTGCAAGTAAAAGTACTCAAAATCATACATTTTATAAAACAACACATAAAAAAAACACAAAGCACAAATTACTCACTTATTTAAATATTGTTTTTGTAATATTAACATAACATGATGGCACACATATCCAATGTGACCTTATTTAGTTTAATTCTTTGTTAAAAAAGCAACAAATCAAAATAGTACTAAAAAAACTGATTACACATTATAAATTATTCAATCACTTTCGATTTCAGTTTGATCCGTTGCCAAGTTCACTCAAATGGTTGCTCATTCCGATGTCGTACAAATTTACATAGAGAGTCAAAGCCAGCTCCTAAGTTGACATTGAGAAGTTCTGTACTCTCCCATTATCCGACTCGGCGTCTGTAATCTCTAATCCGATAACCATTGTACCAGGTTTTAATTTTGTAAGAACCTCCCGGTGTTTTGCACTCGCTTTGTCTCGGAGTGGATCTCTTCCTCGAGCTTTATAATTGCAGCCGTAACGCAATTACGTTGCCGCGACAGAGGACAAGTGTGATGTTTCATGTAGGGTGGGAGAGTTTCCGGCATCGCGGTGAAATGAATACCATTGTTCGTTCACCGATAACCTATTGAAATAAAAGTCGAACACGTCGATTTATTTAAATACTGATACTTCTTCTTCTGATGCCTCTCCTCATAGGAGGTTGGTAACCATTTTCTCTAACATATCCCTATCCTGGGCCAGTCTCATCTGTTCGGCCGCACTTCCGATCTCCAGCCTATGGCACAATTCCACACCCACGTGAACTTCCTTCTTCCAATGTGCTTATTTCCTTCGATTTTTCCTTAGAAAATCAGTTGGAGGATGCTATATTTATTGTTACGAAAAATGTGGCCAAAATAGGAGACCTTCCGTTTATTTACGCATTTTGTGCTAGATTCTTTCAATTGTGATGCGGTCAACCTACGGTATCTTAAGGATTCTCCTATACAGCCACATTTTTGCCGCCACAATTCATCGCATAGTAATTGTCTTGAGTGTCCAAGTCCGACTTCATAAAAGAGAACTGAGACGATATAAGATTTGGTGAATCTCCAGCGAGATTTCAGGGTTATATCTCTTGAGCATATTACTTTTCCTCATATTATTAAATGTACTGCGTGCTGTCTCAATCCTCTCTTTAATTTCCTGGTCAGGATCTCAGTTCTCATTCAACCAGCTTCCCAAATAACTAAATCTTTTAACTCTCTCTATTACTTTGTTGTCGATGTAGATATTAAAGTGGTCAATCAACTCTCTGCTGACAACCATTGTTTTCGTTTTTTTTATGTTCACAAAGAGGCCGCACTTACGGCTAGCAATATTAGCAATATTAGCAATATTATAAGCTTAATATTTTGTTAAAAATGATTAAATATAGAATAGGTGTTGTCAGTCAGGCGCTGGTGCGGAGGATTCCGGAGTGCCGAGGGACTCGGTAGACTAGAGAGGCGAGTATCCAGGAAGTCGGATCCGCGCCCGGAGTTTCCTGTTGCAGGCCGTGGCGCCGATCCAAATAACAGTCCGGTAGCGCGCGCGGCCGCTTGTACTCTCTCGTATAAAATGTCATAATGTTACGCGGGCGCGGCTCGCGGTCGCCGCTGGAATGCGCGGCGGCCGGTGCATCTCAATGAGATTGCAACGCCGGCGTCACCATGGCAACGGAGGCTGCCAATACACCATATCATGCGTCGACGCGTTATCTCGCCGCTAGTGACGCGCCGCACCTCGCCGGAGATCGATCCCGGCTGTCAGTTATTCAATCGGTGGGCGATCAGTGGATCGTGTTTTGTTCGAGTTAAATTAATCCTGCCGGTATACAATACGACTGATGGCGTGATGGGCTTCATTCCACGAAATATCGGCCCTCGCGGTCGATGGATAGACATATTGCCTCGTCGTAATTGCGATGGAGGCTCCACTGTACAATATCAAGCGTTGATGCGTAATCACGTTGAAAATCGATCATTTGAGTAGTTTGTCTTCGATTGACTTCATCAATGATAGTATATAAAAATCACTACCGCAAAATTAATTTGATGACACAATTTTATTCGATTTTTTTGCTTTGAGCGGTTTGGGTCTCATATCATGCAGGCGAGATATGCTTTAGATATATATTCAATGTCTCAAATGAATGTATTAAAAACTATGGAATAAATAAATTGCCAATTGTTGGAAATAGTTGATAAAACGAATCAATGACCATTCCTTATCGAACCACTGCATTTATCTCCTCTAACATGTAATTGTTGTAATTATTTTGAAATGTCACTATTATTTTAACAAAATTGTAGTGCATCACATTGGTATTAAGAAAATTTTGTCCCTACAGTTTCCAGTCGTTCTTTTTCTTTTTTTTCTTTTTCTTTTCTTTTATATATACAAAAGATCGATCCTCAGTCGTTGAGCACCCCGAGCGGCGAGTCTGGCCGGACAGTTGAATGTCGTTGACCTTATTTTCAATTCGCGCGCCACAAAACGAACCGCCGGACGTGCGCCCTGAAAAAAACTACAAACTGCAGCGCGGCCGCTGAAATGAGACGCGCGGGGGCAGGGGCGGGGGGTGCGGGGGGAGGGGCAGGGGCGAGGGGCGGGGGGCGCAGGGGCGGGGGGAGGGGCAAGGGCAGGGGCGCGGGGTGCGGGGGGCGCAGGGGCGGGGGGGAGGGGCAGGGGAGAGGGGCGCAGGGGCGCGGGGAGGGGCAAGGGCAGGGGCGCGGGGTGCGGGGGGCGCAGGGGCGGGGGGCGCGGGGCGCAAGAACACGGCGCGCGACACTGGCGGGATACGGCTTACAATCTTGCGACACTTCTTTTTTAATGATATCTGTAAAACACAACCATGGATATTGCACATTTGATTGTGTTAATTCTTATAGTAAAGAGTAATATTTTACAAAAAAATTACTACTAAACTTATTTGCACTACGCTGCCTAAAAATTGCCATTTTTAATTTTTTTAAATTAAATATTTATAAAACGATACTTCACACATGACCTGAGGGCTGTGAGCCTCAACAAGGCTCAGCTCGGCTCACGGCGAGTCAGGCTTAGAAAAAAGGTTAACCCATCTCTATATATCTTTACTATAAATGCCGATACAACCCGTTTACAAAAATCTCAAATAATTAATTAAGATGCATTTTTAATTGAAAGAAATAACGATTGAAGATCGTGTTAATAAGCATTCAACAATGTTGCCATAAATCAGCAAGCCTTAATAAGTATTTAATATACGACACGCTTGGAGTGAAACTCATCCGCTGCTTCCAAATGGTTTATTGCCCTTAAGATAATTACGCGACGGAGGCTGCGCCGAGGCACTGCAAGGCATTAGAGATTCCGTAGGAAAATTACGGAAAAAAACTTGATTCTCAGACCGGAAGTTTACGAAAGTACAGGCAGTGTCACTGTCGATCTGATCAGATCAGAGTTGTCCAGTGCGAGACTCGCGTCCGACAAACCAGTTATGATTGAACTGGCACATTGAACATATGCTCGCGTTTCGATGTACTGTTTTCTTTCATAAAATTTTAATATGACGTTTTCTATGTGTGCCGGCGTGTTTCATGTGGACTGTTTGTATATAACGACATAACCCACTTGCGTAGTTTTAAATTTAACATCTTTTTATCGTAAGGTTTACTTTTAATTTATATTTTAGGTTGTCAGTAAAACAATTATAATCAGAGAAGTAACGGAAGGTTTTTTTAAATTTAAATTTAAATTGAAAATAAATAATCATAGTTTCTTGTTTTCGTTTGAATACCTAATCAAAAATTGTGAAAATGCAACAGTTAACGTTTAGAATATAAAACATTGCAATTGATATTTGACGATTGCTTTTTTTTTACCGTTTTTAATTACAAACTTTTATTTATAACATTTTAAGTGTTTTACCTGGAGTACATATGTTTATCAATTAAATTATAATTCTCACTTAGGGAAATAATTATGATAAAATGAAATTATATTAGTATTGCATGAATTACTATACTTAAAAAATGTTTTTATGTGAATCAATTAAATATTTATTCTCGAGTGAGACTCACCGACAAATCCAACATGGTTAATATTTTATTATGTGTGAACATTTTTACTCATTAGTATTTTCATCCGAAATCAAGGATAATTATTTTATAAAATATAATTAGAAGCTTTCTATTTTATTGGACATATTATCAAGTTTGAAAGCAATAATTTCGACCAACAAGATATATGACATCATTAAAATTATCGAAGGGAATTAAGATTTTAAATAAGATTCCCATACTTTCGAATACTACAGAATTTTTTATATCGCTGTTTAAAAATGATTACCCGATCATCCTTAAATTTATAGCTAGCCTTTCATTACTAAAATAGTTGATTTATGCTAACGATATTTGATCGGGCGAGAGTGGTTTGTATGTATGATAGTTTTCAAAATAACAACCATCTTTTATTATTTAATCCTATCCAATAAATCAATTAGTTCTAGTTCTACGAAATTGAGATTATAGAGTGAAATTAATACTGTTTGATGTATATTTACAAAACTTTCTTAATAAATTAAAAGTGATCATTTATGGAGAGTTTTCCCAAACACTTGCGCTTCTAGCTTTCTGGTTCAATTTTTTCGTAAACTAGAGCAAAGGTACTAAATACTAAATGTTTCATCCATGTCGTTCATCGATGAATCTCAGCGCGATGTAAATCTTATTTAGAAATGTCCTTTTACTTACTATCTTTCCAAGATATCAAAACACCTCTGATTAGATAATTTTTTTACATTTTTAAGAAACACACCGCTTCTTTTACTGCTGACTTTTTTTTATGAAGTAAGATATTTGTTCTGAGTTTTAAAACCAAAGTTCGAGGGCTTGATTTTAAGGCGTCGGATACTTTATAATGATTTTTACGACCCAATTTTGATTTCTATTATTTAATTGCTAAATTAATATTTTATTTTGTTTTTAATTTTAATTTGAATTTCATAATGCTAAGTTCAAATTATTTATTTGAATAAAATGGGAGAAATTACTTTTCAATGCATTATCTATTAATACATACGCATGTGGTGTATTTTATACGATGTTTAAATTTGAAATGTTAAAATAAAATATTGGTTTAGAAAAGTGACTTAACAGTGTCTATTATATATCGATAAGTATAGTGTTCATCTAAGTACATTGGAATGAGTTACATTAATAATGGTATAAAGTATTTACATTTAGACTTTTAGAGATGTTAGTAAAGTATCATAGTTACAGTGTCCGTTCTAACTGATTTAACACCGATGAATATATTGCTCTTCTTAACAAATAGTTAAGTAGTAACATAATACAAAATCTGCTGAACGGACTATATAACATTGTATATTCTAACTAATTAGTAATTAAATACAAACGGCTTATCTTACTAGTTGCTAGAGAGCCCCAGCGTTCGAGTTAGTAAGTGTCATAACTGATGTGATCTGTCCCGTTGCGGTTTGAATTGATATTTTTGGGGCACATCTACGACATAGGCTCTTCTCCCGACGTCTAAATAAAATTGAAATGCGAGGCCACTTTGCATTTGACCGTGTTTGTCGGTATGCTAATTCCATTGATCTCGTACATGATTTATTCCATGTGCAGCGATATATAACAATTTTAATTGACGTGACGAACAGTCAAAATATGTATTTAGCCACAGTTTTGAGGCGTTGAATAGTTTGATGGTGATTCTTATATAGACAGCGAGTATAACCGTGGCTTTGCATTAATTTATGATGCATTAATGTCATCAAGGTTGCATTTTGTAGGTTTATACATAAACCGTTACATTGGGTGCTTGGATGTTTGTAAAATTATTTTATCAATACCCTCTTTCTGTGGGTTTTATGAGTTTATTCAGCTCTTTATACTAAGCCATTAGAATATTTATGGTTTGTAATTAATATCATACCGTTAGTTTTGTAAAGACGTGTAAAAATTTTACAAGCAATAAGTTGTTTTCTAATCTTTATTTACACTGTCAGCAATTAATTATTAAATATTTAAAAACATAAAATAATACCATGGGCTGCACAAAAAGTTCTCATTAAAAATTGATAGTTATCATAGAAATCGCTATAATTTTATCTTATAAAAGTTCATTTTACTTTATAAAAATGAGCTTTTTCAAACATTTTTTACCTGTATATCTTTCTGATGTAAATTGATATGAGCCTAGAGCGTCAATGTATGATAGTAACGTATAAATAATTAGTTTTCTCACTTATTCTTAAAATATAGTGAATCTGTTAGTTTAATCTGTGATGAAAAGTGCAACCTTTAAGATCCTGTTTCTGCATTGGTATTATTATTCTTAATCGGTCTAAAATAGTTGGCTTCAATTTCATTTTTAGACAATGAAATGGCAAAATTCCGCATTGAAATAAGAATCTGTCAATTAATAATTATTAAACAATGCGGTCACCCTCGTAGGTCACAAAAAGAATCGTGACTCTCAATTTACAAACGGATTTATAAGTTATCAGAGAAAATTCCATTCCTGTGAAAGATGCTTGGTGATTTTATTTCATTCCATTGAAAATAGACTCGAGTGAGAATTGCTTTCACTATGGGTCTCCTTGTCGAATACGAAACTGTATCTATTTTATGTATGTACTTATTATATGAATTTATTAAAATGTACCAGAGTTTATAAAGATTTAGAAAAATCTCCAGTTTGAAACAAACAAAAAAAATAGAAATAAAATTAATTCATGGTGTGAGGATTCCCTGTTGTAGATGTCTAGCAAAATGCAGAAACTGAATATTTAAAAAGTTGCAAATAACTCTAAGCCGCTTTCTAACTCATACTCTTTTTAACATGATATTTCTAGCTTACATCTTAATCGACATATTTAATTATGTAAAATATAGTGTAAATAATTATGAATACATTATAATATAAATTAGTATATTTTGTATTAATTGAGCAAACATGCATGCTAATACTTTTAAGGTAATTGTATCCAGCTGAACGATATCTGAGCTATTATTATGTTTGCAGCACTACTGTGTTATAAATGAATTAATAAATTATTAATTGTTACACTTTTATTTAAACATGTTTGTAAAGTCGCGGCCAGTACACGTTCGATCTCGATGGTATCGTCAGTGAAACAGGCCTTGTGGCGAAGTGATTCTATCAGTAGTTATACATGTGCCCAAAAATCACAGTCTATGTTGCCGCAAGTTAATCTCATTAGATAGAACCGTATGCCAGTTTTAAAAAGTAAGATTCTGTGAATGTGATTAAACTAAGTGTGATGTGTTACAATAATCGATACAGCTGTTTATATCATAAATTCAGTTATATGGGTAGTATTATAACTATTTAGTACACGACCGACTCTGATGGCGTCATTGACAAATGGGGCACAGTTACCGTGGCATATTGGTATTACAAGGTATTTTAACAACTGAACCTATAGATCAAGGTTTACATAGCTACAGGTTAATATTATGTGTTACAAATATGTGAGTTTCTAGTGGTAAAATTCAGTGAATAGGACTGTACTAGGTGTGATGCGTTCGATTAACACAGACAGCTGTCCATACCTTATACTTAGTTATACGGATAGTATTATAACTAATTGGTATATTTCACGTATCTACTGTACAGATAGAATGAATTGTAATGGGAATGAGAGAGCTCATATGAAATTGCCGCACTGAGAGAGCGCCTAGTACAATGTGTGCCAGACGGAGCGGCCAAGGAGCATTACACCTCACTTATCAATCACGCTTGATCACTGATATGCTCGTTTACTTATTCAGGGTTGGATCCTCTCTTCTTTATTAACTTTCCCAACTATTATTATTTCCTTACAAGTACAAAACTTATTAAGTTATTTAAGCATATTTGGGAAAGTAACGTCAGTTAATTGAAAACTAATTGAATATATATATATATATATATATATATATATATATATATATATATATATATATATATATATATATATATATATATATATATATATATATATATATATATATGTAAACATATATTAACGAAAGTCCTTGCGTTCAATATTCAGAATTCATATCATATACAATAAGGTCATTATTAAAGATTAGGTAAGTTTAGGCACAAGTTTAGGTCTCCACAATTTTATTGTTTTCAATTATTTTAAATATTGAAATGTATTTTCAGATTAGATAATCTCATCTGGCTTTGCGCCCTGGATGACGAATGATTTGAATCCAAGTCGAGTCCAGCGGGGGCTGACTGTGAACTCAGAGGTGAGGAGGTGCCAGCTAGCCTAACAGTGGTGGCCGGAAGTCTGCCTCTGCGGGCAGTCTCTCACACTGACGGGCGTCCCGTTCTAATTACTAAATGGGCTCTCGCTCTATCACGTATCGGACAAATCAAACGCATACATAATGTAAAGCTTTTGAGTGCAGAAGAGAGTATTATTAATGGCTTACGCTTAGATAGTGTTTTAGTGCCGTTTTTCTAAGAAAGTAAACCGCTTTACGATCTTTTTTTCTGTTTGCGTGTTTTAAATATATGCTTCATATATTTGCACCGAAAGCAATACAATAAATTCTTTATGGTATAACGCAATAATTTCGCGGTTCCTTGGTTTTGGGATCATTTTCAAGTGTTTTAAAAACAGCGGGACTGATATGTCTGCAGACAGAAAACACCAGCTTGCTCAACACCAAGTGACAAAAAAATCACCGAGTAACAACGAATGCCAAAACCTACGAACAACCATGAGAAATAAAACTTACTTTTATATATTATTATATTAGTTTTTACATAAAAATCAGATTTAATTGGGTAATTTTTACATCGTTTCAATGATTTTTATTAACCATTTCATAAATCTACATTTATTATCCATAAAGTTTAACTGTGGTTACTTTATGTTTATCTGTTATTGAATAACATCTGAAATTAAATGAATATTATATCAAACTTTTACCATCTATGTTAATTGAGTTTTCCAATACATTCATTTAGACAAGATGTTAGCGGCGTAGATGCTTAACTGCATTATCATACATCAATCCTTTTTGATCGGGATTTTTGTGAGAATTTTTTATTTATGAAAAGAATTATCATTGACAAAAAAATGACGATTGGAAACTTGTTCGCGTTTTCATTTACAAAGTTAACCCATGATATATTAAAACTATTGTTGTAATAATATTACAAAAATAGATTTTAAACAAATAAAAGTTTAACTATTTAAAATTATTATTATACACGAAAAATTCATATGCACTAAATACGATATTTTCTGTTGAAAAACAGAAACATAATCAAAGAATGAGAATTTTTAAATATAAGTTTATTTTTCGATGTTTTAAGTGGGACTTAAAATGAAGCTATTGATAAATTAAGATCACAACGGTAGAAATACGAAGTAATTGTGTACTTAATAATCATCCGTTGAATAAAATCATTATAATACTGATGCAGAAATGCGCATTGACATTGCACGGGGCTTCGGAACTGACGCCGGCAGCTGCATAAGGCGTGACGGCACCGCAGCCTGATACTTCCCGGAGGTGTCTGTCCACTTGTCTCCGCGAGGCCTGACGAGGGATGCGTGACAGAAGCAAGAAGCACCCCGCGGGCCCGTGACCTCCGGCCGATTGTGACAGGAGCCTGTGACAACTGGGCTCGGTCAGAGCTTTGACTGATGGAGAGTTACTGGCACTTAGAAATTTGACCTGTTTTGTTTACATACTTGCAAAATCAATCGGAAACAGAAAATATCTTCTAGAGTATACTTTCCAACCAATTTTAACATTACTTATTTGATACAAAATATTACGAGTAATAAAATAAATGAATTTCGAAAAACGATTCATATTTGGTTTTTAAAATATATGAATTGAAAATCTGTATGCTTAAAGTTTTCAAGGTCTTACTTACTATTTAAGACGTTCAGCCGAGCGTTAAGTTAAAAATGACATCTGGGCAGCACAGCCGGCGGGGTTTTTGGGCTCAAACTTCTAGGGAACGGCGCCGCCGGCCCAGCTGGGGCTGACGAGCGCAGTGGCCGTGGTGCGTGCGCGGGCAGCGCGTCGGTGATCTACTTTCGTAATTAATATGCCCTATCAAAGGTCCATAAAATTAATGAAATATGTATACTGAAATACTTAAACATTTATGTGGCATTTTTTTCTATAAAGTATCAACGCGCGAGTACCCACGAAACCTGAATTTATATGTTAGTTTCTCCGTTTAATGAGATAAATTTAAGATAGGTTTATTTATTGCAAAATATAATCACTCCTTTTGAATCTCAGGTGATTTCAATTATTAAAGGGGTTTTTGAACACAATTAGCTACTTTACGGAAAAAGTATTATGTAATCAAACAGTGAATCGTGAAATCGATATGTTTAAAAATATTATGATAACAAGAACAATTGAATAAATAGATATTATTCATAAATTACAACTTAAATGAGTACTTGTTACTTATAAGATACTTATATTTGTTTTTTGCATCAACACAAGTTGTAATTTATAATTTTTTTAACGGTTTAATACAAAATTGTCATCGAATAGGTGAAACTCCATTTGCAAGATCAAATAAAAATAATTAAAACAAAACCTTTCGAAATATATTACATTCAACCATTTATCTTAACCCGTATTTATTATTTTATGGAAATGTGAGTAAAATTAGAAAATAAAATTAAAAAGGAATATTTTCAAATAGATTATTATATATAGGATTTTTTTTTAGAATTATACTTAGATTTTTCGCAGTGCTGTCATTTGGTATTTATATTTATATTATATATTGACGCGGCATCAGATATGATAAAGCACCCTAAATAGGTGAAACTTGTATTGCAATGTGCTTCAAACGGAATGCTCAACCGCAGGTTATTGGTTAGTAAACCAGCAAACTATCAATATGCAATACCAGTAGATAATCGACAAAAGGGTGTGAGAAAACACCTTCAAAGTGCGGTGGTGATCAACGCGCGCTGCATTCTGCGCCGGTCCCGTTACTCGCCGATATGGACTTCCACAGTGCTTGTGCCTCGCGAGGCAAGGAAACTATTAACACTCGAGATGAAGATGGAGAGCTTATATACACAACGTGTCCGAGTAGCGTTTGTGAAAGTTAATTAATTCAAATGTTACCTGAAGTATTTATTATTAGCAGAAATGTTTATTACTTGTACAGTATTTTTCATTATAAATACATACATCCATACGGATAAAAGTCCAAATATTGTATTTTACTAAAACAGTTAAAATTCTTTCGCTTTTCAGAGGTATCGTCAAATAAATTGAACAAAAAGAAGCTCAATCTTTCTATAAACAATTTTAGAAGTTTTAAACCATTTGATCCTAATACTCGTAGAATAAGTTCTATAATACTTCAAAAGCGGTGTGCTTTCTGCCATAAATATATATTATTAAAGATTATAATATTTTGAGAGACATTGAAAGAAAACTTGTATGTTGTTTAAGTAAACAATGAGTGCAATTTATTTATTTATTTTTATATTCAATGTTTTTGATAAAAGGTCTTGGTAGAATTCTATTGTGATATTTATAAGTAATAATTTATTTTGTAGTTTTTTCCATTTTTTTGTTTTATTTGTGACTAGTGTGACAAGTAAAAAAACTTTTTCTGATAATGCCAACGAGATAGATTGGCAAAACTAAAAACAATATAAATAAATACGTGGAAAGATATATAAATTAATTATATTTAACAATATCATTTATTTTTATTTTAACGAAGTGCAAAAATCAAATTCAGAACTTTTAATATTACACATAATATTTGAAGTTTTGATAATTTACTTTCAGGTAATATATTTTAACTAGGCTATTTTTGCCCTTAAGTGACCTTTTAACCATTATCAACTGTAAATATTCCGTGAATATAGCAAACAATAGCTCTGGCTACTCCTCTTCTGTATTGTGGTGCGGTGCATCTAGTTCTATGCAAACACACATCAAAATTAGAGATGGGAAAATAGCTGGTTCATATCGATAGACAGCAATCGATTATACCAACAAAATTATATTATACAAAAATCATTCGCTTGTTGAAATTGAATTATCATAATAGTATTAACAAAAATATCACTGAAAAATTTGAGAAGTTCTTCCAAAACTATAAATAGAAAAGAATTTGGTTCCAATATTCAAGTTTGTCAAAAAAAAAAATGGATATTTTAATTTGTTGTCTATGAGATTCTTAGTATTATTGATATTTATTTACGAGCATTGATGTTTTATTATCCTTGCATTAATATTAATACGAAGAATACTAAAATTTTGACCATTCATGTCAAGTGTACGAGGATACGGATTTGCTCTTAGATATTAGAGTACGATCAGTTACTTATGGAAAAATCATTTTGTTTTGTATATGAAGTATTTTTAAATCTTTAAGTAGCCTATTTTTGAAAAACGCAACCTCTTACAACAATAAGAAAAAAATACTGGCGTCCTAAGACTTAATTCACAGCAACGCAATTATCCTTGAAAACTCGCTTGGTGTTAATCATAGTTGATTTTTGCAAATGGGTTTTGGTGTAGAGTTGAAATATTTTATTGTGTTTTAAGAGCCAATTTTTTTGGTATTTCTGATACAATACTTTGAAACATAAAACTAAATGAACCTTAATGACGTTTAACTGAAATAGATCCAAAATATTGTTTGTTAATTTTGTGATATAAATCACCATTACAGATGTATTTAATTTCCGAAATCAACAGTACATGAATACTCCGAGAGGAACTCTTAAAAATTACTTTGAATTCATTTAAAAAATTGTGTATTATTATTGATCCGTTTGAAATTCTTACCGATTTTTTTCAAATCGATAGTTGTGTTAGAGATCATCTATCGATCCCATCACTAATTATAACATGTATTGGGGGTATATTGTTATGCTGATGCGCTGGTAACTGGTTTGCTAGTTGATTGCCATTTACAGTGTGTAGTGTGGCTTAATTGCTAACCCGCTGGCTTTATAAACAACAGGTTACTGCTTCAAACTCCGCATGGGGACACACTTTTTATAATGGATCTACTCACGTGTGAGTATGTGAACTAAAATGCACTTCTATATAAAAAATACACACTTGAAAAATGAATTTGACAACCTACAGTAAATTTATGCATCAATTTTCATAAGTACCATTTCAAAACATAACTAAAATAGTATTCAAGGATTTTTGTATTTATTGTTACACCGCATTATTCATTTATGTAGTTAAAAAGTTTGGTGTGCGTAGTTTGATGAGTTATGGAAAAAGTGTTAAAAAGCAATAAAGTTAAGGAATTTTCATTGAAACCTTTATTTAAATACAAAAATCACTAATTTATAACAAAAAGATAACAAAATTATTATACAAACTATTATAAAATCTTACTTCAGTTATGTAGGCGATGATTTGTATTGACAATGTGAAAAAATATAAAAAAAATGTAAATTTACATCATGTTATTCAAATACGTACACATTATATTATTAATGAAAGGCTTATATGCAACGCACACGGAATAAATAAACATCTTAATTCATTGATAAAAACAAGTCCGTAAATAAAAATCCACTCGAGTGAATGGTTAAGATAATGAAATTCCCAAGTAGATTATCATACGAATGAACGTAACATGTGTGACCGAACAAATTGATAAAGGCGGTTTTAATTGCCTTGGAAATACCTCACGTGTAAATTTTACCAATCGATTGCGGAACGGTAGCGGAGACGCCGACTGACCGTCTCTTGGACACGTGTGGGTCGTCTGGCTCAAGCTTTATGTAGCGTCCAACCAAAACACAGTGGAGCGAAGATGTGAGATGTCACGTCGACGGAGGAAACAACGACGTTGATTATGCGTTTAATAAAATCTCGTGGGTTGATATTTTCTTCATTTCAATATTTTGAGTTTGATATCGGAAAATATTTAATTCATTTCAGTTTTATGTCAAGCCGCACACAGGCACTAGAACTTCTATGTCTAATAAAGTAAAAGCAAAAAAACATAAAAACTCAGAAAATTTTTAATTTATCTCAATTGGGCTATAAATTATATTTTTATCAATCATTGTAACTCTTTGTTACTCAACCACATTAAAATTAATATTTTTACACTAAAAATAGTTTTGATAAGAAAAAGATAATTATACAAAATCGAAGAAGTGCGCCTTCTAAAAAGTACCTGCATAATGCATCTTGTTCTAATGTAGGTGAGTAGCACGACACGACAGACATTAGGATCCGTAAAGATGGTCCCAATACTGCAACCGAAATGTTGCAAGACACAACCACTACGCAACACGACACCCGAGAAATCCCAAGATAAATGTATATTTCTATATATTAGTTTTAATGTTCAAAGAAATATATCGGCCTTCATTAGCATATTTTCACAAACCTTCGCTTGCAGCTTCACTATTCTCCGTGCGGTACATTATCATATTAGAACCAAATGGAGATGTGACCCAAAAACAATGCTACTAGTTGCATGATGAATCTCCAATTAGAAAATGAACGGTGCACTAGAATCATGTATGGATTTTCTTTCATCTCTAGTCTAGTGTATTCGGCTTTATCGGCGAAACAGGAAGATTTTCCTTCAGCGCCTTCAAAATGACTGGGTGACTTGTGTCACCGTGGGGTTGTGTTTGGGGTTGGGTGGGGGGGGGGGGGGAGGGAGATTGTGAGGTGGGGAGGGGTGGCTTTTTTTGAAAGAACTAAAAAAAAATCATAAACAACACAATATTCCAAGTCCACCACTAAATTGCCGATACTTTACAAACGCTCAGGGAGCAGAATGGCAGCTATGCACAAGCAACAGAATGGAGAGAGCGGGCAGGGAGGAAATATATATATGTTTATAAATATTATATATATATATATATAAATAGTAAATAAATAAAAGTATTATGAAATTTCATATAATGATAGGAGGCGAGGAGCGCGGGCCATCTCCCTAACGGTCCGCTCCCAGCGCGCGTCCTCCCGATGTTCACGCGCGCGATGACTTACGGCGAGCTTAGCTATGGGAGTCGTAAATGAATAAATCAGCTACGTGCCCGGCCTGTGTAATGACATTGTTTAACGGATATTTGCGAGCCGCCGCAGCGGTCCGCCGAGTGTGCCGGGAATAAATGCACCTCGGCGATTCATTCTCGCCCGATTTGCGTGCGTTTGTGAAGCAGGTGCAAGTTTCATTCAGAAGTGTTAAAAGTGCTGACCCATTTGTATCGCCGTCTTCGGTGTCACTGAAGAAAATATATGTGCGGCACCACGCGGGGACTCGAGACTTTGAATAATTCGTAAGAGAACAAGGGTTGTGTTACTGTGTTTCCATGTTTTTTGGCGGCTGTTGTAAAAATAAAATCGCATATTTATAAATATAAGTTATGAATTAAAGATATTTTTTTAAATTTTACTATGCTATTGAAAGGAGTGACTAAATAATATAAAATATGCAGATCCAGCAAAAACGTTTCAGGCCCAGAGTGCCTGCTAATTTTGTATTATAAACACTGCTTTGACTATATGTTTTAGAAAACCACGTCTTTTACTAAATTGATCAATCAAATTGTAAAGGAAATTTGTGTTACTAACAAAAAACCACCCGAACGTCGTTTCATTACAATATTATTTTGAGGATACAAGTAAAGTTGTCGGTCCAAAAATATGCTCATTTAAGTTATTACCTGGAATGGTAGTATTGAATTCAATATTTGTTGTCAGTGTGAACGATCTAAAACGAATTTAAACAAAACCATAAAAACATGATTTGTGTGATAATACATTATATATTAGATTACTTGATTTAAATAAAAAAATTCAAATAATATTATACGTGAAAAATAAACTAAATAAAATAATAATAATGTTGAAATAACGTGAACAATGACTCGAGCTGTGAGTCAAGTCAGTCCTAACAGTATTGTTTTTAGTAAAGAGTTGAAAGGCTATCCAAATGTAATATTTTATTATATTTTAACACATCCTTGTGAACATTTCTGTTGTCTACAGTTTCAATGGGAAGTGGAATGCCAGCGGTCTACACGGATAGGAGTATTATATGAAACGTATGCAATTAAAGCTATACGTGACATTAAAGTACTGAACAAAATTGTATTGTGAATAACTAAACTGTTCTCTTAGAAGCACCGAAGCAGGGCAGGGCCGACACTTAATATTTGAAAAAAATATTATTTACCCCGCGGTCCTCGCCAAATATTGGCATTTTACTATATACACACAAATAGTTTATATATGTTTTATTATATTTTTGGAAAAAATATGTATTTATTAATAAATACAAAGATCGATCACAATATTTAATATTGAAAAGAGCTGAAAAATCATTTAAGTTTAGTGAGACTGGTTCCAAATATTTTATAACGTTCATTTTTATGTTTATATAAACAAACTATAACATTCGTGCTCATGATTTTTTGCTGGACGATAAATATTCTTGCGCAGAATTGTGATGGTAAAAACTAGACAGAAAATAAAAAAGTTGAGCTATGAACTCATGTCAAAGATACTATGCAAATTTTACTGCTGTCATATTGACAGCAAGTAAATTCAGGAAATAAAATTTTTAATAACCATGCGGCGGTCTACCATGAATAATATAAATTGCAGTTATCTGAGAGTTTCACCGTTCATCTTAAAGTTATATATATATTATATTATTTCTTTAAAGAAGAATTGGTTTTAAACGGCTGGTAAATCCAGTAAATATTTGATATTTTTTATTAGCGATGCGGCGGTCTACTGTATAAAGCTAAATAGCTTGGCGGTCAACCGGGGACCCGACCCTGCGCATAGGGATACATTCTGGGATGTAATAAAATAAGTCCCGTTGAAAATTTAACTTGCAATATACATATGTATGACTGTTATAATGTTAATGACATTTAAGATATTATTTGTTACCAATTTAATGTATACTGTTGTATTTATTATTATCTGTTTAAAGAACAATAATGCCAAATTAAACATTTCTATCAAAAGTACTGTGCAGTGGAATTTCGTGGAATTAGTGTAAGTCAAAATGTTTCCATGATTAGGATTTCGTTGGTACATTTTTGTAAAGAAAAAAAGCAAAATTTGGATTTTTTAAGGGGTAAATAGATGGTTTTATTTTATTGAAGTAGGTTATATTTTCTTAGTCATGACTAAAATAGCAATCAAGTCTTGCAAGTTAAAAAGCCAATAAGCACCAAGCAAGGGTGCGCGTGAAACAAAACAAGGGGTAATAAAATTTAAAAAATAACTATCATCTGTAACTATTAAAACATAACAATGGTCACGGACGATATTGTATCAATATTTTGCAATTTAATCCACAACCTGGAGAAAGTGCCACGTCGTCAAGCATATTAACTATGCGATTAATATTTGATTTCAGTTTTTATCTAATCAGTCGACCTGCATCGGCGCTGGCAGTGCGTTTGATCTTTGAACATATCGGCCGCCGCTGATTTACGTTCGCATTGTGCAAGAATAGACCTCAATAGTTTCTTGTATTTTCACTTATTTTTACTGGAGTATGTTGATGCACAGTTAAGCCTACTTAACGCTTTGGCCACATTAAATCCCTGCAAAGAGATATATTGAATATTGATAACCAAATGGTTCAGAGGATATGATATTTTTTGCTTGTCAGCGCATTCGCCATTTGCGGGCTTCTTCGGACTTGAAATACGAGAGTGCTTTTAACCAAAAGTGATCACAATTAATATATTTGGTGTTTTAAAACACGGAGTCTCATAATTTAACCAGTCTATTGTAGAAAATAAAATCAGCAGTACTTGAATTTTAATGACGCAGTAATAGTTGAAATAATCTCATTATCTTACCGATGATATTATTCCAAGACTGATTTAATAACTGTGCTCGTACGACTCGCAAGTAATAAAGCTATTTTTCGTTTAAAATGCACCAATGAAATTGAATTCAGATAAATTGAATTAATATACAACTAATTGATACTGTAGAAAATGATTGCCTAATTAGCGAGTATCTCAAAAGAAGTGCAGTTTACACAAAGTATCTCATATTGTTTGAAAAACAGTGACTGGCTATCATTTTTAGTCCTTATATATGATATATTTCAATATTTTTTAAAATAATAATTGTTTTTTTTTTGGTGATACTTTAACTCTTATTACTTAAACTTTTTAGTTCAATGTCTTCAAAAAAAATAAATATATATTTTGAAAAAGCAAAACGAACTCATTAAATATATTAGTTATAATAAATAATTTCCAAAATATGAAACATAAAAATGCTACAAAGAAATGATACCAATTTTGCATTGATGATGATCTTTTACATTAAAAACATTTTTTATGGTTATGCTATTGATTTCGTTATAAATAATTCGTAACATTATAGACCATGCATCCATATTTCTTAATAAAAATATTGATTTATTAATATATCTTTAATCACAAAATATAGATGTGATATTGATGATTCAAAGTACTTAGTTTCGTAGAATAATAAGTTTGTCAAAAAACCCGAAGTCCGATCATTACATTTATATTCAAATTTAAAATAAGAGGTCCACATCTATTTCAGTTTAGACAAAGACGGTTTGTATTGTCATCGCACGTGTCGGTACAAATTGTTTTTAAAAAAATAAGTAAACAAACAGTACTTCAAGTCAGGGCAAAAAGTTCTAATGATTATTTTATAGCCGAGAACCGATGCTGATTTCTTTTCCTCCCGATCCGTTTCCTGGACACATCCAGAGAGGCTTTCGGTCCGCTCGGCGCATTCGTTCGGCCCGATGCACTCCCACCTGACGAAATCCACCTGACAAATGACGAAATGAAAAACTGACCTCTGCGGACCTCCAGATTGAATATTTTGCCGGCGCTAGATGTTGGTCTCGTCTTCAGGACTCGCCACGGCAATTACTCCGGAGTCATTTCGCTCCGGCTGGAAAACTGTTTTTATACTTTCTTATTTTTTTAACATTGTTTTCAATTTCACGCCACGTGTTTAAGCCTTCCCGCTTATTTTATTTTTCTTCTGTCTCTCCTCGCAGGCTGCTGCCGACTATTATTTAACGTTATTTTCTACTCTGCGGCTACTTTTTTTGTAGCCGTATCGTTAACCGACTGCAACCTACAGAGCGTGTACAAAACGTCTTATTTTCCACCCGCGTCCGAAAAAATAATTAAATGATTCATAGCTTGCAAATTAAGCCATAAATAATATAGCCATGTACCTGGTCTTATCACTCAATGAAGCCACAGTATATTATAAATAAAAGCTATCAGCAATACCAATGTGCACTTTTTGAGTAACAATATTTAAAATATTCTTCTTTACGTCCAAAAAATCATTTTATCTAAAGTAAATTATCTATTTTTCTTTCTAAAATGACCAATTAAAGCAAATGTCATGCTTAACAAAAAAAAGTATCTTTATTAACATCAATAAAATTTCTGACATCATGCAAAAATACTGGTAAGTTGGACCAGGCAACTGATAACATATTTTTGAAAACACATTGCTACAGAGCACTACTGATGATTTATGCATCGTTGATAAGGCGCTTTCTGTTTTTATTTATCAATTATAAGAAATATTTAATATAAAATATAAAATATATTTGCTGTCGCTGTTTTACTTCAAGAGCTATTAATATTTAAACTAAATAAATTTCAATGCGTATGTTTAAAATACAAGCAAAATTTTCCCTGAGTTTTCTTTGTAATCTCAATTTAATTCAATACGCTGAGGTTGAATCAATTTAAGTATTTAGCGCTTCGATTCCATTTAACCGAAATCGATTTCATAGTGAATATATTTTTATTTTTATTAATACCAAACGAGAATTTCCTGTACTCCGTCGCCTCACGGCAGCGACGAGCTCGCTGGCAGGGACACACTCTTGGGCGCGAGTTTGCGGCCCAAACGGAGTGTTTCTGAATGAAAAATGGCTTTTTAAAATGCGTTGCGCAAGACGAAACAAGTTACACTGATTACGGCCTAGTTGCTGCTGTTTTTTTGGCGTCTTCATGACCGATATTTTATACATAATAGGTCTTTAATCGTCGGGTCGGGTTTTTAAAAATTATTTTTAATGTGTTTAATGACCTGCAAGTGTTTTTTTCCGATATTTAAGCGATGACATAAAAATATAGCAACATATTAATAACAACCTGTAAACGTTTCGTTAAAGACGCAACAAAAGTTAAAATTGATAAGGAATACTTTGATTGACTGAATATAGTAAGAAGATTACGAGCAGGTGTTTTGTAAAGTGCTTTCGTCTTTTAAGGGCTTTTTCAGACTAGTTAAGAGAATATAGGATAACTGATAAATATAACTTCTATTATAAGAATATTTCAAGGTTGAACAAATATTGGACATTAGAACCACGTGTGTCAACTCTTTGAATTACTCATATTATTCTAATGATATGTATGAAATTTTACTAGATTTATACTTGTGCTAGTAATAACCATAGAAATTCAATTCTTCACCATAATTCATTTTTATATTTGTCACATCTCTATAACATCATACAAAGCGCTGTTATGTCATATTGATCATCTAATGTCTATGCATACAATGTTAATGAGAGTTGCGTATTTATTTTGTGAATGTAATGCGGTAGCGCGTATTTTTAAAATTTGAGGTATCGGTGCGATTGAATTAGTTTTACTGACTCGAGTGTCGTAGCTTTTGTCCATTTCGAACGGTAACAAACAAAGCGCCTTCAGCCGGCCGCCGTCGCCGCGAGAGCAGACGTACCCTGGGAAGGCCGAGATCCAAACCAGGAAATTGGTTGTGACCACATCTAATTGCACGGTCAACCGTCGGTCTATATCTGTACTCTCGATGGTAACGCCATTGATAAAGGCGCAGGCCGCGGAAGACCGCCGCCCAGACGGCCTTACTGTACATATTTTTTACTGTTTACTGTACACGTATCTCCGCGCGCGCGGCCCGATCGCGGACAATGAAACACACTTTCTTTGTTGTGGACTAATATCGATTCTCTTTACATGGAAATGACAGAAGAGATCTCTCTCGCCTTTGTTGGGCGTCTGCTCTGGTACGCTTTTCAGTGCTGACCCTCGCATGGAATTTCGTTTTTTTTTTTTAAAAAGGCAAACCAAATATGGGCTATTCATTAAGGTGTTTGTGTGCCGATATTTATCTTGGAAACGAAAGTAAATTCATGCAGATTCACTAAGATAGAGCTAATTTATTTTTGTTTTTGTTTCAGGTATTTGATGTCTTCATCCCAAGAAAACTAATTAAAACTAATGCTGCAAGTAGTAGTATTTGAATTGGTCGTAATTGAAATACACGTAAGTAGAAGTTTAATCATTTAAATTTATGTTTTCATTACTTAGAGTGCATTATTTTTTATGTTAAGTGCACGTCACTTTCTAAAATTTGGGTAAAAATACACATGTGAAGTTTTTTAAGATCATGATCTAGTTTACTTTTGCAAATACTGTAAAATAAATTATAATTTTAATGCTAAGTTTTTATTGTATTTTAATTGTGTTACCATATGTTTTTTCCACTATCTAACAAACAAAAAAATACTATAAAGAAAATGATATAGTATAACCTAATGTAAAAAATACAAATGACAGTTAATTGAAGATTTAAAATCACGTGAATCATTTGCCAAGTAATTATTTCTGTGACAGAAAGTGTGATGTGTTCATTCACTTTAATCGGATGAAAATTACGCACATACTCGCGAAGAAGATTCTCGGCGTCCGTTCGTGACGTTCCCATTCAATAATAAATCTTGGACTGCCGGGTCAGCAAAGTCCGGAATTGTTAAGTCCGCAATAACCGAGTCCGGAATTTCAGTTTACGAGAGCTTCAGCAATAATGCCGCCTGTGCGCCCTTGTTTTATTAAATAATCATTGCTGAATATTTAGACTGGATATTTAGCATAGAAGTCGTAAACATTGCAGTTTTATGTATAATAAACACATTTGTTAAAGTTATAATGAATTCAGGTCAAAAACTGCAACAGTTAATTTTAATATGTTTATTTACAAAATCTATAACGTACTGTCTTTAGATCCTGATAACCCTTACCTTGCTTGTATTAAAACTGTAAAAATGAGTTTGAAAACTTTATTTCATTATATGCAACAAGAAAGTAAAAATATTTTTTCTGAAAAAAGGGCTAAATTTAAAAAAAAAATTAAATTGTCATGTTCAAATCGTTTTAGACCAAACCGAAAAAGGCATGATCCAGAAAACATCGCATTGATATTCACTTACCAGGAATCTCTTGAATAGAAGTCCGTAGCCTGAAACCACTGAGCCATGAAACAAAGCTTGAAATTTCTTAATTTGACTTATATTAACTTTTGTAATTCTTGTTTTCCTAAATGAAATTTTTTCATTGGATATATATATATATTTATTTAAATGAGCAATATATTTCTTGAGAGTACAATAAATTGAGAGTTTTTAATAGAATTATTTTGTTAATATTTTTAGATTGTAAATATACAGTTTTTGCGATCAAGTGGCATTGAAAGAAAGCACCTACTAAAGACAGCATCATAAATCCCGCTCACCGAGTGCGGGTTCCGTCGAGGCTGCAGCGCCGAGCATTTCTCTCAATGGATATCAAATCGGAATGTAGTACTAATTGCCTCGCTCACATATTTCTTATCTTCAATCGGCAGGCCGCCCTGCCTGCTCAGAGTTGCAACGGTCCGTCAAAACAACGCCAGGACATAATCATACACCATTCATTGCCTGCAATAGTAGAGTTCCTCTTTTTTGCAAATTTATTTTTAAGAGATTTTTTTAAACATCAACTCAATACTTGGTTATAATTTTTAACAAAATTCCCCAATATCCCTCTCTCCGCCAACCATTCCATCCCCAGCCCACTAACGTACCGTCAATAACCGCCACTTAGCCAGCACAAGGGCTTTATTGAAGTACAATACGATTCGTAGATACAATATATTATAATACAATTTTTTTTAACTGTAAACTAGTATACTAATATACTGCATTTGAAACCTCTTTTGTGCTGAAACTGAAAACCGTATAAAAGAAGGCTGAAGTGCACAAGTATTTCTTCCGGCTCGAGAGCAGCCCGCAGTGGCCGCCTCCGATACTTCATGCCTCATATAATAAAGTGCCTCCACTTGATTACTGCGTTTATGTTGAAGTTTGCTCGGCAGACTCAATTAATATAAATAAAGATAAGTTCGATTCCTCTGGACGATTGTAATAGATTGAAGATTAGTTTGTAAGTATTCTGAAATAGCAGATAGATTTTTCTTCTGCTTCTGAAAAGAGTTTTGTAGAGCGGTAATGTATAAGTTATTTGTATTTGATATTTAATTTTTTCTTGGGAGTTGTGATGTGTTTTATGTGTTCGACACTCACGGACAAAGAATATTTAGTAACATTGGCTGCCAAAAACGGGTATTTGTTACTAACCGTAATAACTCAATTTTGTTTTTGTAAAATAAAGCAAAACAGAAAGAATAGAAAGGGCTTTTTCATACAATAGAGTTAACCAATACTTCTGTGAAGTGTAAAAACCCTATTGCAATTTGATTTTATTTATATTTATATAATTCAGTCGCAAATTTTCAGGCTTATGACAAAGTATTGCAAGTTTAAAACTAAAAAAGAAAAAAAACAAAGCGCTACCGAAACTACTGTTATTTGTAATGATATTGATAATGTCACTAGCTCAGGTATTTAGTTTTTTGAAGTTATTGTCAGGTTTATTTGAGGCCTCAGTTACGTGACCGAGACATATTGACGTGGCATAAGACATAATACATCAATGCTAACTGTAACAAGATGCTGTTTAATAAATTGAACAGACGTTAATTTGGATGAAAGGCTTGTGACTCATTAAAATATATTTGGACCCCTATAGCTCGGTCATCTGCTAGACTGCACCGCTGGCGAGTCCTGCGGTCGGCTTGCGGTGAGCGGAAACCAACCTGAGAACTACGTTATATAAAAAAAATACTGCACCGTTAGTATTTAAAATTTAGAAATGGATAGTTAAGCAGACATATTAAAAATAAAACTTTAATTAACTACATTGGCTGACGTCATATCTATGTCATAGAGATATTAATTATTGGGTTAATGTGTACGTTCGCAGAATATCTGGTTTTACTTGCAACCGTATTTTAGACAGGAATTTCTTTTATAAATGTTAATATTACTTTCATGTAAATTATTTAAGCTTTATTATTTTTAGTTAATATTTTTTGTCGAAGAAAGTTAATAAAAAAGTCGTAATGGAATTTTATGCATTTTTTTGATGAAACTAATAGAAAAACATTTTTTATTTTTTTTGTTGGCTTTTAGAAATTCACAATTTATTTATCACCAGATTATTAACGATTGTAGGAAATAAAGAATAAGGGTCCGCAGTTCTGTCTTGTAGATATAAATTAAAGTAAATATAACAACCAAAAAAAATTGTTTTGTAAAATATAAAAATATGGTTTTTATTGAGTGATCATTTTTGTCGTTCGGCAATAGTTTTTTCTTAGTTAAATTAACAAAAAAAAAAAAAAAAGTTTAAAGGACTTTTATAAATAAATTAATAAATAGTTAAGAAATATTTATTTTATTTTCTGTGGTATGGGACTTCTTCAAAAAATAATAAATGTATAATACCTTATATGGGGTTTCGATAATAATATTTTGCTTATAAATTGTCTATTAAAACTCAGTTATCTATGTAATATAATCTCTGTAATGGATAGAATATGGAAATAATTTCCCAGATCATTGATAGAACGTAATCGGTTTTAAGTGATATTTATTATTATCATCATAATAAGTTACGCGAAGATTACATTATTAATATAATTTATAATTTTTGTTTAAAAAATAAGTTAAATGGAAAACATTAAATTAATTGATAATGATTAAGTACATTTTTTCAAATATTGAAAATTGATTAAAGAAACTCTTAGAAAAATATCATCGTGATTTGTGTGGGATTCGAACCCCAAGCTTACATGGTCGGTGCATTACCAATTATGCCAATGAATCACTACTTAATCATTATCAATCAATCAAACCTGTATAGGCAAAATCGTACTTCCTGTGAGACGGTCTTCACAAAAATCAATAATATATTAAATTAATTAGTTTTGATAAATGCGGAATTCAGAAAATCTAAACAAATAACAAGCTAAAGAATACATACCTAAAGGTCACTTTTTTTTTTTTTTTAATGACATTGTAATACTATTTAAATACATTGTTTTGCTAGTACTCAAATTTTAGATGAATAACCAGACAAAAAATCCATCGTCACTGAATTGTATTTGATATTTCTACAGAAAATATTATGTGTTGTTAAATTTTTTTTATCCTAATTACAAAGTTATAAATAAATACGAAAGAAAGAGAGAAACAGAGAAAATGTAAGAGCGAAAAAAAGAGAGATAGAGATGGATTTCATAAATCTTATATATTGAGTTTGCTATTTTAATTGATAATAAATAATAGAAAAAATCAATTAATACTTCCAGTTTGAGTATTATTAGTGATAAAATAAAGTAAGCTATAAAAAACAAGCAACACAAATACCGCACAAGTGATCCGATTAAAGGGGGCGTCAAATATGGCATAAAAACACTTTAGCCAAAGTTATTACAGCAATAAACACTAAATATTCTTGTATAGCCTTTATTAATAAAATATAATTAATTTTAAATTACCAATTGCATAAAAAACCTTTATATTTTCGCGTTCTCAGTATTCCGTACATTAATACTTAGCCCAAATATATTTAATACAATTAGCAAATACAGAGCACGCTTTATTAATATTGGGTAACTTCTAATTTATTTTTTAATTCAACATCTGCTAGTTTTTTGTCGAGTATTTGGATAAGAAGTCATGCGAGCAAACGGAATCTAAATCGAACCTCACTTTTCTTTGAGGCGATTGTTACGAGTATTTTTATTTTTTCTCCATAAGAATGGCTACCTAACCGACTAACACAGATAAATAGTAAACGTTTAAAAAAAAAAAACCACTAGATGTTATCGTTTTCAATATACGCGCTGCTGAAACGAAAAAATCCGCGCACAATCAATTAATCTCAATTTGAATTTCGTTCATGGGAGCTTTTAAGATTCACCGGATAAGCATTGCAG
Organism: Atopsyche davidsoni; assembly: GCA_022113835.1. NCBI lineage: Eukaryota > Metazoa > Arthropoda > Insecta > Trichoptera > Hydrobiosidae > Atopsyche > Atopsyche davidsoni. The sequence continues at coordinate 13,920,502 of JAILWY010000005.1, read as the reverse complement.
CTCTTTTTTAATTTGATTTTTGAATTTAAAGTCTTGTGCGTCTTCACCCGCGACGACTTCACAATGACGAGCGAATGACGCCAATTCATCACTCATCTGAACTTCGCGCCAAATCTGACGCTTTGTGTTTTATTTTTTTAATTTACCTTTTTATACATAATTATGCAGCGGTAGAGCTGAAACACTACTGTTAAAGTACTGCTATGACACTAGTTTCGTAATGTTTACACCTAATTTAAAAACGACTGAGATGGTATAAAATCCCGCTTTTTTTAAATTACGAAAGTGGTTTCGCTTAAAAAAGGTACCATGGAAAATCTCGGCTAATTATAAATAAAACTGAAAGGATGATTGATTTTTGAAATAAGGTATATAAACATATTATAGAATAAAAAAATAATATTCTAATAAGAAATTCACCACGTAACATTATTGATTAATAATTAATTGCTATTACTTGACGTCTTTAAATATTAAAATAAAATAATGGCAAAGCGTTTTCATTTTGCACTCAAACTTGTTACATGATGCATTTTCCTTCTTAAACAGCAATGTTTACTTATGAGATAACAATATTCTTTAAGTTATTAACAAATAAATAAAATAACAATAATAAAAATCAAATGATTGTTTAATTATTGGTTTTTGTGAAGACCATCTCACAGGAAGTACGATTTTACCTATACAGGTTTAATTGATTGATAATGATTAAGAACATTTTTTTAAATATTGAAAATTGATTAAAGAAACTCTTAGAAAAATATATCAACGTGATTTGTGCGGGATTCGAACCCACATCCCCTCGCTTACATGGCAGGTGCATTACCAACTATGCTAACCAATCACTAGTACTAGACAAGAATTTTTTTTTTTTTTTTTTTTTTTTAATAATCATATCCTATAAATGAAACAATGTTCTTATTATGCCTAATTAAATATTGTGTGACTTGCAATACTAGACTTTTAACACAAAGTACTGAGTGAAGCATTTTAAATCCAATCTGGATATTAGTCTATTTAATTATGTCAATACACGTACTTGTTAAATTTAATTATTGGTTTTTGTGAAGACCATCTCACAGGAAGTACGATTTTACCTATACAGGTTTAATTGATTGATAATGATTAAGAACATTTTTTTAAATATTGAAAATTGATTAAAGAAACTCTTAGAAAAATATATCAACGTGATTTGTGCGGGATTCGAACCCACATCCCCTCGCTTACATGGCAGGTGCATTACCAACTATGCTAACCAATCACTAGTACTAGACAAGAATTTGATTGGTTAGCATAGTTGGTAATGCACCTGCCATGTAAGCGAGGGGATGTGGGTTCGAATCCCGCACAAATCACGTTGATATATTTTTCTAAGAGTTTCTTTAATCAATTTTCAATATTTAAAAAAAAAAAAAAAAAAAAAAAAAATGTTCTTAATCATTATCAATCAATTAAACCTGTATAGGTAAAATCGTACTTCCTGTGAGATGGTCTTCACAAAAACCAATAATTAAATTTAACAAGTACGTGTATTGACATAATTAAATAGACTAATATCCAGATTGGATTTAAAATGCTTCACTCAGTACTTTGTGTTAAAAGTCTAGTATTGCAAGTCACACAATATTTAATTAGGCATAATAAGAACATTGTTTCATTTATAGGATATGATTATTAAAAAAAAAAAATTCTTGTCTAGTACTAGTGATTGGTTAGCATAGTTGGTAATGCACCTGCCATGTAAGCGAGGGGATGTGGGTTCGAATCCCGCACAAATCACGTTGATATATTTTTCTAAGAGTTTCTTTAATCAATTTTCAATATTTAAAAAAATGTTCTTAATCATTATCAATCAATTAAACCTGTATAGGTAAAATCGTACTTCCTGTGAGATGGTCTTCACAAAAACCAATAATTAAATTTAACAAGTACGTGTATTGACATAATTAAATAGACTAATATCCAGATTGGATTTAAAATGCTTCACTCAGTACTTTGTGTTAAAAGTCTAGTATTGCAAGTCACACAATATTTAATTAGGCATAATAAGAACATTGTTTCATTTATAGGATATGATTATTAAAAAAAAAAAAAAAATTCTTGTCTAGTACTAGTGATTGGTTAGCATAGTTGGTAATGCACCTGCCATGTAAGCGAGGGGATGTGGGTTCGAATCCCGCACAAATCACGTTGATATATTTTTCTAAGAGTTTCTTTAATCAATTTTCAATATTTAAAAAAATGTTCTTAATCATTATCAAATGATTGTTATTGAGATAAGGCGTATATACGATAATATTGGTTTGATCTCTTTAATTTAAAATTTATAAGGCCCAATTTCTTGGACGCTCTAGATGCGAGTCAATAAATGATGAATTTCACGGACTAGTGGCGGTTTCCTGATTTAATTAAAATGACATAATTATTGGCGACGCTTCCATGAAGTTCGATAGTCATGAAACCGGAAAAACCATCTTCAGTTTCCAAGATGTTCTGGTCGTTGAGCCAAAGTGAGATAATCTGACGTAAGACACCGCGACGATGACTACAGACGTCATCAGCGTCATTTGAAATAACAATACTTAGTGAAAAGTGAACGAATTTTTGTTGGTCCAGTGATTTTTGACCTTGTTGGTAATATTGTGGGATTACTTATTTAAATATTTTTCTTAATGCTTAATGCGTATTTAACCCAATCATTTTTATAATTATATATCTTTATTGGATAAAAAATATTTATTAAGAGTCAGTGGATCCTTTTCATTTAGTACTTATTATTATTTGTTAGCTGGCAGTCAATATACCACTTGGTAGATACTGGTAGTACAACAAGCACGGCAATGCGTACTTTATCTATTTAAAGAGTTCTCAAATCGAAGCCAAGAATGAAAATGAAATTAACACATCAATATTAACGGTGATAAAAGTAAAAGTATTAAAAATACATGGTTCTGATAAAAATGGGATTAGAGGTTGTTTTGATATTAAAAATATATTTTTGTAACGAAGAAAATAGTTCTAATAGATAAAAAATTATAATATTGATAAATCTACAGTATACTTTACTTTATGAACTAATATCTTTGTATAAAAGCTCAATTGAAAACGGTAAGTATATTTATTGTGTTTAAAAATAACAAAAATACACATATCTTTTGAGTTACTTAACTGAAATACGTATGAAGATTTATTGAGTTTAGTTTTTCAAATAATAATTCTCAACAATTGTTCAAATAATTTTATTTAAATATTAAATAGAGCAATAGTCATGTCAATATGCATGTTTAAAATCTCATTGCCAAATAATAATATAAATACAGATTCAATATCAAATTTAAAATTTGTTTGATCTACATTACCGGTAATATCGGACTATTATCCAAATCAACAAAATACATGTAACGAACTTATAATGGTTTAAATAAGCAATGGTTCTAAAAAAATGTTATTATTGTAATGCTTATTGACATACTTTGCAAACAAAATGATTATTCTTGATTTTTCGATTTCATAAATACGAACGTTTCTTAAAAAATAAAGCGACAAAATCCATGTAGGTGGGCTTGTAGATCAGAATTTGCTAAGAATTGTACGATGACACCGAATAGAATTCAAATCTTCAGATTACCTCAACTTGGATGTGTCTTGCTAGAGTAAAGTATTTCACGTCATGTGAGCTATTCTTCAAATACACGTGAGATACACGTCAAAAGGATTAATTAGATACGGTACCAGTAATCATAACCTCAAGCTGCACGTAGAAGTGTGTTTAGCGCGCGTGCGGCCGTGTGCTTGTGAAGTGAATTGATCACCGGGCCAGCGCGTGTTGCTAATGCAAAGTACTTCTGCTGTAACTTCATAAAACGATTCCTTTTCTGTCTTGAATAATGTAGTTTTCTCCAAATTTAGGCAATAAATGTCGCCCCAGTTGCCGTGGGTACAGGACCTCCCGAGATGCAGCCGAGAGAGATTCGTTCGGCGGTATTTAGAGGCTCACTCCGCAAGACTGTTTATGGTGCATTGTTCACGCCGGGTAAAAGTAAACGAGTCTACTGAGAGGGAAAATGTCAGTGATTGATTGTTTATAGACCTCTGTAGACTTTAAAACGTGGAGCATGTTTACAATAGCTGTCAGACACCGTAATTAGTTTTGGTTTGTTAACTTTATTGTACCTATGTACGGTGCTTTTACGTTTACGGTATCGCCTGAAATAGACGATGTAATAAATGTTAAATGATAAAGTTTATGACGACAAAAATGGTTACGATAGTTAATATATTTTTTATTTTTTTTTAAATTGAATAATAGTCTTGTCTTGTAATTTTTTGTTTTGGGGTCGGACGATGACTTATAATGTCGTGTTTGTGAGAAAAAATCTTTTGCGGATAATGAAGTAACGCATCAGTCTTGAAGCATAACTTCCGGTGTAAAGTACGCGTTCTCTTCGATGGTACCGATTACACGAGGCCACGCGAATATCTCCGAGCCTCGGACGGAGCGCGCGAAAGATCAAAAACGACGTGTCGCCCTCGCCGCCTTCCGTGTCCACAAAATAAATAAGTGTTATAGAGAAGTAGGTTCGGGCCCGCGGTCGCACAAAAAACATTACTTTCCCAGTAATGGGCGTGCGGCGGCTGGTCGGCCTGCAATCCGAACCGTCATTTTTGCCGTCGAATTCTGCCGCCCGGAGAAAGCCCGCGCGGCCGAGGGGGCCTCTCCCCCAGCGCGGGGAGACAAGAATCATTTTTGCAAAAATATATTTTTACGTCGAAACAAAGCGCATTCCCTTTAAAAATATCGAAAAATTCATAATACCGGTAAAAAAAAACTATTTTAATTTTTAATAATTTTTTTTATGCAACATATCTTTCCTCTTTTATATGAAAGAGGCGAGATATGTTGAAGGTATGATATGATCTCTTCAAGAAATGTTTGGTGAAAGGGTTGCACTAATTTATATGATAAAATAAAACAAATTTTAAAATTTATAACTCTTGGACTCACTTATAAATCATAATATTTGAGTGATTTTCCACATGTTGGTTTTTATTTGTGACGGGTTTCGCCAACCTTTCCCGTTGGCATTATCAAACAGAGTGTTTGAACATGTGGAAAATCACTCAAGTATTTTACTCAAAAATATTGAAATGGAATTCCACCAAGTACTCTCTGTCAAAAATATTAAATTACTTATAAATCACTCACATTTTACATAAATTTGCAGATTCACAAAATAATTTTTAGCATTTAACGAGATACGACAAAATTCAGCATTGCTTGCAGACAGCCACCGCGTGATGTTGGGTTAGCACGTGCTATGATTTTACTATAGATTAGTGACATTAAAATTAGCACACACAACTATGAAATATATATTTAAAAACAAACAAATTAGCGGCACGGCGAGTTTTCGACACAACGTTCTTTTCATTCTAATATTACTCAGGAGCTATATCGCTTCACCTGCTGTGCAAATCCATACAGATGGATAAGCGCCAGTTAGGAAGTAAGAACAAAGATAGTATGAAAGAATCAGATTTAAGTATTTTGTAATTATATTTATAATCTATGTGTCACTTAGTAATCAATTTGTTAAATCATGGTTCAAATATTTGAAATTTACCGTTTTTTTAAAACTGAATAGAAGTCATACATACATTGGTTAACAACGCCAACAAATTATCATTGTCAGTTTCAATATTTAAAGACATTACAGCTTTAAGATTATCGATTGTAAATTATGGAATATAACAACAGTATATGTCTTAATTGCACAATAGTTCATGTATATAATTATTAGTTAAAAATTTGAGTACGATGCTAGAGAAATAAAGACCGAATTGAATTTTTCTACGCAATTTGAGAATCTCGAGTTATTTTAGTTCCAACAAGTGGCATGAGTGAGTGTCTCAAGCACGCGTTATCTTTGATCGCAGTGCAAGTTCGCAGAGACGCTTGAATTGGATTAATAGTTTATGGATCCTAACGGTCGAATTTACAAGCAAAATAATTAAATTTTAATTAACACCAATCGGAAATCTCGGGATGAGAGAGAATACAATAGGTGAACAAAAAAATAGAGTGGGCACAAGATTCATAATCACCAGACAGGGTGAATTGCATACTGTAAAATATAAAGTTACATTTTAAGTGCTTTGGTATAATTTTTTTAGAATTTAGAAATTTATAGTCTAGTTGTAAAAAAAAACATGACATTAAATATCCTCAGTCATTTATTTTGTATATTATTATTATTCAGTGGATAATGCTCATTTTTTTGTAATGAATTGTAATGCACAGAAGTAATAAAAATAATTTAAAAGTTTTATTGCTAATTTTGAAAATTCCAAATAAATTATGAATAACCTCAAAAATAGATACCAAGAATAATAATAATTTTACACGTTTGTTAGGAATGAAAAAACGGAAAAAAAAACATATCCACTGGTATTTCAAAACCCCATGCATTATAATTTAATGTTAACAAGAAATTAAAAAAATGTTTGATTTAACTTTTAATTTATCATTACTGATTTTATTTAATCACGTACAGGATCTGACATTTTACACGCGGGAAGCTTGTAACACGTGACTGTATAAATAATGATGAGACAAAGCTTGAAGCTGTTTGATTAATACATCTTATATAAAAAACGGTGATATATGTGACGATAGCAGAATGCCCGCAGGTGATGATCCATCGTGTTTCATAAATTTTCAGTGAGCAAAGCTCGAAGAGGTAAGGCATTTATCAATTCTCACAGCAGAATTTATCACGTGTGTGGGACTTCAAAAAAAATTATATATATACTGCGTATACTAACAACGAAATGAAATATTGAATAGTAAAAAAGTGCTTTCTGTTGAAAATACGACGTTAAAGAGAGCGAGTTGAGCGTAACAATGCTCGGTTAAATTACCTCATAAAAGGTCGATTCCATGCTTTGATTAGGAGTCAAGGAACCGATGCGCGATGGCGCAGATCAACGGCCGGCCTTGGAGATAATTTTTAATAAGACAGGACGCATCGGCTGGCTCCCCCCGGACCGGCGCAGATGAGGCCCACCTTCAGCCAATCCGCCGGCATTCACTTTATAATGATCTTTTAGACAAGATGACTCACCACCAGGACCTGCAACAAACATACCTATTTTATTATTTATAAAAAATGATTTTGTAAGACTCCACGTTGGCGAGCCACTGCTTTCCGCAGTGATATTATAGCACTCGCATTTTGGTAATTTTAGCAGGGAACACGTCTTTGAGTAATTGATCCGAGTAAGCCAGGAACGAGGCAACGTTTTGTACGGCTACAAAAACCCGTACACTCCATGTTATATTTTAAAATAAAGACCAACAACGTGTTCGTAGTTTTTGGCAGCCATTATTGTCGAATGATCTCCTTTCTTGAGTCCTGCGCTCTCCGATGCGCTCGGGACTGCGCACTGGGACCATCGCCGGACAAACGTCGGAAGACTCAAAAAAGACTCAATACACTCAATTGAGAAAAATATATAAAACCAAGAATGTTATATTAAGTGTGAATGTTTAAAAAATAAATTCAAAATTAGAAGTTATCAAAAAAAAAAAAAATGTAGTACAGTAGTTTTTTTGAGTCCGTATTTGATTATGTGTCATCGATTTCATGTCTATTTTTATGTTTTGATGCTAAGTGCGAAATGTTTTTTTAAGAATTTTAAAGTTGAAATTAACAAAACACCAAACTGTTGAACGATAGATTAACAAAAATCTAAAGATTTCTCTCAATGTACCAGTAAAAATGTTTTTATCAAAAAAAAACCGGTGCGGCTTTTGCAATCAGCTGACTCATTTTACTGCTGATGGTTTGTATCCTTTACAATGACACCTTTTCAAACAAAAACAAAAAAAACACAGTAAAATCGACGATGAAGAGACGGAACGTATAAGTCATTCTTGGCACTTTCGTTTCTCGCAGGTACCCAGACGAATTCACCTAAAATAGATCGACAGCGCTAGCACACATTTTATAATTATTGTATGCAATTAGCCGCACGTGCATTTCGGATAACTGTATACCCTCAAATATGTAACGATTTGTTCATATAATTATCTCGGCGCACAAAAACGTTGGTAGTATTATATACCAAAGCAAATTAGCTGACCTAACCTCGAAGATCGCGTCTCGATTTTAATTGCTACTTTTTCTGCGGCGGCGATGCTCGCTGGCGGCGGCCAATGGGAGTGACTCCGCGAGCTGCACCGCCTGCTGGTCATTATCTACCTGATGATGCTTATATATATATATATATATATATATATATATATATATATGTATATATATTTGCAGTATTGTAGTTTAACAGAGTATGTGTGGCTTATAGACACTTTATTTAGATTATTTGACCTGGAGTGTCTCAGTTGTGAAACTAAGATTAATAATCACAGACCTCTCATACTTAACGGTCATTTTTGGGAAATCTGCAATAATAGCTCAGATAATATATTTAGTAGTCTCAGGGTGAATGGATGTGATTGTATTTCTGAATACGAGACTATCAATTTATTTTCAGAGCATCCTTTTTTAAAAACACGGCCAAATCAAGTGGCACCCGGTCTTGTAAAAGGGTGTCACATTGAGCGCTTACAAAAGGTGACTCTGTGGATGAGTGTCAGTGGATACCGTTTATTTTCAGTTTTTTAAACGTCGGAAATGCCAGACTGAATATCAGACGAGAAATTCGAATGCCTGAGCATTTTGTTCGATCTTATCGAGATCTTCCGTGAATCGTGTAATATATGCAAAATTCCTATATCGAGTTTTTACTTCCATACCGCACTATCTTACGCTTCGATCGATGATTTTCATCACATTCTTGGTGCTGATTTTTATATCGATAATTTGTTGGTAATGATCGATACTTGTACGACGATGTGGATTTTATTCGTATCTATTTATCTTTTTAGACTTGCTTAGTTTTACGGTCTTAGTTTATAGCTTTGGCCTAATTCGTTAAGTGATTCATTTGACAATGCGAGTAGTTTTTACAGAACTTTGGTGATTAAATAGAAACGCTGAAGAAAATGACATTATTCGGATACGAACTGTCTCATAAGCAGCAGTACACTTAATTTATGGCTTACTTCCACTACGTAACCAATACATTGACTATAAAAACTATACGATTTATTTTACTGATGTAAATAGGAGCATATTAACCGTGATCGTAGCAAAATTATCAAATAAAATTGTGTAATTATTTGTTTGATAGAATAAGTATTGGATGTGTTATAGCAATTAAGTAAGAACGAATAAATTATTTTTTAAAATTAAGATGATTATAATTGATCTTTTGATTTAAAACTTTGATTTTAACAAATTGTGATGTAAGATATTTTGATCGATGGATGTGCAGTCGAGCCTTTTCGAAGAGGTGAAATATAACACGTGTTGATAAGGTAGCAGGTACTGGAGTGGTTTAGATCAATGAAGATCGTTTAGGCAACGTTTATTATAAAAAAGTAAGATAAATATAATAACATTTACAAATAATTACAAGGTTTCTCATATGTAGACGGTTATATAAAACATTTTTCCTGATAATTAAAATTAGTGTCACCGACTTAAAAATGTAAAAAAATTAACATATTGTTGTATTCGTAATAATTTTAAATAAATATAAATTCTGGGTAAATTACACGGCCTCCCAAGCTGGAGTTTTAATCATTGTTAGTAAACAAATACATAAATTATATACAGACATTGTGAGATAATTGATTTTGATTGCTTTATTTTCGTTATAGACATCGTTAACTTTGTATGGGATATGGATACATTTATCCTGTTGAAATAATTGCCTGGTGTCTCAGTATTGAATATAAGAACAGGTTTCTTAGGAGTAATATAAAAATTATAAGGCACTATATCATTTTAAGGGAGTAATATCCAGTAAGAGTTAAGGAAAATGATTTATAAGCCATAAATCACGCAATAATATGTATCCGCAAGCTGGATTTGAATCTGATACCTTTGGAAGAACCTACAATCAACTTCGCCATAAAATAAAGGTGTATGAAGAGTGTTGGAAAAATTGGCCATTTACAATACCCAACATTTTTTATTTAATTTGTCAATAAAAAGACAAAATCATTCTCTAACTATTTAATTGCTTCTATTAACTAATTTTTTTTAAATTTGATATACTGTGGTTTTTCGACAGAGCTCTGAAAATATCTCTTTAAATTATAAATTTAAAATAGCTAGAAGTTTAATAAAAGTGCTCAGAATAACATATGCATAAACTTAACTAGTGCTTAACAAACGCATCAAATTTAGTTATTAAAAAACAAATTAATATTAATAATTATCGGTCGGCAATAAATTGAATCTCAAATATCTAAGTGACTATTAAAAAGCGATGAAACAAAAAGCATTTATTGTTTTTTTTATTTCTGAAACGTTACCTTGATTGAATTATACGCTTAATTATACCCCTCAGACCACCCCTACGGTTCAAATAATTATTGAATATATCCATAGACCCGGAGCGCTTTCTTTATAGTTTTATGGTGGCTCGGTCGGGCCGTTATTCTTTGTGAGGAACCCGAGGAGGTTCCATAGACAACTCTATTCGTATTTCACATCCGATCGTAATTTATGGTTACGTCTACAAAGGAGTGAATTGAATCGATCGCTTAAGGTGAGAGACCTACAATTATTCAGGATGGACCCTGATTGCTTGCTTTAGAGCAGGTGTGGCCGACCTTTTCACGGTTTAGGGGGTAAATTTATTATGTCTTTAAATCACAGACCGGATCAAATAATTATATTTTAAAAAATTAAATATGATAATATTTATATTTTTTAAAAAATAATACTGTTGGTTTATATGTGGTATGTCGCATCCGTTAATTCGAGTTTCGACATTATAGCCTTGGTACTTGAACCATCTTCCCTGGAGATTACATCAATACTGGGGCTCCATCGCCGTTATTCAACTCGACGGATACTTATGGGTAGACCCAAAAAAACCAACAGTCATAAAAACAGCCCCCAAAATCTATGAACATAGTTATTGTCTAGTGATTCGGTATTTAGTTTGTTATCAATTTAATAATTTTGAATACGACAAGATTTACTGAATTAGGTAAGGGTCGGATCAAGAGAGATAGAGGGTCGAGTCCGGGCCGCGGACTGGTGATTGCCGACACCTGCTTTGGAGGTTGTTCTATAGCTAGTTGATATGCCTCATTTAGTTTTATTGAGTAATTTAGATGAAGGTTTATCTGACATATTTTATTTATATATATTATGGGATAAATGTTTTTAGAAAGTAAGTATTCCTGTGAAATAGAGATTAATAGGTTAAAAGATAAATAGCCAGAAGTCCACTGTGTTGATAAATTTTATGTTATCCGTAATAATCGAACAAATAAATCGTAAGTTGGTCAATGGTTAGCAAAGTTGACTATAGGTCCTGGTTAATTATCTAGGTGAATCTAATTATTAGAAATTGTAATTTTCTACCTAATTAATGGTACAAAAAAGGTATTCTATTTTTGTTATAGATAAAAATTTATCTTTACTTCTCCAAGTTTACTTCTCTATAATTTTAGTTGTATACTTGTACTTTTGATTAAAAATAAATGAAAATTTCAAATTTGATTTAAAGATTGAGAGATGAATTTTGCTTTTGAGTGAATAAAAAAAAATTATAAAATTTTCATCAAATAGATAAATAAATTACATTAATAAAATTATTAGTCTATAAAATCAATCCAGTTGAAAAAAAGACACGAAAAATTATTCAGCTGTAAAATCACCGAAGCAAACTGAAAATATTTTTTACTAGAGACGCCCAGGCGTATGGCGTGGACGCCATTACGAGGCGCCTCTCGCTTCATCCATCTCAAGTGGATTCCCTAATCCAGCATTTCCAAACACCATAGGAGACACCCCAGAAGACAGTGCCTGGTGAAGGAGATGCCTACATATCTTGTAAATTTATTGAAACGAAATCAATACCGACGCCCGTTTATTCTGAATAGCTGGCACAGCATATCGATATACGGATAATTATTTATAAAATAACATTTAAATCAAAAGACCTCTAGATAACCATACATATGAAACTGAACTCATACATGTGAAAGATCGGGGAGAGGGGGTCTGGCAGGACACAAGCTATGTTGAAATTCATCAAAGTTTCTAAAAAATGACAACCAATGCGGCAATCTAATTAATTAAGTTTAAATAATTGCAATTGGCGTTTAGTTACATACTGAACACTGTGAAATTTAACAAAATACCCAAAAAGACATTCAAAGAGATAGCACAAATTGCGATCGGCTCAAATTTCACCTAGTCACGACTTGTGATAGAATAATGGCAGTAAATGGTGTTAGATTAGGTGGCGTTGAGTATGAGATTTCAAATGTATACTATTAAGAAATGATAAGAAAAATTCTTATAAATTATTTTTCTCGATACAGTTAGAATTGCAACGGTGTCATGAAAAAAATTTTCCAGGATTTTTATCGTCGTTTCATGCGTGAAAGTATTCAGTATCAAAGTATTTAATACACAATAAACCCACATGAATGAAAAAAACATATTTATTTAAAATATTTAATGCTTATCATTGGCTCATTTATTGAAGTTGTGTATATGAAACTGTAACTAGATTTCATATTTTCATCAAAGTATTAATCATTTATTTATACAGTTATTTTTGGCTTAATGCCCGTTTTTTATTTAAAATTGCATTCATGCATAAGAAAAACGCACCTTCTTCTCAATTTATGTCAAGAAATGATTGATGCTCTGTAATCTGTCATACCATATTAATAAATGCATAAGAAGCAGGGCTTATCAATAAGGTAGTCGTTTAAAAGGCGATGAGTCTTGTGCAGTGTGTATATCATCATAACAGCACAGTTCGAGGCTTTGACACATTCAGGTTTAGAAATGCCCTGAAAGCACAATTTCATGGTAATCACGTAACTGTGAAGCGACAAAGTAGCAACCTTATGGAGTTAAAAGCTTTTTCAGTTCTGACATGTCATAAAATAATGTTTATAAAAAACCTTGATATTGTGAGCATTATTAAGGTGTGAAAAATTTCATTTATAACGGTGAGCAAATGAAATTTATTTTCATTCATAAAATGAACAGGGTGGTTGAAAACTTTGTCTTTGTGTTTGAATTTTCAATCAACATATAATATTAGTATTAAGTATTTAATCTGTATCTGTTCACGAGGACTAAAGGTCCCTATTTTGAAATTGAAACGTCAGAAAAAACGATTGCCAACACCCACAAACACATTTATGTCATTGTTAATTTAAATAATACTATTAAATAACGATCATTAAACATTTTTGTACATTTATCGGTGTATATTAATGCAAGCAACAAGATTGAAGATGCTCAATATGATATTGTTTTAAGTAATTTGCAAACTGGTACATTTCACATTATGTTGTATTTATTTGTAACAAGTATGCCGGGTTTCTACAATATCAATTTTGGCTGTCGTATAAATTTGATACAACATTGTGGTTAAAAAATTACATTATAATTATAGTTATATTTCAAGAATGTCTTCAATTAAAATATATCTTTGGATTTAATTTTTTCAACTAAATTTAAAATTAATTAATCAAATACAAATCAAAATGATTTGGAGACCCATTGTGACTCAGAGGTCTAGTTTAGGAATTTTTTTTTGAATTTCTAACTGAAAACATAAAAGTGATAGTTAAGTAATTAAGCAAGTGAATTTTTCGTATAATAATCAACACTCCTAATGAAAGGCATAGGCTTAGCTTTTTATATGAACCAATGTAATAAAATAAACATATAAAACAATAAACCTTCAGGTTGAATTTCAAGTTTAAGTAAATAATGTATACAAAGCATCTGTTAAGCTGTGAATTGTGTACTACGCACACACATAATTAGTGTGTATATATATATATATATATATATATATATACATCATGACATTCTAAAATGGTTTTACCCTATCTTTAGATCACATAGGGATGTGAGTTCGATTTCTACTTGTGTTCCAAAAGTATTGTTTTCAAGACTTTTTGTCGTTTTGTATACGAATTGTTTACTTTAAGGAGTACTGTTAGTTTAAGTTAATAGCTTTTCGTGTAAAGCACAAATCACAACAAAGCACTACATTGTAGTCAGAGCTTCATAAGGCTCGATAGAATATAATTACACCGGCTTCAAATAGAATGCAATTCCATGGATTATAAGTAATGTGCGGGCTGCATGGCGGCGCGGGGCAGCGCTACGACTGACTTTACGGCCCGCAAAGTGGAGCAACTGGACCACGAGCTCGCTCGCACACAACTCACACCTCAGGCATCGCCGCGGGTACTGGCACGCCGCTGCCAGCTATGTGGCACTCGGGCGGGGCTCGGAAGTTAGCGTTTCGTACCACGAATTCAAAAAACAAAATTCAGTCCTTTTAATCCTGACGTACAAAACCTTTCATCCAAAATCTCGCCAGTGGGCAACACGGTTGGAAGAGGTAGCTAGCGATGGCACTAGTAGATGCATCTCAACATTAAAGCAGGAAAAAAGGAGGTTTAACGGTGTCACAGTTGAAGTAAATATTAGTCTAAAGGGCTCCACACACGATGCGATCAATTGGTGTCTCATCCAACAAGTTGCACAATGGTGTAGCCTTACCCAGTAGTTTTTGTGAGATTTCACCTGTATATGGCTACACCATTGTACAATTTGTTGGACGAGACGCCAATATATCGTATCGTGTGTGGAGCGCTTTAATTTACATGATTTGTTTGCGTGACAGATCTAGACGATACGTATTATATTATTATTTTTTGAAGCTTTTATTAGGTATTGTATTATGCAAAATAAGAAATGTACTGTTTTGTATCGTGAGAAAAAAATCTGCTGAGAGTGATTATAATGTATTACTTTTGGCCCTTGTACAACGTTAAATGGTTAAAGTCATTGAACAAAGTAATTATTATATTGGTAATTGCTTGTTTTCAACCATAAACAAGTCAGAAAAATAGATATAAGTATGATAGATTGAGGGTAAAATTTATGATCAGTATTTGATGGTTTTTGTAACTTTGCGCAGAATCTAATAAAATTTATACAAAGGTAACAAATAAATAATATGTGTCAAAACTATATCATATTAAATGTTTATATCAAAGCATTACCGTCCATAATACATTTATCATACTAGTAGTAAAATATTCTAAAATTTCAATTAGATAAAGATTTTAGTTTAAAAAAATATTGTTTTTATTTTAAGTCTTTCTTATTATTAATTTATTTTAGGTTTTTATTAAAATTTGTATATTTTTCAAAGAGACTAGTAAGACGTAAAGTAAGACAATTCCTTCGTTTTAGTTCCGACATCTATTTTATTTTCTGATATGAGCCATAGATTGGGCCGCAGTAAAACAATAAACCAGAGAAAGTAAACAAAAACAAGCTCGAGTTTATTAGGTCAAAAAACTATCGGAAACCACTCTTAAGTATTGTGCAATTAATAAAACGAAATGAAAAGCGTATAAAATAATAGATTTGATAATGACCCGCAATTAACTAAAATACTGGGTAATTTTGCAATGACTTTTTACTTTCACCGAAAAGAATTTTCGATACATATATATAAAGAAGATCAATGTCCATCTGCCCCATCGAACGGCAATCATTCATAAATTATTAACTGACTTATCGCTTTCGACTGACGTACTTTACAATCTCTCTTGACTTCCTACTGAATGTCTAATATCTAAATTCCTATTAATAACGACGTTCAAGACGTATCCATGAATGCACAAGCTAACTATGAAGCATTGATATCACAGAAAACATTATCAATCATTGTACATTTACTGAAATATATTATCGACCCCGAAGCACTTGTCAGCTGCTAATCATTAAAACGTAACAGCAGCCTAACCGAAAAAAAAAATGTGTTACTTGAAATATGACATTTTTAAAAACATTGAATGACTCAAATATTCATTTATTTCTCTTGCTTTTAATCCCGCGATAGAATATGTGCTTTTGGAGAATGGAATTCTCACCTAGCCACTAATTCTACACCAAGCTTTTATTTTATTAATGTGCAAAAAGATCATAATTTAGGATCAAAATTTAATTAATACTTTCCATTCCACTTATAAAATATTCGTTGCTATCACAAATAGCGGATTTAAGTAAAATCAATTGTATGTAAGACACGCTTTTTGAGTTGAGACCACCTGTCAAAAACACAAACCTCGAGTGCATTTTCACTTCTCGCGAAGTGCTCATCGTCGGAATTAAAAATCATTAGCCAAATCAGACTCGATTTCAATCCAAACACGCCGGCCCCTCGGCCTCTTGCAGAATCTGAGACACGGATTCCCGTGCGTAAGAAAGTGACCGGCGCCGGCTCGGGCCGGGCCACCGCCGTGAGCCAAAAACACTCGGTGATTGATATTAAGACATTATGCTGAGTAATTGATGATGCTACATTCACACAAAAAAAAAATCTTAAAAAAACACTAATACATTGTAAAAGATTTTTTCGATAAATGTATAAAATCAGAGAGTTGATATTGGTTTTTTAGCGTAACCAAAACTATGAGTATATTTTAAATATAATATTTTTTTATGTTACGGTGACTTTTTCATAAGTAAACCTATTCATCTTCATCAAGTGCCTTTCCTCAGACCATTTCACTGAGCATATACTCACGCTGAGCCAGTGTTCATGGTTTTCTAAAGGATAAATAGTTTAGCGGATCCCTGGGTTTTATATTGGAAAGAAAAGTTTGCGTATTGCTGCTTCACGATTGCATTATTATATAATTATTTTACTTATAAAGCTCTGGCGTTTAGATCTGATACTCCTTCCGCAGCAAGCTACAGAAACAATAACAGGAGCCCCCCACCTAGACAAGGTACTTTCAGAGCACATCCCTCCATAACCATTCCAAGTCCACTACTCCATTACTGATCATTTATAAACGCTCAGGATACAGAGTGGCAGCCATGCACAAGCAACAGAATGGGGAGAGCAGGGAGGACTAGACATATGAAAGCTTTTATTTATATTTTAAAAGAATTTTACCGATAGTTCGAAAATCATACTGAAAATGAGCATTGTTTGCAAATGATCCTCTACACACAAACAGTCTAAATTCTAAAACCTAGGCGTTCAGCTTCTGTTATTAAAAAACGTATATCCTTTTTTCATTTCCTTGATGATTCTGAATGGTCAAGACGCAAGTCACATTTGTATTACTTGTATAAATCGAAAAAAAATCTTTTCCAAAACCGTATTTCTGACACATAAAAAAATACAATCAATAAATTATAAAAAAATGTCAATTTAGTATTAGTAGAGGAAAAGATCCAAAACTGAAATATTTTACTTTATATATGAGACATCCATCTCATATATTCTGAGCAAAGCGTCCAAGTCTAAATATCTATTGAGTCAAACTTGACTCAATACTAACACGATATTAAACTTAATATCGTGTTAGTATACTAGGCTTCAAGTAGAAGGGAGACATCAGTTGAATGCTATCAGAGGCAGTTGCGGCTGTGGCCAGGTTCTTCCGCCTCAGAAATTAGTCTTATAAACAGGAAACCCACAAAATATCTGTGTCAAAGCAAGTTTTTCTTGATTTCTTCTTTTCTCTTTGAAATACGAGACAATTTTTAGTTTTTAGATATTTTAAGAAAACCCACAGCTCCACTCGGAGACTCGTGGTCGACAAGTGATTGAGTTAACCACTGTACCACACTGCGGTGAGAACGGTCATTTCAATAGAATATTTTTAGCCAGAAGAGTGGATGTCACTTTATAAAGCTTATATGCGAGTAAAATAAAATGCATTATTTTTTGAGACAAAATTTCAATTGTATGTACTACTTTTTGGAGGTGTTTCTTTTATTATCACTGACACTTACATAAAGCACTCGTGGCAGTTTATCACAAAAATACAATATTTTGGTTATAAGTATTAAGCAGAAACTTCTATCAATATATAATTATAGTAATAAAATATCACTTTCATATAAAAAAAACCATATGGTTCATAACAATAATGATATATTTAAATATAAAATACACGAGTACATCAAGTAAAATTGGGTTTTATTTTATTGATGAGTTATGGTGCAATGATACCGATGTTTTTAATTTCAAATTTAGGACATATTAACGGGCGTGCACAATGACGTAGCTAAATCTATCTGGCATATTTAATATGTACGTTTCCACTTCCCATTAATTCAATAGCGCATTATTTTCGATAACTGATAGTAATCGAGAAAGTGTTTTATTACCGAGCCTCAACAGGATGCATTTTTTAATATCACATTCAGTTGTCAATCACGCCGCCGGTGATCACTCGTTCTCTTTTGTGATTCCCATTAAAATAAATGTTACACCTCACAAGAACCAGAAAAACCTACGCTTGTAAAATCTGCTTTCAACTTTTTAAAGTAGAAAATCAGCTTTGTCCAATAACTGTAGTTTAAAAAAAAAAACGTAAATGTAAACGTAATGTTTTATTTTATTCACGACTTACTGGTTTCAATAGTAATGTTACGTATTTATCAACAAACATAAATAGCCGTATGGGTAGAAGTCTACGCATTGTTTATTTGTAAGTGATTGTGTCATTTTTGTATACTTGAGTATCAAATAGCTCAATATATTATTTTTCATTTAAATTTAGTTGTCAGTTTGTAATCTTAATACCGAGTAATACTCGTATCACTTAAGCACCTGGTGATGATCTTTGAAGCATCTAAACAGATAGTAAATATTAAATAATCACGTATCCTAGTGGATTAAATTGAATCAACTTGTGTTTTGTTTATACTTCCAAATCGGTTAAATATTATATTACACCTCCGGCGCTTTACTTTCGTGGGAGAGCGACACCAGGGCAGGTCTGATCGGGAAACAGTATTGCCTCTAATGCATGCTTGCTCGTAACGTATGTATGTGATTTGGAGTGATAAAAATATCTCAATCGTGAGTGAAATGAGCATTCCGGCGACTGCGGGTGGTTGACGCAGGCCGAGGGACACACTCCACGCATCCGGTTCGTAATGCACCTCGATACGGAGGCTTATCGCGTTTAAGTGATTCGGAAGGCTTCCAAGTAATCCCTACATTTCAGTTTCACTTGTTACAGAATATTGTGTAAGACAGACCGAAGAAAGTGTCGCTATCGAAAGTCCCCTTGATGAGATGTTTGTCCTTCGACGGACTTTTTTATCCGTCGTTACGAAGTCATTTACATAATTTTGTTTTCAATGTTACTTTCATTGTGAGATTCAATAACTCAGAGAACCTTTGATCAGTAATAAACTTTTATTCATTGAGAATTGAAATTAATGTTTTATGTTATAGTTTATAACCGACGAGGACAAATAATGTGATTTTTAAAAGTTAAAGTCCAGAATCTACATCGACTGTATAATGATTTAGAAACTTAAATTATATGCAACTCTATCTTGGTAAAATTGACAGTCCCCACAGCAAATTTAACATGAATATAATAATTTACGTTATTGTACATAAATACAAAATAAAATAATAATTCCTTATATAATGAACAACACATATAAAAAACCGATCTGTAATTCCACGGAAAAAAGTGCACATCATTCGTGATGAATTGACGTTTGTATTTTTAATTGATATCGATGTATTGTTTATTATTAAATAACTTTTTTTAATGGTGATTTGAAAAAAAACTTAATAGGAAATTGATGTTATTAAATAATCATTACAAAGAAATAAATAACTAAAACAAAACTAATTGAGTTTTGTTTAAACGCATTACTTTGAGAATTTGTATCGGCAGTTTGCATGAAAAGCATTAAACTTCATGGTCTTGCATCAAACTGATTAAATAGTGAATATATTGAATATTGTTTATAAATGTTGATGTAATAAGGCTTAAGATCATCTTACAAAGTAAAGAAAAACTATCCGAAAAAAACTTTTGAGACATGCAAATTTCAGTAATTTCATCTCACGCAACGTGCAATTGCCAGAGTCAGACATAGTCGCAATTGTTTTTAAATGATTTCTACTAAAAGTTTATCTGGGTTTATCATTGAGATGAGATTGATAACAAATATAAACAAACACCCACTGCTTCTCACTTCAGGTAGAGTGCATTTTAATCCCAGACAATGGATCCGATAAATAAAATAATTGTTATCCTATTCATTCGATACTTTCACTGCTGACAAAATGATAAAAACTAAGTGCTTAAAAAATAACAAACAAAGCCGTTCCAATGAAATTGTATTGACCGTGGTTTTGAATTGTAGTTCATAAATATTGTGATAATTGTTTTGTCGGAGTTGGGAGCACGACTTGCATTAACGACTCCGTATATTTATGTCTCCGGTTCCACAATTGAAATACTTCGGTCACGTATAGAGTAAACATTAATTAAATATACCGATGAAAGCAAGAGAAATTGTTAATAGACAGTGGGATAGTTTGATGGAAGAAAGTTTCAAGGTTGAGTTAGTATTCAATGGCACTCGATGCTGGGCATGTGTCCAGTACGAATGGTTGCCATGCATGCCCAGAGCGTGGGCAGGGTTGCCATGCAGAGAACTGGGGCTGGAAGACTGTTCATCACAATTCCTCTTAAAATTAAAACTTCTTTATGAAGACATCAAAGGGATTTCTTCCCCAATCAGAGAACAAATAAATTGGAGAGATTGAATTTGAGCATTATTGCAGGTTCGGCTAACCTAACCTAACCCTACTGAATTTTGCTCTGTCGTTGCGTCTCCGGTACTATATGCAGTTTTAAAGAGTAAATATATATCTTACTTTATTATTTGAAAAATCACAATTTAGTAGAAATATTTTAGGAATAAAAGTAAAGAAACAAAACGGAAACTGGAAATATTATTAGGACATCGATAACTCTTTTATACATTGGAGGCATTGCCTAATTGCGTATTTGAATTAATAAAATGATGTACTACAAAATATATATCAGTAATTTAAAAAAAATTGTTTTCTTTCAATGATGAAAGGTAAAAATATGAGTAGAAATATATAGGAGATCAATGTAAAATAAATTGTGATGAACGCTTTTACTTTTCTTATGTATTTTAAACTATTCCAAGCATCACTTGCATTCATAATTACGGGTAGAGTAGAAAACTTAATTTAATTTTTTCCTTATTTTCTTGCAATTAAATAAGTTGCATTTTTTCTTAAACATAAAGTATTCCAAAGTAAATCATATGTCGTGAAATAAAGCTGGTTTCCACCCAATAGCCTTTGTTGAGTGTGTGCAAAGGTTGAAAATTTTTTTTTTTTAATAATCTTACCATTTGGCTCTTCATGTCTGTATTGCTGGAGTTCCCGAAGCACATGGCATGGCGACATTTCATCTCCTCCTATTCCTTACCGTGGTAGATCAGGCTTTTTCTCTCGCTAATTTATGTTGCTGAATTAAATTTGATATATTGGAATGAGTCAAGATCAAGAGCACTTTATTTGTGCCAATGGATTGGATTTGAGATCATGGAATTGGTCAAGATCAAGGAAGTTCCCTGATTATAACTATTTTTCATTTATTTAATGAAAATAGCCCCGGGTAAACAAACAAGAGAGAAGTGTAATTGCAAAAGTAAACTCTTACTGAAATTAGCAATGGCGGAGAGAAAGGCACTCACCAAGATCACGTTCATATGAAATAACACGTTATATTTAACAAAAGCTCAATTTAAAATAAATTATGATGTATTTAAAAGCGTTAACTCAATTTAAAAAATTACTTAAAAATAAATATAAAAAGATGAATCATTTTATTTATTTTTCTAGATTTTTAAAAACTTAATAAGAACGTTTTACGAGCAATAATTTTTTAATAATAAATTTTTTAATATTAAACAAATCAGACTTTTTTCAATCAACATAGCTTATGTCTTAAAACGAATGTAGTAGAGATAAGTAAGATACAAGTAGAAACCAATCATTGTTAAAAAAAATTCCAGGATTTTTTTTCATTTCATAAATGAACACAAAATTATAATACAAAGTACATTTGTAACTCACAAATATTTATGAAATTGTTTATAATGAAGATATAACTCAATCAATTTAAGAGTTGATTCAGACTACGTTGCGCTAGATAATTAGATATCTAATAAAGGAAGTCCACTTCGGACTTAATATTATATTTACTAAAACTTAACATTAGTTTCAACTGCTAATATTTTTTATCCCGTGAATAAAAAGTAAATAAAATTTCACATACAAATTCACCGGCGAATCCAGATCGTTATCGATTACATTGAACACACAGCCAGTAGATCTGGCGTCAACCCAAAAAGATGATTATTCAAATAAAACTTTCGGTGATTGATTTACTGACACATAAACAAACCGGTGCACTAAATGTACAAACAGCCCATCAGCAAACCGGTTCGCGTAACTCGAAGAACACGCGGGGCATTGTTATAATTCGATTGTTAAGGCACTGGTTACACTGCCCGGGGCGGGCGGGCAGTGTGACCACGCCCTCCGCCGGCTTTCACGGCCTAACGCCCGGCTTGTATCGGAGAGGTTTCGCAAAGTTACGCCTGCGGTAAAATCACCAGTTGTTATGATATAAACGGCGAGCTTAGGGTTTGTTTTACTCTTAAATACATAATAGCATCATTTTTACCATAATCTAATATGTAAATCTCTGGTAGTACTGCACTCAATTTTAAGCCCCGATGCTAGTTAGTTTCTAAGCACTTAGAACGCGTTAACGAAAAATATCATCTCCACCACACCAATGTCGACCTAGCGCTAGAGCAGCACTCCACGTTTACTTTGGCAGTACTGCTCTGTTTAATTTATAGGATTTGGAATGCTTAAAAAAAAATATTTTTGAGACATTACTCGAAAAACCCCATTGAGTGCAAGCCGGGCCTAGGACTAGAGCAGCACTCCATATTTACTCTCGATTTCAAGCCTCTGCTGCCAATTTCTTTTCCCAGTGACCTCCTTCCAGTGTCTCGTGCGTTTAAATTTGATTGATTATTTTAATTAAAATTGTCTTCCGCCGAGATAACGAGTTCATTGAGACGCAATTAATAACTGCGCAAGTGGCGGGGGCGGCGGGCGCGCGGCTCTGAAGGCAGTACTATTTACAGGATTCGAATGTACATATAATTTGGATATCGGATGTTGTAACAGTGGCATACTTTTAATCGGATGTTTACTTAATTTAAAAAAACTTTTTTTTTTTTAACTATCTTGATTTTTCTCACTCGCGCATATCATACTTATAAAATACACCTATTCCTGTAGTATCGGGGTTGAAACATTAAGATCGCATTTAGTTGAAAACAATAAAGTTTTTCTTCTTCTTTGTTACGAATTTTAATATGGAATAAATGCCATATCATTATTAGTACCCACGCTTATATCTGCAAAGTTGACGAAGATATACCCGAGTCTCAGAATAATCAAATTATCTGTTCCATACTATTGAATGTAATTGTTTAATTTCTTACTTTCACTAAACTTAATGATATCTTCAGTGTTTTTTATATTACAGGTTAGAATTAAGCGGAGAATTCAAAAGCTGCTATAACCACCGTTTCAACACTCCAATTAAGCCTGGTTTCTTCTATGCGCCTCAGCATAACCTCTGGGATGTGTATCGAATAAGACCCGCGCATTTAACGATGCTGATATATTCAAACACGACTTGGAAATGTATTTCATTTCCGTTCTTTAAATTCACGGTGTATATTTTTTTCAAAAGTATTAGAAGCGTGAGAGTGCTGACATTGCATTTGAAAAGGAAATTCGATATTATCCATTTAAATAAATCGCCATTACTTACTTTCTTTCGGAATCTAGAATAAATACTTGTATATATGCACCATTGTTCCTTGACCAATTAATGCACAAAAATTGGATTCGTTAAATAAATGCAAATCAGAAAAAAATTGGCCTTCGATAAAAACATTTAAATACAAATTCTAAAATATGAAGCAATTACACAGAAACTTTAATTTATGTTTGTAATATATTGTTGATTGCTTAAGTTTTTTTAAACATAATTTATCAATTATATTGATGTTTTTGAGTGCGTGAGTTTGCAATTTTGCAAATCAAGTATATTTTTTTTAATTTCACTTTTTTTTGACATTCAGTTAGTGACATTGTATTTAATTACAAAATACAAATTTAAAGGTTAATAACTATGCGTTCACGATATTTTGAAATAAAATTATATGTTGAAAATTGTACATCGGTTAAGTTACAATTATTATATTTTAAATAAAATAAAATACTGGAGTGATTTTTCCACATGTTGATTTTTATTGGTGACAGACAGTCAAACTGAGATATTTTATTTAAAATATTATTAATTTGATAATGTCAAAAATATTATTATTTGGATAATGCCTTATTTTATTTTATTTAAAATATTAAAATGGAATTCCGCTCTCTGTCAAAAATATTAATTATTTACAATTATTACTAATTTGTGAATTAGTAATAATTGTGTTAGTTTAAGTCATCCTGGCATTTGAAGTTGGAAAAATGGTATACAATCACCGTGTTTATTAGTTTCTTTGATAAAAATTAGGATCGAAATAGTATTAAATTAAAATTAATAGGAATATATACATAAGCAGGTGATGTTACATTGGTTATAAATTATACCGCATTTATTTTTTGCTGAGGCGAAAAGAGATACTACTCTCTCTCAAGCACTGGTATTTAAACGAAGCAAATTATAACAAGGAAGTGGTAAAAAAGTGAAATGTTTTTGGTATCCGTCTGAAACTGCAGATGATCGCTGGCCGGGTTCTCGAGGTGCTCACAATGATGACAAGCCGTGAGTCGATGACGCGAGTGCTAATGCTGTGTTATTGTGTCTGTTGCCGGAGTTGCATGCGTGACCTGATTGTGGACAATGCTGTTAGCAAAAGATGCCCGTAAAGATGATGTGTTGCGTTGAGCCTATTACTAGGGTGCTAATGACGTTTTATTGTAAGCTTATGAGTTGCAAAATCAAACTTTTGACATTAATGTCAAATGATGCGCTGAGCCAATGACACAATTGTCAATTTCATGTTTTACGTATATTACTCGAATGAGTAAGGAGGCATGTCCTGGTGGTGGGTAGTGCTTGTAGTAAGTTGTGTTGACTCGCTTCAGGAAGCATGAAGACGGAAAAATCATTCTTTTTATCAATATAATGTGTATCATGCTGCCTCTTCTCCCTTTACAGGAATGCAGCATATGTCGAGGAAATGCCTGCGAGGATCTCCCCCGCAGGGAAAGGATGCCTTTCTGTCAACTTGTTTTTATTTATTTGTACGTTTTATTATTTTGTGGCTGTGAAGGAGAAATAAAAGAGACACCCCCGTACCTAGGTACGGAGAAAAAAAAAAGTTGTGTTGTATGGTCAATTATGCGAGTGTTACTGCGTCTGTTACAGGAGTGCGAGTGGTAGGAGAGTTCTGGTAGTTGGCAGCGCTGGTGGCGAGTAGTATTGATGATGACGGGGTGTTGAATTGAGCCAATGACGCGAGTGTTAATGCTGTGCTATTGTGTTTGTTGCAGGAGTGGGAGTGGGCAGAATGACCTGGTGGTGGGCAGTGCTGGTGGCAGTCGGCGCCGTCCCGCTCTGGCCTGCCACCGCACAAGGGCGGCCTCCAGGTAAATTGTTTTAGTCTACCCTCCAGCAAATTATTATCCACAAAAATAAATAATTTAAATTTGATTTGGTTAGATCATTTGACTAAACATCTAGAAAAGAGATGAGAGAAACGTCAGGTTAAGAAAAAAAAGACTCTTGTTCTATCGGTCACATTTGTTAGTGATATAATTATTCTGGCTAAAAACAAAAAGATCAGCTATGAAATCGCAAAATATTTTCTCATTTAATTTATCGAGTATTTTTGAGTTGATTAACTTTTATGGTATAGTCTTAGAATTAACATCAGTAAAAAATATTTAAAAAAAAGGGTTTTTTTAATTTTAAAACGCTTTTTATGACTTGAAATCGATAGCAAATAGCGATAATTTTTAATCTGTAATAATTATCATAGTCGTCGTGGCCGAAAAGAAAGAAAGCACCACGCCGCGGCAGTCACGAGGCGTGGATTCGAATTCCACCCGTGGAAAACATGCGAGATTTTTTCTCGTCCTTTCATAAGAATTAAAACATTTAGATTGAAAAAAAAATATCCTGTACAGCGTTTCTTTTACAGAAACATTCTTTAGATTCAATTATGCACTTTGTATGAAAATGTTGGTAGCCTATTCGTGTGCAACTGCATTTGGAATTTTGAACCGAGTTCGTATATGAGATAATTCAACACGCAATAAATCACAGCACCTGATGATAAGTTAATGCACAGATTACTTACAATCAATACAGACTAAGCCCGTAAAGTTCCCGAAGCCGTTGTTTATGTGACAAAGCCTGCCTTATCCGCGAGCATAATGTGCCTTAAGTTATTGCAACCCCGCGTGCCACTTACCGCGCCCATCTTAAAAGGCAAGCTGAGAGTTATTTAAATAAATATAAAGGCAAATTTGTATTTAAATTACTGGCGACGCGTTTCTTGCATATCTCATGGAAAAAAAATGATTTCAAAGTACACACACTCTCTTTACTTTACAAGAGAATCGATACAAGCCCGATGGGAACGTCCTGGTTTGTTTTGAATGGGTGTCACTTAATAATTTAAATATGCATTGCATCTTTTTAACATACTTACCTGAAAGGTGTTTTATGTTACATGAAATATTAATTTATAAGAGATTATCATTTTATGTTATAATGTTGTTTCACGGACACAGAGCACAATCATTTTGAAGTATAAAGTCTTCACGCAAATCAACACAAAAGCGATGGAAATATTCAGATAAGTGAAGGATGGGTGCTACTTAAGAATGCAAATATGTAATTTATATTTTTTATACCCTCAGCATTAAATAAATTCAAATGTTATTTTTAAATTATTTTCAATAATGATATCGAAATATAAATATTAAATTTAGGTTTTTCACAAATCAACACGAATACGATAAAAATGTCCTGTTAAGTATCATAGTAATCAAATGACCCTCATTCAACGTATCTCTTGAATATGCAATATATATATATATATATATGTTGTATGAAAAATCGTATGAGGAAAAATATTTAATTTTTTTATACATAGTATATACACAATACATACATATCAATAAAAATACTACAGGTTTATCCAGTTTGATTTGAATAAGTGTCATTAAATACTATAAATATTATTTATTTAATGATTTTGAGGATGTTCTTTAAGCTCGATTTATTTTCTTAGCATACACATAATTTTTTTTTTAAATTAGTAGTAGATATTAGATTGAGTTTAATGTTAATGATTTTTTATATTTAATATTTATGTCAGAAAGTATTCGGAGGAATTCCATCATAATATATGTATATAAATGTTCCACTTTTTGTTTGCTAACGCCACTAGTTGTAAACCTGGGATGCTGGTGAAACTAGTCGCGTCAGCAAATAAATAAAGTAAAATGTCACAAAAATATTTTTATAAATTATTATGGTAATGAGTGGAATGTAACATACTTAGGAATTGTAATATTTTATAAATAACGAAAGAAGATCATCATCGCAAACGGATTAAATTAAAAAATAAACATTTGCCATGGTTTAATTTGATGTTAGCTTGAACTGAATTCGCGATTAATACTCGGTGGCTAGATCGCGCGGAAGCTTTTAACAGAGCCCGTAATATTGACAAAACATCACCATCATCACATGAGGCCCAATTTCCTCTAACATGCTATAATTTTGATGTGAATTTTAACAAAATTATAGTAATACGTTTGACCTGCTTAGCTTGGCAAGGGTCATTCGATAAGTCATATAAAAAACCTTGTGTGGTTTTTATATGACTTATCGAATAAGTTGCATCAAATTTTAAACCATGGAATATTGACAAACGAATAAAAATCCATAAGACGATTTCTTTATAAAAACTTCATTGATAAGCTTATAATAAGTGTTAAAACTTTCTAATATTTTTTTATATCTATCAGTTTATAGGAATTAAATAATATTAAGATCACCTTTTCGTCGACCACATGAAGTTTTTTTTGGGGTCATGTTCAATGAAATAAACAAAGATCAATATATATATATATATATATTTATAAATATTTATGTATATATATATATATATATTTATATATATATATCAAATTTATTGATGTATATTAAAAATTTATAAAATGACCCTCGCACATAAAGTCGTGCAGATTATTGTGCCACATCCTATGTTTTGTGTCGGAACCAATGTAATGTTTTAATTACGACAACGGTTATTATCAATTTAATCCGACATAGAAAAAGTAAACTGAGAGTCGGTAATAACATATTACCAACAAAAAGTGGAAAATTGCTTTCGACTGCAAATAAGAAGGAAGGCGCCGAGCGGCCGTCTTCCCATCGCTAAGTGTATTTTAAAGAACAAAAGAAACAGTCGAGATGCTCTTAGCCACCTGAAAAGAGTTTATTACATTGATAATGGCTTACTTAATATAACTTCCCTGTTATACGCTAAGTATTATTGTCCAGGCTAAAATATACAAAAAAAAATAATCTTCTCACCTGAAAATCAAACTGAATTCCTTCAATTCAAATCAAACTTAATCTGTTTTATCCCTTTGAAACTCGTTGTTAACATATGTTTAGTGTTGTATCTGCTTAAACGGTGTAATCATATTCTATTGATGAAACACATTTATAGAATTTTTACAACATACAAATTGAAATTGTAAATTATCAGTATCTTAATCAGTGAATGTGGTCATGATTTTATATTCTTATTTAATTAGAAAATGCATCAATATACATATTTTTTTAGAATGTCTGATAATAAGTTAGAAACTTTGTTGGCTCTTTGTTGCAAAGATATTTAAAAAGAGGTAGATTTACATTTATTTTAAATTGTATAGATTTAGATTTAAAGCTTATGCGTTTATTTGAACGATCGTCCACGCAGCAGGTGCTTGTGCTTGTGCTGGCTCTAACTAAGCTGATGGAATATAAATTGTCTAGCCGCAGACTCGCCGCGCGGCTCGCTCGAGCCAGGCAAGTGTTTCCTTCAGCACGAAATCGTTATTTGCACTTTTTTCATATCAAGGAAATTGCCAGCCTGGGGATTCGTACGGCAGGAAGTAACCGCCAGGATGGAGTCTTTATAATCATGCCTCGTTTGCTGAACGTCCAGAGACCGTCTCGGGTGCGTCTCGGGTGCGTTTCAGTTGGCGCGCGAGGTAACTGAAGGATTATGGCCGAGCGTGAGAGCCTGCGCCGGAACTGTGCTCGCCTGATGGATGCGACACAAGAAAGTGCTTTTTAAGTGTAAATGCGAAGTACTTTAGAGTAAACACGCTTTTTGCTTGTCGTTGAATAATTGTACGCGCTAACGATGCGATTTGTCAACGAATGTAGGTTGACACATTGATGGTGTAACATGTATCTATTAGTGTCTACTTTTAATACTCAAATTTTATTTTTCGTTTTTTATTAATCATATTTACGTAAATGCTCTAATGCATAAAATTTGAAGGTTGTTTTTGTTCATTAGATCTTTTTTTTTAATTTCTCAGAGAAAATATATAAATAAGATCCAGGCTTTAACAAAAAATGATGCATTTCTAGTTTTAAAATTTAAATACAAACAGCGTTATACCTGAGAATTGTAATTTTCTAAAGTAGTCGGTTCGGATCCTTGCGTATGCAGCTTTGTGAATAAATGAACTGCATGTGCCAGATAATGATTTGTCTGTCTCATTGACTTGCATATCTCTTTCTTGAAACACGATGAAAGGTTGGATTTCTGCATCACAGGTGAATAGTATACCCGTTTTTACCATTCAATCATTAAATGTTTGATCTATTGTATTGTATTTTGTGGCTATTGATCTATTGTCAGTGCAGATTTTATTGTATACCAACCATACGGTCAAATGATCATGCAATGTGAAACAAAAAAAAAACCCTCCGCGAACGGTTTATTAAAGCCAGTTATGGTTTTATTGCCCTTACTAGTTATTTGAATTTCCTGCCGCGATACAACCGACAACTAATCACTAATAGGGCAAAAGAATAATCTTTTCTGATTTTTACTTAGGCAATACTATATGAACATCCAAATTGAGAATACGGTATTAGCTTTTTAAGATATAAATTTTTGTGTTGTTTTGAGTAGTCTCACGGCGTGAGTGAACAACTTCAGCTTTGGCAGTTGAAAAAATGTTATATCGATAAAGTTCTATGTTATAAGGATTTTGACAATGCTTTTACTGAATCCGTTCAAGATGTAAATACAAGGTGAAGTGCACGTAAAATCTATTAAACATAATGTTGTTGCATTAATGTATAAATTGATAAGAATATTTTTTTGTCATAATTACCCGAAACTTTCAAGCCGCAAGATAACGGCGATGAATAAAACAAACTGCTTCGAACAATGCCTGCGACGTAATTAAGCCTCGCGATAAATGTAGTTAGTTCCCAAGCTCTCAGTAGTGGCTCGAGTTTAAGTGAGTTAGTGACTTACGGACTTGACCGAAAACAATTTGCGGTCTACTGATGGAAACGGGCCGGGGAATATATGCGAGGGGTTATAAACACGGGAGGTGATTGTGAGAGAATTTATTGCAAATTTGCGGTGAATATGAATCTGAATGCGACGGACGTAACCAGATATGTGTACTGGAATACCTTTATGGAAGTAACTGTTCATTATTTATACTACACGTGGTTATACCGCGCCACTGAAATGATCTTATTTCTTTGGGCTGGAAATATTAATGAATCAATAACGTATGTCAAAGAAATAAGATGCTGTAAACATTTGAATTAATTTTATAAAATATATAAAAATAAGTATTTCCATAACGCCACATTCAATAGATATTAAAGTATAAATGACGATCATGCATGTGATGTATTGAGAAAGATTTATAGGTTTTGTTATAAGCCATATCGATATGTTTTTAAGCATATACGTAAAGTCAAAGCTTTTTTTCCGTATGTGGGTATTTAGTAAATTTTGACACATGCCTTTATTTTTAATTTTAGAGGACTTAATATCGAATTCCTCGAATTCGATCTTAAACTCCACACAACTTTAAACGTCACGTCAATGGAAAAATGACTCATTTCAGGTTACTCATTAAAACATAACATGAATATTTTGCAGTGTAGGAATAGGCTGTACGAATAACTATGCCACGTTCAACAAAATGTAAACGAGTGTTCAGTCTAAGCTCTGTACTTTCAATGCATTGTTATGGTGTATATTTATACATTAAATATGTTTAAACAGCACGGCAGAAGTTTTCAGCTTACTTATAGAATAACGGCGTTTAAATAATTCAAACTATGCGCCATTAAAAGTACAATGTTGGTTCTAGCTCTGCTGGAGCAAGGTCTTCCTTTACCGGTTTTAATATTTCCTGTTACTGGAGTCTCAATAGTATATTTAATTTCAAGAGCTCTTAGTTTTTTTATTGATTCATCTCATCTTATACCTACTAATATTATGGTGTTTCTTCTCGAAAGAAGGGTATTTTGTTATTTATCGTTATTTGTACTTTTATTACCGTTAAGAAAATTCGTATTTAACGTAAAAATTTTAATTTATTACTATATTTTAAAGTTTACTTTATTACTAGTCTATTTTATTTAATTTGGAAAATATTTTTGATACGATATAATCAAATAAGAAAACATAAAAAGACTCATTATAATCAATCATTCAAATATCCTAAATAAAAAAATATTTTTTAAATAAAACATACTTAGAAGAGTACAAATACCCCGCTTTACGCGACCCCGTTATGCGCGGTTTCACTATAACACGAATTTCAAATTTCGCGTTAAAATGCCTCTTATTACGCGAATTTATTATTTTAAGAATGTATATGATCGTAATATCGTCATTGGCATCTCTTAACAATTAAAAACAGCGTTGGGTGTTATGAACGTATTTTACAAGAACGCAAAAGAAACGCTACCCAAAAGACAATAGATGTATTTTTCAGTAAAAATAACTTGTAATACTGTATAAAGTGTTCTTAGAATTAAAGTGATTGATTCAAATGATTCGTATTTTTTTGTATTAAGTTTTGACTATGTATGTATGTTTAATCGTAAGCCCCGATATACGCGAATTTCACTTAACGCAATTTATACCTCGCGTAAAGCGGGGTAATATTGTATTCCTTTTCTGTTTGTTTTATCATACAAACAGAAAAGAAGTACTCTTCTATGTGAGTCAAGGATGGTTATTTGCTTTATATTGGTCTTGCTCCTGAGTTTAATTTAATTTTTGTGAGATTAAACAATAATTTTTTTAATGAAATTATTATAAAAACTGTGAGATGCAACAATTCAATATATTTGACAGAGAGTACTTGGTGGAATTCCATTTTAATATTTTTGAGTAAAATACAAACAGAGAGTTTTGATGTTTGATAATGACAACGTGAAAGGTTGGCAAAATCGGTCACAGATAAAAACGAACATGTGGAAAATCACTCAAGTATATTACTCAAAAATATTAGATGCAACAATGTTATTAACCGAGTACACCGTTTAAAATCAGCCAACGATATGATTTGAAACTTTCGGAAAAGGATCAGGTTACCGTTTTTATATAATTAACTGCGCATTTCAGGTCGTTAAATAAATTTGGTTTACAGTTAAAGGATTCCCCGAAGCGTTGCGGCGAGCCGAGCCTTATGTCACCGCCGCGGTGACGCGCGTTACATGATGCTCGGGGACGCGCGTAACTCCGAGGAGAAATCGCACTTACAAGACACTCGTATTACAGGGGACTCTTGGGCCTCATCGCGGTTGATTCAGAATCGAGTCTGAAGCCTTAATTAATATATATTAAACAATAGATTTATTTCCATATTATTAAAAAAAAAAAAAAAAAAACAAAAAAGGGCATTTGAACGAGTTTTGAAAGCCAGGTTAAAATTAACTGTGATTACTAATTTATACGCTTTACGTTTTTAGTGAAATCATACATTATTTACCAACGAAAAATAACTTTATTCAATATATTATTGATTTTTATGAAGACCGTCTCACAGGAAGTACGATTTTGCTTATACAGGTTTTATTGATTGATAATGTTTAAATCTATTTAATTAACATAAATAAGAACGTTGTTTCACTTATAGGATGATTGTTAAAAATTCTTGCTTAGTACAAGTGATGTAAGCTTGGGGATGTGGGTTCAAATCCCACACAAATCACGATGATATTTTTCTAAGAGTTTCTTTAATAAATTTTCAATATTTGAAAAAATGTACTTAATCATTATCAAACTTTATTCAAGATACGTGACATATTAACAGTTCGGTTATTTGTTGTTTACTTTAATCAGTCACTCGGAACTTAGGCGTAATTGTTTGTTTAGTGTGTTTTTGAATGCGATTAATTTCAGCACTTCTGTTATGTAGACACGTAAATGTTTAAAATCTTTGGCAAAACCGGTGATTTACTCAACAACAAAAAAACATTATTTTTAAATAGTAATATGTTTGTAAAACTCAGATGTTAAAAATTACACGTAAATAAAGTCTCAAAGAATATTTTCGTATCAAAAAGTACATCGGAAGAAGATTACGAAATTATGAAATAAAAAAATGCGTAGAGAGGTGATGAGTTATTCTCCACTAATTGGCTGTTAACCGTTATAAAACGTCTTTCTATGGATTATAAAATGTTTTATTGAGATGAGAAGAAGCTGTACAGTCTGAGTTGTAAATGTAAATAATATAACAGTGCAAAAAAACTTGGCAAACGAATTCGATCAATGCACACCAAACGGTAGTGTAACCTGAGCTCGTGAAGACGTCATTTTCAATACTGAATTTAACCATTAGTATTAGGTACTAGATATATACAAACCAAAACGAATTTATTTATTCTTAATTACATGTTTTTACATATTTTTACACATGGAATAAATTAAATAAATCACTGAAAAATATATTTTTTGTTTAATTTTGTAGAAAAAAACAATAGGTTTCTGGCGCTCTGACATAACTTCTGTCAATGTTTATTATACTTTTTAATTGCTATGTCGGATCTACAGTGATAAAATAAGTTATCTATACAAAACCTAGGTTTTTCCCCAACATGAATACATCGCCAATAATACCTTAAAAATATATACTTAAAAATTTAGCTCTCCTAGCTTACAGTAGATTGGCGTTCATCTGATGGTGCGCAGTAGAAATTTCTTTAGAAATCTTTGATAGGTAGGTTCAATTTTGATATGTTTGATTTGGACACAACATGCAATCTTTACCACGCTTGAATTTGGTTCCGTAATAATAGGCTATAATAAAGTGAAAGGTGGTCAGAATTTGACATGCCTACCCGTAAAAAAGTAAATCGAATCAATTTTATACGAGAATCTGTACAAAATGAATACGCGAAGGCTTTAACACAAAAAAGCCTCTAAAATTCGCAATGCATACGCGAATAAGGCCAAGCTAATAAAACTCTACTTGACTCACTTTAGACAATGTGTACACCACCAAAATATAGGCTTCAGCACTAGCAAAAATACTATTTTAAATTGTAAGACGATACAATATAAAATTTTAATAAACAATTTTCTTTAAAAGTCAATTTACATACTAAACGATTTACCAACAACTGTAACTTGCAGTTTGGTTATTCTTGATACGGTCAATTCGCGTGCCATTAAAATACATATTGCGTGCGTAATTTTTTGAGTTATCAGACAACAAAATTTATGACATACAATTTGAAATAGCATCGAAACAATTCTTTTTATTTCAAATCGTATATTTCAAACTTTATGATTATTTTTGTCTGTGCATATATTTTGATATTTTCGTAAAAAAAATATATATAAAAATAGTCAATTTTAATTATAATTTAATGAAAAGACATCAACGTAAAATATTATCATCGATAAATTGTTGTGATTTTTTGAATAATACAATTTTTATCAGTATTAATATTATTCAAAAAGAGTTTATAGCACCAAGAGCAAACATAATACATTTTGACAGGAAAAGTATAATACGTTAAAACTGATTATATAAAAATGGACTAAAGTGAAACAACTTATAATTTAAAATACGAGTACTAAAAAAAGCTATAAACGATTATTAGAAAAGTTATATATATGTACATATATTATATCTGTCCACTTATGTGAAAACTATAAATAGTTTTTACTTTTGTAAAGTTTTATAAATTGTAAGAATTACTAATAAATGGCTGTAGAATAATAGATTATTCACAATTATTGATATTTATATAACGCAAATAATGTAAAATAATAATAAAGGATTTACCCAAAGAAGTTTGTGTTAATATATTATCAAAATAAACAGTAAATATTAGCTGTGATATTCGAATATTTTGACTAAAATTTTAATGCTAGAAAAAATCCTCCAAAAAAGTTATTTTTATTTACGTTTAAGCTGTTTTATTAGATCGATTATATTTTTGAATGATTCAAATAAAGCCGATTAAATAGTTAGGTTGATTATGCCCATCCCTACTGCAAAGTATATCGCATGCCAAGACACGAGCGACTCGTCCATCGGGATGGCGCAATGCGGGCTGTCTTTTATTTGCTCGCAAATAATGAATAAAGATATAAACGATGTAGGTCGTATATCATACGAAGCCTCCGACGGAGCTGCCAATCTCGTCTGTAGTGAATTTCTCTCTCGGGTACAACAGAACGCCTCATTCGTCTTACGCCCTGAAAAATCACGACCCGCCAAATGGCAAGGAGATTTGCAAAATTATAATAATCATTAAAAATAATAAAATGTAGAATTAAAACCGTCCATCGCTAGTTAGAAACTACTGCCTAGGACTGATAACAAAATTAACTCGATTATCATATTTCTGGATAATCATAATAAGTGCTCTTGGATGTCATGCTACGTTTTTCGTTGCAGTTTCCAACATTTCGATACCGGTACTGGTAGCATCTTCAGAATGTCAAGAGACAATAAATTAAAACGCAGCATGACACCCAAGGACAGAAATTAAAATATTAATGTCTACCAAAAATCTAGAAACAGGAAAACTCATTTGATGTATTTTTTGTCATTTTAAGAATGTTCCGTGTGTTTATTGAATATATACTAAATATTATACAAAATAGTCAAAATAGTCATAGTTTAGGACAAATACAAAATTAAAAGTCTTGTAATGATACAATTAAATATTTAATTAAAAAAATTATTATTATTTTAATATAAATGTAAATTCGTTTATAAATTTAGGGTTGTTTTAACCTTTATTGCATTCGCCATCGATCAAATTGATAAAAATGTCAGGAGGGATTTGAAGATGATCGATTATGATGGAAGCTCTATAATTCGGACATTTTGAAATAAGACAAATATGAAATAGAGTTTCTTACAGATATACCTCGTCGATTCAATTCGATCTGATCTCATTTCTCGATAGGCAAGCTGATTCGTCGCAGCTACCAATTCGAATCGAATTTCATAGTTTTGCCAAGCCCTATTACTGATAACGAATCACACAGTTATTCCAGTAAAAGATCGTGCGTTTTAAAGACGCGCTAAATTAGTTTATTTAGTTTTAGAAGAAAAGAGTAAGTACTCGTTTCAATGCTTTTTAAATGAGGTTGCGTTTGTGTCATCATGTTACATTAAGATATTTTTGGAATATTAAAGGTTGTCGCTTTTACAATTAAAAATACAAGAATAATAGAAAGAATAAGAGATTTAGAGTAAGAAAAAATATCCTAATTATGACTTTTTATATCAAAAAAATCTTACTACATTTGCAAACGCATAAATTTATAAAAGAAATGTCTCGTTAATGGTTTATTAAACAATAACTTAAATCATTTTTTTTATTTATCATGCTTTGAAAGAATATGAATATATATTACAAAGTACATGTGTAAAGTAACTTAAATTACTGATAAATATCGTGTTATTCTCGTAACGTTTAAGTTGTCACTGTAATACTATTAATTTAATAATTAAAAAAAAACAACTAAAAACTGGTATTTTAATATCTGATAATTAACACCAAAATAATACGTTTGATTGTAACAAATGAAGTAATTATTAATATTATTGAGTGAAATTTGATTTAAACCTTACACAATTTACCGCTTACAAACTACAGTGTTTATTGTATATTGTAGAAGATTTAACATGATTTTTGCAACAGTCTATTGTCAAATAAAATCACTGAATCAATTTATCTAACCACATTAATCAGGTACTGTTTGTTTGAATTTCCGTAACAATAAATTACGTAACTCGTTCGTTACTTTATTCGGCGATCCACTTGCGCTAATAAACCCAGCCTCACGTGCCAATAAGGAAGTTCCATGGTATTCCATAGTCCATGGGATCCGTTCGAATGCCTGCGCCGGGAGAAAGTCTGCACACAGGGACGGACGAGGCGGAGGCGCCGGCGGAGTCAACAGCCGCGATTGTTGTAGCCCCTGCCTCACTTCCTTGTCGATAGTGCAACCGAGAAGCGCGACTGTAGAGATCCCATTGTTCAGATTCTGTTGTGACAGATTGTTTTTACTTTTGTATTGCGCCCGCGACTGCTGCCACGCCGCCTGCAATTATACGACTCGAATCGAAAGTGCCTTCTGCGATGAGACTTTTAGATCAGAGGCTTGAACGTATCGTAAATATTATTTTCAAATTAACTCGCTACTCCACAGGTTCTTCATTTTGAAATACATATGCGTTTATAGTAACTGACAAAAAATACTAATCACAAATCGTAAAAATATCATAAATCGTGAACAAAATATTTTTCGCAATGCTCAACGAAAGTTTCAAGTTTTTTTCTTCATTTGAATAAAAAACCTAATAGTATTTATGTAATATTTTAATAATATCACAATTATCATCTATATTGTCGTAAAAAGATTATTATGTTATTGTTATAGCAAACATAAAAATTTTATTGTCAAAAATGTGTTCAATAGTATAATGCGACTTTAAATCACAACACGAAACTGACAAAAGAGATTTTAAACGTCAAATAAATATCAGTAAGAATTCAACATTTTATGTTGCATAAATTATTATTTTACTGTAAAAATACAGAAAGCTTTACTTCATCTATAAAACACGCGGAATGCTTCTTTAGTTACCCATTCATACGGAATATATTTTTTGTACTTTTGTGTATAAATTTTAAAATATTATTTATTGATAACTTTTAATAAAATAACACTCAAATTGATAGTCATATGAATGGTTTCATTCGGGAATGTTAAAATGTCAGAATGGTTCTTAGAAGCAAAGCAGTGCAGGAAGCGCTTTAGGTCGAGACCAGCTAACCGTGTCCGGACCTTCTTCCCTGAATCGTAATTTCCCGAGACTTTCAGAAATGTGAATGATTACAGACTGCAGACGGAACATGCAAATATCGAGAAGATACTTCATGTTTCAGCACGCAAGCTGAAAGTTTCCTTGCAGATGATAATTGAATACTTAAATCATTAGCCCTTCTACGTCTCTATGCCTGCTGTTAGTTTTTTGAACTCCGGTGATTGGCAATGTAAATCGTATACTAGAGGCTATATATCTCAATAAGAAAATGCATGCAATTTGCATTGACAATTCATATTAATAGAAATACTGCGAAAAGCACGAACTATATTTTATTCAGAGGTTTAAAAATGAGCTTAAGCGTAACGCGGTAGAAACGTAGCACGTCTCCAGTCATAACCTGTAATTGGGGTTCTGCAATGAAAATTGCAGACTAGAACTTTAGAAGTAATTTTAAAAACCATGCAGTTTTTATGTCCATCGTCGATATTCATAAATTGAAAGAAAAACGGTGTTTGTAAGTGTAAATTGCCTAAGGATAAAATAGATTCACAACGCCTAAAATTGATAATTTATGAATATTTCCCATGAGCAAAAATATATTAAAAGATTGCGGTGTTAATAGCGAAAAAAAAATTTAATGGCCGTTTCGACAAACTTTGGCTTTGTGTCTAATGGAAGACATTAATATTTTGACCCAAAAACAAAACAATTTTTATGTATTCGTTTATTCCTGTGCACCGTTATACACTTTAACTAATTTAAAAGTTTCGCAAATCCCACACACCAAGATTTTGTCTTAATTCTATAAATATAATTATATAAACTTGTAAATTTTTTTTAAAAGAACTGTAGACTTGAAATATTTATTAAGGAGCTACTACGCCTCCGCTAAAACGAGCTTCCTAATGCTTCTGGTTTAAAACAAAGTCGCATTCATTAGCTGTTGTAGTAATTTAAAACAATTTAATCCAATAAATATGTTTGTTTAAAATATGACATAAAAAATATGGCAATATTGAAATCGTGTTGGAATAAACGATCACCATCAAAGAAGGATTCTCTATTAAGCTGTTTATGTAAGAATATTAAATACACACAAAAAGAAATATAATGGATTAAGTGGAACTTAAATTCGTAATTTTTACGCAGGAAATGGAAGTTTTATGACATAATTATTCAAATTATTTTTTTTTTGCTATAAAAGTGTAGATTTATTTTAAAAGAACTTGTCAAAAAAATAAAGTCATTGAGTTTATCGATTATTTGTGAATAAATTAACAATAAAATGTAAAAAAACCTTAAAGTAACACTAAATGACAATTTTGTCCAAAGTTAAATGTATATATTTAGTTTGTCATATTTATTACTGAATATCCCACTCGTGTCATTTTTAAACCTCTGACTAATTCCCATATTTTGTAGTTTTAAACATGTTTTTGCAATAAGTGGCTTGATAATTAGAATTGTAGGTTTCCACTGTATGAAAATAATGAGCAGCCTCTATAAAATATTTTACGAATTTTTTTTAATTAATAGCCATATGCGTCAGACACCAGATACTGCATTGATAAGTATTTCAATGAAGTTTTATCTTTAAAAAAATAATACCTGCTATAAGTATATTATAATATATTAGAGATCTAATTTTAAAAAATTGGGTAGTTTTATAAAAAGGTAAGTCAAATAAATAATACCAGAAACTTGGTTTACAGTTTAAGTTAATAGAAGGTCAACGAATGTTTATATATCGTTTGTTCTTCCTTAATTACAGACGAAGTCCTATCAGGTTCTTATCGCGATGTCATACGTTTCCCTGTTCATACGACCGCAGATGGACATTAATAAATTCAAACGAGTTTGTACAAAATCTTGAAGTGTTCGAGGACATATAAATCCCATGAGACGTATTTAATTCGGCAATAAAATCGGCGTTGGACATATCGTAAAGATCAATCGATAAACTGTTTTGTTTAATCAGCCCCAGAGACTCGATGGTGTATTTTTTAATTTATAATTTAGTTTTTGGATTATAGTTCCCGCTGGGACGGCATTCCAAAATAATATATGGATGCACAAATTTCCAGAAATTTTCGTTCCGATCTGTAAATATAATTTATGGTATACTTGGTAATAACACGTTTTAGCGTTTGACGTTTATTTTCGATGTCTTCTTGTAGATGATATATGTTGAAGAAGCCGTGATCGGTTGGAATTGTTGCATACTAAATTATAATCACTGGAACTTCGTACTAAGTTAGTATATTGGAGAGTCGCCTGTCAACGGAGTCGCTAAGCCAAAGAGCTTATTTATAGCGGAACGATTTGATAATTACGTACTCTTGAAATAAATTATCATAT
This sequence comes from Atopsyche davidsoni, assembly GCA_022113835.1. Classification (NCBI taxonomy): domain Eukaryota; kingdom Metazoa; phylum Arthropoda; class Insecta; order Trichoptera; family Hydrobiosidae; genus Atopsyche; species Atopsyche davidsoni. The sequence continues at coordinate 13,879,699 of JAILWY010000005.1, read as the reverse complement.
TATGTTTTCATCAATCACCATTGGTTGGGTTGTTGCTCAGTGGTTAGGTCATTTGCTGTTGATTGAGAGATCTCCCTTTGATCCCTTTCCTGACAGGTGAATTCCAAATTGATATTTTTGAGCTGATGCCTGTTTTATTTCATTTGATACCATTTACTTTTACAAGTGTTTAGAAAAATAATAGAGGTAACTTGTAAACATTAAAATAATATAATGAAATAAGTAACTTTTTATTTATATCTTCACATTGAGAAGATATCTCAATGTGAAGATATAAATAAAAAGTTACTTATTTCATTATATTAATGGATCTTCACCATGCAAATGCCTTGTCCCTCAACAACATTAAAATAATTGTTTCATTGGAGAACCCTAGTATGCCTATAGATTCTTCTTTCCCACATTGATTAAACTTGAATGTCACCCAGGAAAAAAATCATTGACAAACAAATTTAAAAATCACAAACAGTCGATTCATGCTGATGAATTGATTTGTTTCAGTTTTAAAAATATTGCAGGAAAAAAATCACTCACAACCCGGCATGTTTAATCAAAGCTCGACTGTCAATCAATCACCTTGTCATTACAGTTCATGAAATAATTATGTTTGATACGATTACTGTGCGCCAGGAGCCGTTGTGATACTAATCACCAGTTGCTCCAAATGAATATCTCTAAATGGTACAATCCACAATGGTCTTGGCCGTCACCGCGCAATAACTACCTAGTAATTAAAATACAATACTAAAAGTAAAAGCAGATAGCGAACGCAGATAGTATTGAATCTACGGGGCGCCTTGGTAGGCGATGCAAGTGTCATGTGCGGCTAATGACAGCCTCGTATGCCTGTCTTAATAACTATATTACTTTGATGATAGTTCAAATACTGTACGTGAATCGTATTACTGAATAATAAGTATCACTACGATACTTATTATTCATCGATACCCGAGTCTTTGCATTTGATTGACGTATGATATCAAGGGCTATTTGAATTGATATTTAATTTACATGGTTACTTTTAACCATATTTTATTAGGAAAGTTTATATAATTCAAAATGAATTGCATTAGCAAGTGTGTATGTTACCTAATGCAATAAATCAAAGGTGATGATGCAGCAATAATTTAAATCTAATCCAGATTTTCCACTGATTTAAAAAAAAAAACATATATTGTAAATAAGTCTGAAACTTATGTTGTAGGTTCATAAGTGGTTTTATTTTTATTTGTTTGTTCTGTGTGAATTCAAATGGATTTGTCTTGTCAATAAAATAATTGATAGATGTCGCGTTGTATTTAGGTTGTGCATTCAAGGGACGATAGTGACACTTGAAATAGATTTACGAGATAAAATTATTATTATTGATTTAACGTTATGTCGAAATGTACGTCAGTTAATTAGTAACTTTAAAGTAATCACAATTCATTAAATAAAGTAATTAACAATTTAAAAAAAAAAACTTTTGAAAGAGATTAAATATAGTATATATAGATTAAAATATATAATAATATCATAGGAAGTGTTTTCACGTGAGAGTGGGTGTTGCCCGGGGCGGGTGTCTCTACTGCGGGGCCTCCGTTATTTGTTTTTTTGTTTCATTAAGACAGGCATTTTTTCGTTTCGAGCTGAGTTTGTTTTTCGTTAAGCGTTCATTCCGAGCAAGGCACTTTTTCGTTTTTTTCCTCCACTCCACGTACGGTATTAAAATTGATATTAAATAACACGGTGCCATGCAATATCTCTATCAATTTCGTACGAGACTCGGCGAGCCCGCTGTATGGTTTGACACACTTTTTAAATCAGGGAATTGGACCTTGAAAATTAGCGTCCGCGAATGTGCGATAGCATCTGCTCGGCATATGCAAATTAATGAAAATCACAGACTTAATTGCAAGGCAAAATATTCAAGACGGCAAATAATTTTAGAGTAAAAGTCCAAAGAAGAACGTAAAACCGAAGGCAGAAGTCGCTCGCCTATACTATTACATTTCGCCGTTCCCTTTAGAACACTATTATCTGAACGACAGAATTAGACCTTGACTAATTAATGTGATGCTTTTTCATATAATCGATACACAATTACTTGATATAACTATTATTATCGGTTAATAACTAGGGGGTTTTAAATCATAGCATTTTGAACATACTTTTAACCGAAAACACTTTTATGAAGAAAATTTTGCAAATCGGTATTTGAAAAAAGTAAAACAGTTTTGTATGAAAACTAAAGTAGGTTAAATAAACGCCAAGATGTTTCTTATACGTCACGATTTTAAACGATAAATCATATACGGTGAACGGCAAATACTACCGCATGAAGTAAACCGATTCATTGCTGCATAAATATATAAATGTCTAAAATCTCACAGTATTAATTGTAAATATAAATGTCAAATATCAAATAATATGATAGTCCCAAATTATTGGTCGTTTGTAATTGACAATACTGATGTTACTGCAACGACGTGGACGTGGCGTGCATATGTCCGCGGACTAAAGAGTTAGTCAGTTTATAAATGTGTCGACTGTACGACTGCTCGTATAACACGCGCGAGTCTTAAGTGTGTTTAATTTGAAATCTGTGTGAGTACGATGTCGTATGTTCACTTTTAGACGATTCAAAGTAAACAAATAAAATTTACAAATGTAATTTCACTATTCGTAGAATTTGTTTGCATTTCTAGGAATCCCATAAAACGCATTCAAAATGTTTAATTCCCAACTATGAATATAGTTTTTTAGCCAGTTGGTTAATCATATTTGATATTAATTTAGTTTTCAATATAAATGTATCATTTTGATGTATATTATCAATGTATCATAATTTTAAACAATTAACCAACCCTCCAATAGTTAATATCCAGAAAAAGCTGAAAGAAGTACAAGCAAGTGATGTTAACATCGAGATAAACTGGGTGAGAGCTCACGTTGGTCTTGTTGGCAACGAGAAAGCTGACGAAAAGGCTAAAAAAGCTACCATAAAGAAAAGAGGACATTTACAATGGACACATGGAATGAAAGGTACACAAGCTCTCCCCAAGGGAACGTAACAAAGATGTTCTTTAATTCTGTTACGGACGCCGCAGTATACAGGAATACCTGCGGGATTAGCTTTGAATCAACCCAGCTCCTGACGGGTCATAGAGTGATGAGAAGTAAGAGCGACGACACATGCCCTTGTGATGATATTACTCCACAAACAGTGATCCACCTTGTGGGTTCATGCCCCATCTTTGACCTTCAGAGACACCAACTGGAGAGCCAATACCGACAGGAGGGCCTGTACCTGGATGACCTGAAGTCAGTGGCGAGACACCCGCAGATGACGAAGTCAGTGGATGGCTTCTTGAAGTGTGTCATCAGAACCATAAAGAAGATAAACCAGGGGGTGTAGCTTCAGTCACTCCCATATATAGCACAATTTCGATTGACTAGTTTGGAATGTTTCCCCAAATTGTGATGACAAACCTTGTATATAACAAGCAAGGTACCAAACCTACTAATATATATATATATATATATATATATATATATATATATATATATATATATATATATATATATATAAAAATGTATAAATTTAAGTTCTCGAAAATAAAATGTATTATTTTCAGCAAAGTCGTACCGATGCAGAAAATCTATTCATGTCATCATAACCACACACTTTTCAGTTGTTAATATTTGCTGAGTTTTATTAGGTACTTAGTGCTTGTATGTGACATGGTTTAACTCGATGTGGTCGGTCTTGTTGCAGGTTACCAGATATCGCGCAAGCCGTGCTCCGTGGGCGGCGCGCTGGGCACGTGCATGTTCGTGCAGGACTGCCTGCGCGGCGCGGGGCGGCACGTGGGGGTGTGCGTGGATGGCTTCATGTTCGGCTCGTGCTGCGCCGGGCCCGCCTCCCCCGACGGCCAGAAGACCCCCGGCCCGGGCTTCCCCGACCGCTCCACGACTGGTGAACACCACTCTTATTACTAACACGATTAGGCACATTAGTTCACACATAGAAGATGATTAAAGAAATTCTCAGAAAAATAACATCGTGATTTGTGTGGGATTTGAACCCACATCTCCAGGCTACATGGCCGGTGTACTGACCCTTGTACTAACGAATCACATCCATTAATCGAGAATTTTTAACAATCATACTCCTTTCACCAACCTTTCACGTTGGCATTATCAAACAGAGGTCACTAATAAAAACGAAAATGTGGAAAATCACTCAAGTATTTTATTCAAAAATATTAAAATGGAATTCCACCAAGTACTCTTTGTCAAAAATATTGAATTTCTTAATCATACTCTTCATATGAACCAATGTGCCCAGGCCAACCAATATACCTAACCTAATCCAACCCGTAATGGGTAATAAATACGCATCTGATTGACGTTCAATCCACAAAATAGACATATTTCATTTAACAGCAATTGCTCTTTATTCAATACACTAAAAAAAAAAAACTTTAAAAATAATACTGTAAAAAAATCCGAATTAAATTTGAATCATCGAGTTGCAAAACCCTCTCTGGAAGTATTTTATTATTTTTCAGTAAACTGAAAAAAATATGGTTTTAGTATTATTTCGAGCGATTTGTTTAGTGAAACCCATATGTTTAGTGAAATTTTTATAGGAAGCTAGATTGTCTAAAAAGTAATTTAAATATTTCAAAGAGGATATTCATCATGTAGCTGTGAAAGCATATTTATTAATTAAATAGATATTTCCTGAAGTAAAACTGTACGTTTATACACAGATGTGTATCGAGTTTCATATCACAATCATCAATATAATCGTTCTAGGAAGTTTATTATTATTCATATTATTAAACTCTATAAAAGGTGTTAGCTCAATTTCCTCTAGCAAGCAAGTAAACATTTACTCTGACTGGAAATTAGGAGCAAGCACTCGTTATAGCATTTGCGTTGACTGTGCAAGGAAAACATAATGTTTGAAACAATGAGCAGTAATGCTCGCAGCGGTCCTTCTATGCACTGTTTTTTTTTATCAAATGTAGGTTGACGCCATTACAGATGCATTGTTCGGGGTTTAAGAGTGTTTTACGGAAGCCCGGCTACGTACCGGGCAGCACACACTGCGTACTCCATATAAAGAATCACGAGTAAATAGTGTACGTATCCAAGAAATGGACTGTGTGCTGGACGGTCGACTAGACACGACCAAAGTTAGCAGGGCGTTAAAAATACTGTACATATTGGTACGTCAAATTCATGGAGTTTGATTTATTTAAAACGCGTCAAACGAATAAATTAACAATTTTTTTTTAGATTTATTTCTCTTTGTGGGATCCTCCCAACTATTTTTGTCTCATTTGTTTTCGAATATATAATATAATTGATCTATTCTCTTTCTCATGTAAAAATGTATAATAGTTGTTTTACAGAAAATAGTTTGGTTTGTAATTTGTTTAGTTAATGCAATTTATGTAGTTCATGACAATTAACAAAGCATTTTTATGCTAAAATTTGATTTAACATACATTATAAGAATATATCTGTTTCACGTGTATTAAAGTTAAACGAGAAATGTGTATATTGGATTACTTAATTATTGGGTTCGTTTGATTCTTATCGAAGAAGAATCTTTTACTTTTATTTCTGAAAAAAATAATTTACAAGTTATCCAAGTATAACTAGGAAAAACCAGTAACTATCTTGTATTATATGAAATAATCAAATAATTTCAATTTCAATAAACATAATTAGATTTTGATAGCTGAAAGTTATTAGAAACACGTTTGTCTATTATAAACGAATAAAATAAATTTTGTTGAATTGATTAATACACATAAACAAACGGACAGATATATATAATTTTATTCATGGCAAACTATTTAATTACTCAATCAATATATTATTTTAATTATTTTTTTATCTTCCTATAACAGTTTTTATGAACAATAATACTTTTCTTGGTGTATATAAATTTTAGTTTGTAGTATTCCACATATATCTTATTTACTTATTATATAGTTTAACTCAATATTAAATTATTATTTATGACACTGCTAGTTGTTTGAATTGTTATTACTTATTCGTTTGATTTGTCGAAGAAATTAGAAAGCAACAATAAAATTATACTATATTTTTAAGTAATTTAAAATTATAGAGAAAATGTTTTAAGTACTTGATGTCAGAATAGTTTAAAGATTGAATGAATCAGCTGTAAAAAGATAACTAAAACGTAAGTTTGTTTAGGTTTGTTTTTATAATTTTTTTCATAATAATTGGTAAGTTTAAGTCTAATAATAATATTTTGAGTGCATAACATGCTCACAACAAAAGAATGCTTAGAAATTTTACTCGAACTGTTATTTACCTATTTAAAGACAGAAAATTTCTTATCGTATCGAAGCCCTTAGAGAAAAAAAATGATTTGTAAATATACAGCAGCGGTAAACAGTACAGTCATGCAATGTTTACGCAGGTTTTGAATGCATTACATGCCTACAGTAAACGCTTCCAGGTTATTTGAAGTAGAAATTGTGCGTGAAGTTGCCCTCACTGTCGTCAAACGTAGAAAGTCTCGCAAACAAAGGTCGCGTTATGCTCGGAAGCAATTCCTCAGATTGACGTGAGCGGAGACAGCGCGGAGACAATGCGCGTTTTTTAATTAACAAAAACGTAATAAACCTTATACTTGTTACAAAAACGCGATTAGGTAATGACTGTGATTCTTCTGTGACACAACCAGTGTCTACTAAATATTAATTGAAGGCGTACTTATTATGTAGTATGTACACATGAACTCAAACCAAACGGCTACAAAAACTACTATAGTTTTAAAATCCACAGTAAGAACTCTTTCTCACAACCAATTGAGGTTTACAGTGCCTCTATAAGGGAAAAAAAGCTCTCGCCGTCTAAGTGAAAAAATCAGCCGTACATGACTCTTGAGCCCTAGAATACGTAAACAACAGTGCAATCAAGAATTTAAATAAAATAAAGTAAGAATATGTGAGATTTATTACCAAATTTTATAATTTCGTATTGTTAATTTGAAGTATCGTTGAGATAAAAAAAGAGTTTAGTATTTTGAAACAAATAAGAAAATTGCATATTAATTAAAAGAATAATACGCACCAAAGTTATGTTACTGAATGTCGTCTAAAATATCTAAATCTGAATTTTCTCTTAATTTAATTGCGTCCTAATAACCTATAAAAGAAATTGGATTCGAGTTTTAGAAATGACCACGTCAATGAATGGTTCACGATCGAAAATACTTAAAAAATATAACAAATAAGTATATATTACTGGGGAAAGCTAGTCGTGGTTTGTAGAAGATCAAAGTTTTATGATATATCATTTTAAACTTATTAAAAACGACGAAATCGTGATAGAAATATTCTGTTAGTTCAAGCTTCGCAGAGACATGTTCTTCGTTTCGGTTTTTTATTGCTCTTTTGGTATTTAAAATGCCACACTATTATTCTATCACTTCCCACTAAACGGAAATCAATTTAAAAAATAGGAACAAAAAACAGAAGCGGTTGAGTTATTCAACCTTTCTGAAATTACCTGCGAAATTGGTTTTGATTATTGATATATCGTATAGCTCACTCCATTGCCTGGGGCAACTCTTTTAGAATCAACATATCTGTATTAAGTTTTCATGCAAATGAGACACATCTGGGATGGTGTCGTTTTATACATCGATGTATCATATTTGGACAAGTCTTTCGATCGACGGCAGATAGTTGCTCTAAAAAAGCGTTAATTGTTTTTAAATGTAAATTAATGCGCTATTAAGACTCTACTGTGCTATTATTGAGAACTACAGTAAAAAATGCAGAGAAATAATTGTTTCAACCTTTCATTGAGGTGTTTTATTTTTACGTTTGCAATGATTTCAACCGTGATAAAAGTCTTTCAATGTGGTATTTTTTAATTAAAAAAAAAAAAAATTTCTTCAATTTATGCAATATATAAAATAAATATCTACAACCTTCACAATCCTTTGAAGTCATGGATTGGATGTTTTCAATACTCACCGTTAGTCACCGGGAAGTACTCTGATATATTTAAGTATGACAGCGCGAATTTCAGACGCCACGTATATTTTACTCGAATGATCATAAATTCAATGCGTCTTGGGCAGAAGCGAATATTTTTTTTTTTTTTTAGTAATTTTATATATTCGGATATAAATAGCTTTAAAAAGCTTAAATTTTGGCTGTGACAAATTTATGACAATAATCACCCATTCTCATCTCTCTCTCCCATTAACAACTTTTCATTAAATTGCATGTTATTTTATGAATCCTCACCCAGTTTGATAATTCCACCGTGAATGGTTGGCGAAACCGGTCACCAATAAAAATTAACATTGGAAAAATTATTTAAATATTTTATTCAAAATATTGAAAATGATAACAGATTGTTCCTTAATTTTTTAATTTCTATGTGTAAAATGAATTTATGAATAGACCGTAATTTTGATGTTTTGTTTTATTTTACGTTGAAATAAATTACTGAGCTGAGCACCATTTAGATAGTTTTCGATTTACACGGTTTTGCGTACAAACATTTCAGATTTCGATGTACACGGTTTTCTAAGGAACCTATCTTCAGAGTAAAGCACACACATGTACCAACAAATTAAACAACGGTGTAGCCATAACCAGTAGTTTTTGTGAGATTCTGCCGATATTCACTGGTATAAGGTTACATCATTGTTCAATTTGTTGGTACGTGTGTGGGGCGCTTTTTATGAGGGTATTGGTACTTGTTTTTTATCCAACCGCCAAAATTGTTTAATGTACATGTACTCGCAGAGATAAGAATCTATCATATGACAAGGAGTCCCGTTGTGGCGTTTATTTCGTTCCTTTGCAGATTTCCATGACCGCTCGATTCGTTGGGTTAGGTTAGGTTAGGTACAAGTTTTTTGGTGTTCGGATAAAAAACAAGTAGCGGGGTATTTTCCGTATGCTATATTTCAAATGAAATGCTAACATGTCTAACTTGTTCGGTTGCAGTGTCGAGCTACCGGCCCATGATGACGGTGACGCGGCCGTACAGGCCTCAGGGGCCGCAGAAGGCTCCGGGCACGGCGGCTCCAGCTCGGCCCTCGGCGCGGCCCCCGCAGAGGCCCACCTTCGTCACGAGGCCCACGGGGGGCGCCCGGCCCGCTCAGCCCGGACTCGAACCCGCGCCCGGCCAGCGCCCTCTCGCGGCCACTAGTCCCAGCAACAAGATATCTAGTCTCAGTCTCGGCAGTCTCGGCAGTCTCGGCCAGGCGGGAGTCCCGGGCCCGCAGAGGGGCACGCCCAGGCCCGCCGCAGCCACCACCGGCGACATGGAGCCGCAGGCGAGCGTCGGCCTAGGTAAAGCCACACTCCAGCATGCGAAACCACGAGCCGCTACTTGCTGGAGTGGAGGCCTGTGGACGCCACCGGAAGGCGCTTTTCTCTTCTCCGCGAGAGCCTCATTTTAGTTCGACGCTGCACCGCAGAGTGGCGCTAGCTAACGCAAAATATCTCTTCATATAAATGTCGGATGAGTTCCTCCATCCAGCTTAAATTTAAAAAAAATGTGATTTCTTTGTGAACTATGATCGTGTTTAAAAATGTAAATATTCCAATCTTGCGGTGCAGTGAATTGAACTAAAATATACCTTTCTTCTGAGAATAACATTGTTGAAGCTGTATTCGTCATTAAATATTTTTTCAAAAAAGACGAATTGAAGTGGGTTTGATACTTTTACTTTTAATTAACGAAAAAATGGTTTAATTGGCTTTTTCGAAAGCTTCATGGGTAACATTTGAATATTATTTTTTTTTAAATATTTATTTTCCTTTAGTATCACATCTGAATACTTTTATCGGTATTTAATTTATCTTAGTAACGTAAAATAATTACTTTGTAATTACTCAAATTTTTATTTATTATAATTCTATTAAAGTAAATGTGTTTTATTTTCAAAACGACAATGAAATGAAGCTTGCTTTAATTATGACCCGTGAAGCTTATTCATCAGTGAACATTACAAAAAAAACATTAAATATAATTTTTTGACTGTACTAGTACGCTCATAACTAAAAAATATGCGATATGAAAGCCTTGTTTAATTAGTATTGCCAAGCCTGATGCTATTCTACTGTTATCGTATTGTGTTAGTAAATAAGGTCATTATTATTTTTCAAGGGGGAGCTTGGGCATCGCGTCCCGGCGCCAACATCAACACGGTGCACTGGCAGGCGACGACCGAGCCGAATTTCATAACGAAGCCTCGACCGGCATCCTGGGAAAAGCCGTCCACGGGGAAGCCCAAGCCCACCAAGAAGTTTACGACGACGACGAAACCGCACACGGTGAAGACGACGCCCCACCCCAAGCCCTACACGCCCAAGCCCAACAACTACAACTACAACAATAACAACGCCAACAGCAACAACATCGACGTCGGCGACGACAAGGGGAAGCTCACGTCGACGGCGGCGCCCCCGGGGCAGGGCCGGCCCGCTGCGCCCCCCGGGCCCACCCCCAGCTCGGGGCCCATCCCCACCACGGCGGCCACCAGGGACGTCGGTGAGTGCAACACCATTTTCTGATTCCCTTTAAAAAAATACAACCTTCCAAATATACGGTTCCAAAAGTTGTTAAAAAATATTTACTTTGGATTAAAATCTATTTTTGGGAAATATTTTTTAATGGAATTTCATTCATATTTTGAATCTATTAAACCGCTGACAAGGATTTATAAATAAAATAAAATTTACCGATTGTTGATTACATTTCGAAAAATATCTTTTAACAGCAAAAAAACAAACACATTTTTGTTATCTAATTGATATTTTTTTTATTTAATCAAAAAATTCTAATTGACCTTGTCATTTACTTTAAATTAATCATAAACATTATTTATTTGCTATAAGTATTCAAATACATACAATTCAAATACAATTAAAAAAAGAGAAATAAAGCTGGGAGTATTGGATTTCACAAACGCTTTTCAAATATAATAAATTTGAAGATGCCTCATTTAAATTATTAAAGTTTGATCTTTTTATATCAAAGTAGCTATTAATTCAATTTAAATAGGCCGTGTAAACAAAAAACCGGGATTTTTCTGTTGAATAATTATGTATTGTACAACAGAAAAAAGCTTTTGTCTTCTCAAAAAGCTCAATGCTAAGAGAAGTTAAGACTTACAAAGACTTTGGAGATACTTTCTGCTTAATTGTACACTCAATGCTAATAAATTGTCTGAAAATAAACAAAAGCTCTTAAATTAAAACCATTGATGTTTAAATAAGTGGCAAGATTAAAGTGGCTGATATACACTTTGAGCTCCAAGCATTACTACTAAAGCATTTTTATTTGGCAGTTATTTTGTATGTGTACTTGAATCCACTTCATGGTCCAATGGCTAACATGATTGGCAAGGAGACCACGGAATCCCAGACTTGATTACAGCTACAGCAATAATATATTATATTTCAGGTATTATAAATCTCTTACACTTATCGAGCTGTGTGATTTTAAACTTAATGTTCTCTAGACTATGCTAAAAAGTACGTGTTTATTTTTAAAAAATAACAAAAGATTTATAAAGCAAAAAAAACAAACAAAATATGTATCCGTTTATCTAAAAAGCGTCAAAGCAAATTGTTGTCGAAGTTATGGATATTACAATAATGGATCAAACATTGTTTTTTCAGCATATCAATATTTTTGTAGGATGGTTGTATTTTTTTTGTTGCATATAGGTAAAAAATAGGCTTTCACGTTGTGCCTGTAAAAGCGCCGGAGACCTCAAAGCTTATAGAAAGGCTTTGATATTTTAGATATCAAAAACTCAAAAAAGATTACCAAAATTGTTTATATCCTATGGGAAAAAATGGACGGACATTATGAGCTTTGTTTTCGTAGGGAGATAAGAATAAGTAAATAACCATATTTTAAAATAAAATAATGTTTTATGAAAATAAGTGATATATTATAAAAGCGTTTACCGTTGCTCTATGACATAAATGAACGATATATTCGCAAACTTTTAAAAATTACTTAGCTATACGGCTTGGGTATTGTGCTTGATTTTATCATTTAAAGTTCGTCTTGTCATCTTGATAGGTCTAGCTCAATTTCAAAAATATTTATTGATTTTCTAGCCAATTATTGATTTATAATTATTTCCACCTTTAACGACTGTATTTAAAAATATTTCTAAAAAATATAAACAAATGTTTTTTAAAACTAATTGTTTTTGATTTTATATTAAGTTTATTCATGTAACGTTTTTCTGCTAGCTAGTACTTTTGAAACGAACTTTAAACAAAACTCAAAAAGGTTGACCTTTACAAAAAAGTGCCACTGGGGTTGAACAAGCCCACCCCTATTTTGCAAAGGCAGCGTATCAAATACAATACAGGTAAAAAGCAAACCAAGCGAAGTCGCAAAACGGCGTCATAAAACTTTATCAATTTTTAGATCTCTCCCGGCCGAAGAAACTCTGTTTACATTTGGAGTTCCTCGGGTTGGCAGGCTGCTTGGCCGCCTGGTCTGAAGGGCGGGGCCGGAGGTTTCAGGGGTGTTCTCACGAAGGTTCTCTTTGCAGAGTGCGGAGTTCCGGCGCTGTTCTCGAGGCCGGAAACGCGCATCGTGGGCGGGAAGGACGCTTCCTTCGGACGGTGGCCCTGGCAGGTATGACTTTTGATGATAACTTAAATTCGGGTCAGAGGCAATAATGGAAAATATTCTGGGAATATTTATTTACCCAATGCCTTGAAGACCGACTAGATGTGTTAGATTATGTTGTTAAAAAAACTTAATATTTCAATGATTTAGGTTTAATCTTGTTGAGGGACAAGGCATTTGATTCGTGAAGATCTGTTATTATAATGATAAAAGTACCTTTGTATTTTGTCTTCACTTTGAGTTTATTAAAATTATTTGCATTACTAGTTTCGACTTAATACACTGGGTCATCATCAGATGCTTAACTAAACTCTATTGGGTCGAAACTAGTAATGCAAATAATTTTAATAAACTCAAAGTGAAGACAAAATACAAAGGTACTTTTATCATTATAATTATGATTTAGGTTTAGTTTGAGCTGTGGGATGTTGTAGCTTATAATTTCCTTTTTCACACGTCAACAAAACATGGTGATTTTAAATATTGATATCTTAGAATATAAGTGTGAAATAGCTATAAAAAAAATAATAACTACTTTTAAAAATATGGATAGAAAGTAAAAGTAAATATTATTTAAACTACTTTTATATTTTAAACCCAAAGGTATTTCAATCAATAAACACATTTGTTACTATACGTAAGTTTGATTTATTGACTCTGGTTTAAAATCTTCCAAAACAAGTCTAGTCTTAAAAAATATAGTTATTTTAAATTATAAGATGTATCCTACACTTCAGTCGAATATATAGTATTTTATTGTATGTGTACTTGTTGAAAATTAGTTAATTTTTTATGTTTTTATAAATCAGTGTGTTGAGTAACGAAAAGACTGGGCTTAACTTACTTATTATAAATTAAAAATAATATTTTTTATAAACATGAAAACACTATGGAATCATTACTTTAGAAAAGTCTGACAAAGTTTTGATTTTGTCACAAATCTCACGAATTAAAAGATGAGAATATTTATCGTACACGTGCTGCAAGGAGTGTTATTCAAGATATTTATATCTCGAAATAATTATTTCTTCTCCTTAAGGCAACACGATATTCTTTTTACTGGAGCACTTATATGTCGCGCCGGATATCAAATATCTAATATCCCCAGAAAGATAAAGAACCTGTTACTTAGGAAAATAAAATATATTTCTTTAACATGAGATCCGCCGGCGCTGGGACGTCACATGACAAAATGTCAGATGGATATGAACGAAATCAACTGTCGGCATTTTGTATGCATCCTATTTGACGATTTGACTTTGAATATTTTTACATACTCCGGGCTACGGAAACTGGCGTTACGAGATATCTTTTTGTATTTTCCGACGCATTTTTATTTGCCTAGAACAAGTTCTTATAAATATTTCATTGTATCTAAAACGTTGAAAATGCTGCGAGTAACTGCCGATAAAAATAATTTACTTGTCAAGCGTATGAATATTCTTCTTTTATTTATATGGCGATCTAAACTTTATCAATTGCAATAACAACATTTAAAAAATGACTAGACATGTAATATAATATTTTATACTTATAATAGGTGGTACAAAATTATAATTATTTTTATAAAAAAACCCTGAAATAACTTTATGTGGTAAGACCGCGGACTCCTGATTAAGAAGTTCCCAGTTCATCTATTTTATAAGGCTCTTCCGTTTTATCCGTTGTAGTTTGGTTAAAAATAATTTGTATTGACATGGCATGTGTTTAAACAAACTGGTTTTTAAAATTATTATAATAAATGCCATAAAAGCGAACTAGTTTTAGACTTGAGTATCTGTTTCAGCAAAACAAGAAAAACGAATAATTTCCTTGTAATGTTTTCATGCATTTTTACATTAATTTATACGTAATGCCGATTTTTTGCATTTTTAATGCACTCAAAGAACTACGATCTTGTTTAAAATGATGCCTTTGTAATGCTTTTATTGATAAATTACTTAACCTATACTTGCATTCAAGAGCCACAAGTAAAAAAAATACGACAAAAATACATTGAAATAATATAATTGGATGAGTATACACATTCAGTAAGAAATAGTAATAACTGTTATGCCAAAAGACTTACATACGAATACTGTCGACAGTTTTTGCAAGGTGAATATAGGAGGATACAAAACGACTTCATCAAAGTCTCTTTAAGTTCGCTGTTGTCTCAGAGTTCCCGGCCGGCGAGGCTGTCAGCTGCAAATCGATTCATAATGACGCCCCCGCTTGAGAGATAAAAGCCGAATCGCTCTGACGTCTCGGCTATCGTAAATATTTTATTGATTACTCAGCGAAGGGGAAAAACTCCGACAGATCTATCAATCTACGTTCTGCTGTGTTTACTTTTTACCTAAGTTGGGAATGTAAACAACCCACTATTTTTATATATCCCTTGAGAGGATTAATTGTCGCAAAAACGAACGATAAAAACAAATAATCTTTTTTATAATGGGGTAAAAGAAGATACGTTTATGCGATTAAGAATTTAGGAGTTTTAATATATACATACTTAACCTAACCTATGTGTCTATAAATACGTAAAATAGTTTTATATTTTCATCCCTTAGCAGAGTTATTATGATACCTTATTATTTTTCATCTTGTGGATAAAACTTGCTTGTATAAATTTGTAAAAAATTTTTTTTTGAAAGTATGCAATTTGAGACGAATTTGTAAATAACAAATATGTACACAATAGTATAGTTGTTCTTTAATAAAAACAAAGAGACAAGATGATTTGAAAGTAAAATGTTTACTATGCAATAAGAATCACAGACAACCCCTACATTTCCGAGCGCAGTTGGTATAAAGAATTATTTAAAGTACTCCCTCTCCATCTTGGCTCGCAGCTGCCTGCGAAATCTCACAAACACAAAAGGCCAACAGACAGTTCAAAATGGAAGGTCTCCGAATGAATAAATATAAGGTTAATGCAAATAAGTTTTGTTTATCCGGTCGTGCTTTCAACGGGAACAGTGTCCGTCCGAGACTTCCCCGGCGGAGACAATCGCAATAAAAGGAAATCCCCTCGGCGGGGCTTCGATTCCCCGCCTCTTAGCAAACAATCTCCCATAAAAGTTGTCCTTGCGAGTTACTAAAGGACTGCTCGGAAGAAAGCTTTTCGCTGCATGGCGGTTTGTTTCATACATCTATATCACACAATAAACAACACGCACTAACCATGTGTTGAAATATATTCACATTCACTCGTTAATATTGAATAATTGATCATTAATCCCACAAAACGCCTTGTTGGCTAAATAATATGATACTTTTAAAAATTTTAGCATTATCAATATTTTGATAATGTCAACGTGAAAGATTGGCGTATCTGGTCATCAAAGTAAGAAAAATCACAAAAGTATTTTACTTTATTATTAAAATGGAATTTTACCAAGAATTTTCTGTCAAAAATATTAAATAAATGATATATTATTCTTAAATAAATAGAATTTATATCAAACGGCGTGTAAATAATCCATAAAATGTTTTACTTTCTATATTTTCATATTTCGTAGAAGTCATTATAAAAAGCGTTTTTTATTAAATTAAAAATATAGTAAGTGACATATTTTTATACCAACGATATCTTTCAATGATTTTTTCGATATTTCAAAGATTTTTCTCCTTCAAATGTGAATCAATTATTTAAAACCGTAATGTATTTTACAACCTTTTTGCACAGATATTTTTCAATAGAGTTTGAGGCTATTTAAGCTCAACAACATAAACAAAGAGAATACAGAGACGTGTAGCACATGAATACCAGGAATACAAGTTGGGTTAAAATTAGGTTGCGCTACTTTTCTGACGACAACTCTAAATACAGCTCTCACGTTTAGCTTACGAAGAAGGTTGCATTTCTCAAGTTGGATTACGGAGGTTGTATTTCTTGCAGCTGTAACGACCGGAAGAGATCGCGAGGCTCTGGCGCATTGTCGATGCAAATCCTCCCGCCATCTTGCAACTTATGTAGCGCGAACTGAAGGGAGTGTAACTCTGTCAATAACAGGTTATTGTGAGGGTTGGCTTGTTTTTTTTTAAGAACTGGTGACTATTATGCAAGTACTTAATGCTATTCATATTTTTTATTGAAACCAATAATGATCGTGTTTGGAGAATAATATAATATTTACTTATTAATAGTTTATGAATCATACTAATAAATTTGGATGGATCCTTGTAATAAATCCCACCGTGGGCCAGTTTCTTGAAAGTTTTTTTTACCAACCGCAAAGTTGCGAATTTGAAATAAAAAAAAACCTTCCAAACAAAATAAATTGAATGCGCTTGAAGTATTTATTTACTTTTTTGTCATTTGTTTGTGGTTTCTAACTTTTCTTGAATAAAGTATTGGAATTCTCGTGAATTTTACCAGTAGAGCAAAATATGAATTAAATTTAAGAAGATATCAATACCGGTTCAAATCGTATTCGATTAAATTTTCTGACATACGAACTAAGATAAATTATTCTGGGATTCGGCTGTCAAGACTAGGATCAAATGAGTTATATCATTAAATTGAATTCAACAACCAAATTTATAATTCAACATCGTTAAACAATAATCAAAAAATTACTTTAACTAAAACGTTCTTTGGTTAATACTTTCTGAATGGTCTTTAGTTATGTTTTATATTGAAAATATATTTTCTTCTCAAAGTACGTTTGCATTTGTATGATATATTGAAAACAGAATCGCTAGACTATTTTTCTAAAAATAAACAGCAGAGCTTCCATACCAAATGAATGACAATAATATGCAGTTAGAATGGGAAAACTTTACCCATTGTTGGAACAATAGGGTAGCAGTCGGAACCGGTTGTCCTTTTTCCAATAAACTGGTCGGAATAGTCGTGCAGACAATGGGGATGCTATGGCCCGAGGAGGAAAAATCAAACCGCCCTCGAACTACAATAAAAGGCAAATATTGCAATCACCTTTCACCCCCTAACAGCGAAACTTTTCGTATAATAACTGGTGAGACTTTATTCTTGAATTTTTATTATTATTTAAAATAATTCATTGATTTAATAAAGGACATTTATTTTAGGTTACTCAATTAATATAGAAATGTAACGTATATAATTAAACGATTTTGTGATACAGAGTTTGTATTGATATTAAATGATAAAAATATTCCAAGGACTATTAAAAATATTTAATAAATCGGGATTTTTTATCCATACAGGTAAATTTTGTGCATAATATGCTTTGTTTTAAGATAGTCAATTTATAAATGAAACGACAATAAAAATCTTTAAGAATAGTGTAACTGTTGTATGAGACGTGCACCCACTGGTGCAGTTGCAGTTACGCCAGTTTTCTCGTCGTTTCTTCTGCAAATCGTTTTCTAAAAACTTCGAAAAACTTAAATCATTATAAAACACTTACCTAATCTATTACTTCTAACATAGAAACATGAATGTAGTGTACGTTTTCAATAAAATTTCTTTAAACGTTGAAGTGTCTCGGTGTGACACAGTGGAGTATGAAGGATTATGTGGTCTCCGTTTTGTTTACTAAGTCAGTTTATGTGGATGGAAGAAGGAAAGGTCCCAAAGGAAAAACTCTAGAATAAACAGAATCCTCGCAGGCACACAGTCCCCCGCTGCTGCATTTGATCGTTTGAAAAACCACGTTTATTTAAGGACAGATAAACTTTTGTGAAAAAAGAAGAATGAAATCTTGATTCTTTTATTAATTATCTATCTATCTTCTATATATATATAAAACACAAACTTAAAAACCGGTGGTTATTTGGCTGCTATAGGCTTTAGAACCACCCAACCGATGTTCCCCAAACCGGTTTCATTTAAAAGCCAATAATACTGAGGTGGTTTAAAGCTACTTAAATCAAACAATTAATAATCAAATTCGGTTTTTTAATTAAGTAGATTTTCGACATTTCCCATACAAAAGTTTCACAACTAATAAAAAATGTATTTTATTTCTTTATTTTGCGTAGTAGCACGCACCGGGTATCCGCTTGTTTTAAATAAATCTTGTAGTTTCTTAATTAATAATTAAAAAATTAAAGTTTTCACCATCGAAATGATACTTGAATAATAATATTCATTTGTAAACATCTGAAGAATATTATTTTTTTATTTTATAAAAATACTAATAATAATGTAAATGCAATATATATTTTTTGTCAACTCAATCATAATAAAAAAATAATATCAAACTCATCGAAAATAATGATACGTTTCTATACGTTTGAGAAAAGAATTGCTTATATAAATAAAAAAATTAAGTTAAGATCAAAATGCGCTGATCATATAATACAAATAGGTATAAGAGAGCATATTCATTTTCTCGTTAAATGAAAGACTTATTAGAAAATATTAAATTGAACTAGAACGGAAACAAAAAGTATTTTCAGCAAGTACCTGCAATTCAACGGAAACGGCTTGAAAACACTGTTTTTTTTAGCAAGTAAACCGGAAATGGGTTTTGTGGACCAAAGTTCCAAGATGTTCTCTAAAAAATACATGGCGATCGCTGTAACACTGGCCGGGGCAGGCGGCCAAAGTTCAAACTGATTGGAACTGTGCACACAGAGCCTTGCAAAAGTTTCATACTTCCTCAGTTGGGAACTTTTGCCGTACACCGCTTACTTTAAAGTCACTCCCTCGAGGAGCACGGAGGCTGTGTTGCTTTACTTAAGAATACACGGTCAAGCATGTGACTTTATAAAACTCAATATACACTCAAAATAGTTTACCAAACGATGTCAAAGCCAATACGTCTCAATCGGCACTCAATCTTGGTGGTTCTGAGTTAGATTGCACACACACGTTGTTTTAATTATTTTTCTTTTTAATTTCCACACAAAATTTATTCATAATAAACAATAAACGATTATGGTTTTTACTTTATATTAACATAAAAAGTGGAATATTTGTCTTTTGAAAGAGGAATATTAAATCCTAAGATATATTTGTATATAGATACAGTAATACCCCGCTTTGCGCGAGGGATACGTTCCGAAAAAATTCGCGTTAAACGAAATTCGTAAATCGGGGTTTACGATTAAACATACTTACAAAATCAAAACTTAACACAAAAAAATGAGAATCATTTTTTTTCTAATGAAAAATACATATATTGTATTATGGGTAGCCTTTCTTTTACCTTCTTGTAAAATACGTTCATAGCACCCAACGCTGTTTTTAATTGTTAAGAGAAGTCAATGACTACATTATGTTGATACACATTCTTAAAACAAGAAATTCGCGTAATGCGAGGCATTTTAACGCGAAATTTGAAATTCGCGTTATAGTGAAACCGCGCACAACGGGGTCGCGTAAAGCGGGGCATTACTGTATATATATATATACAAAGCAGACATAGAATCGAATCTTGGAATTCTCCCGAGCATCTAATGATCAATTTGATAGCAGACTAAAACAACACATGTGTACAACGTAAACGCGCCTGAAATATATCAACGTTTTCACTATAGTGTTATTCCATCAATGCAACAGAGAGAGGTTACAGCCAAAGTTATCTCGATCTGTTCGGTGCCGATCAGTGGCACTGACTCCGCGGCACCATTCGCGCGGCTCATCACGACCCGACCGTTGCCGGGGCTGTTGACATGTTTATGCCTCCCTCCGGAATAAATAATGTTTCATTTATTTTATGACATAAAAGAAGACCAAATTTTCAAAAATATACGAGCAAAATTTTACTACGTCAGCCGTAAGGGATGATAAGTGGGAAAAGTCACCATGTTAGAGAAAATAATACCCTTTTCGCTCTTTTATGTTTAAAAAGCCGAGTACTACGTATATATTAGGACCATATTATAACGAAAGTTAATGATGATGAAAAACAACCTTCAAGCATTTCTTTAATTCGACTTCTAGTAAATATTTACACTTGTAATTTTAAAAAGATCTTTTGTTCAATAATTCTATGGCGCAAGTCGCCATACCTCGACGAGAAAGAATCCGACGGCTCGGGAATTCCTCGAGTATTTATAAAGGCCTTTGTAATGAATACGGCTTGATCTTTAATTTAGTATGAAGGATTGACTGAATAAATATATTCAATTTTTGCTGTATGTTTTATTTATGTGGAGACACGTGCACTTGAATATACAGGAAAGATATATCGCTGATGTATACTGCGTCGGTGATAACGTGTCTGTATTCATGAGACTTGATAAATGGCAATACATGTAATCTGGAAATGAATAGCTAAGACTGATTCATATATTGGATACGTATTATATGCTAGATATTAATATATTCGGGGTATTCATCAAAATGTCAGCCATTGTCAATCTACTGTGAGTTGAATAGTTTCCCACGACTTTTCCACCCTCTTGATTTCCTGCAATATATACGGCGTGATATCATTCCTCGTTTCTAACGCTCATATCTCAAAATAATTGGTTTACCAAGATTTTGGGTTGCTTTTGGGCTATTATTTTCACTGTTTATTTTTATTAAAAAAGCCCAGACACTTTTGTAAGTACGAGTATATATGTTCTTTTAAAGAGTTTTATTAAAAAACTTTTCTAAATAAGTCAATAAACAATTATGTACAAAATTACTCAACATCAATAATATAAATAAAAAAATAGCACAAAGAAAAATAAAATTTCAACATATGAATAGAAATTAGTTTTCTGAGTATCTAATAAAATAACTCGTGTTATAAAATTATATACATATTGAACAATATTTACGTGGTTATTTGGCTAGGATTAAATGGTTAATATTTTAATTTTAAATAATCAAAAACAGTTTATTTGAGTTAATTTTATAGAAAATAGTTATTCTATATATTTAATTTAGAAAACGTTGGCACATCAAAGAAAAGAAATATCAATCTAACCTAAACAAACTAAATATACTCGTAATCTAAAATTTCTCGGCATAACACACAAGAAGCGAGTATTTACAGAAACAACGATCGTTAAAATCGTTTGATTCATTTTGTAAGAGTTTTTTTTTATTATTATTAAATATCTTTAAAAATTGCAAACTGTTTATACAGCCTCCAAGAATCAACTCAAGGGTTTTTGAGATCTTTGATTTCGTAAATATTTGTTGCTTTCTCAACGCGTTTCCAATGCAAATTGTTACTGCACATATATGTTAATATGGAGCATTTTCGCTTTCATCTTATTCTCAAAGTATTCAACGGGTATGTTCCGTAATACAAGACTGCTTTACATATGAAGTTGGCATTAATATTGTATGAGGAGAAAGAAAATTCAGGAAGCCTTGTGCTGGTAATGCGCTTTGGGGGTTCATCGAGTTATTTGACTGGAAATTCTAACGTCTGTTTCATAATTTACAGATATACTAGAGAACATTCAGGTGAATCATTATATTTAAATTAATTGTTCATTAAATAAAAAGGCAATTGGTTTAAACATCAACAATAAAAATCCTCGAATTATTTTTTCATGACACCGGTGGTATTCAAAAACCCATGTACATAACCCTAAACCTTTTAAATTTATAAAAAATATCCTCGTAATACCAGTTACATGAAATGTAAAAAGACGATCTTTTAAGCCTATCAACCATTTTTAGTTTTCTTTGTGACAATAATTTAATGGGAAAATGCTGAAAAATGATTTTATATTCAAAATTTAAAATCTGGCCAAAATCTGAGAGATAAATTATAAATTGAAGGATTTCCGTTTTTTGTAAGTACTAAGTCCTCTAATTGCGTTAATGATGACAGTGTTCTCATATAACAAGATTTAATATTAGTTCCAAAAAAAACTACTGGCTATTAATAAATTCTAAATAAATGGAAAATAGCGTAATGGCTAAAAAATCTGAGTTATTAGTAATTACATAAGAAATAATTGAAAAGCTGTACGAAATTAATGCAATGATCATTTTCAATTTTATTCTATAAAAATTGAATTCGTCTTTTTAAGTATTGAGTATGTAAAAAAACCCGCAAAGATTTGTCTATCCGAGGTAGAGGTGACCTCTAGGCTAGAGAACTAAAATGTCACGGGCCTAGGTCGGATAGAAATTTATTTCTGGACTTGTCCGATTCAAGTCGATTGCTACAGTGGAAATCGTACGAGCGTCTGAAATTTATTTGTTTTACCTCTGATTTGTAATACAGAGCATACAGTTGGATAAGTCACTTTCCTTTGTAGGCTTTGGAAATAGGACCGTGTACAGGTAAGTTTTTTTCAGAGATCGTCTTTAATTTTTTTATATTTCAGTAAATCAGAAACACCAATGCTTTTGATTGTGAGTTATTTTTAGTGTTTTTATTTAAATTTAAAGCGTCTCTGAAATTTATTAAAAATATTATTTATAAAAAAAAGAATTTATAAATTACATTCGAACATACTTCATAAGATTGACAACGCAAAAACATATTTTTTAATAATAATTATGTCATTTTCCATTTGTTTATTTCTTTATGAAGCTCTCAACCCTAAATTATCATCAGTGTATATGTAAGAGAGCTTGACTGCCTCTGACTGGACGCGCATTTATACATTTGACTGTAGTAGACAATTTGAGATTTATGGTGAAAGCGCAACTTATTTCCACGCAGTGCTAGGTAATTGCTCGCATATTCTTTTCAGCGATTTTAATTGACATTTTTCATAATTTAGAGATTCTCAATATTTTTTTAAAATTTTATTTAAAAAAGGCTTGCCTACTTAGTGCGTAAGTGAATTTCAATTAAAATTGTAAATTATTTCATCTCGTTCTTTTCCGTTAAAATAGACTTTGTTTTCACTTACAAGAAACATCATTTACTTGATTTCGTCACGGTGAATTCACTTCAGGGTGCTTTCTGCATTGTTCAAGGGAATACATTGTTTAGTGATAAACCAGCGCAGGTAGTCTGGAGACCGCGTTAAACACGCGGTTAGAAAGCCACTGAAGCGAGCGTTTTGAGCGTATTGTTCATGCCGTTTTCTAGGGTGTTAACAAACAAGATTCCTCCCGATTGTGCGCACAGAGCTTTGAAGTCGAGACTCGCTTGTTCCGGCAACTCACTCGGCCCACCTGCCTCGACGACGCTTGGAATAACCAGCTCACTCGTAAGCCGCGATTACAAATGTATCGCGCACCTCAGAGCGGCGCGGCAAAGACTCGTGATTCATTATGATCGAGTATTGTGCGCCTTGGAATTATTTCAGTAGAAGCGTTTTGTGGAATTCATGAAATTTATCTTTGGGTAGAAATATACTCGTGGTTTGATTATTGTGTCTATAAGTAAGCGCTACGCTAACTGATGTATTTTAGATATGTTAATGAAAGCATACCAACAGGATTTTATTCTAATTATTACCATAATTCAATTATAAAAAACATTTACTTGGTGAAATTATCAAAAAAAAATATTTGGTGTTTATTGCGTGTTTTGAGTTTGTGATTAATTATCGAGTACATACGAGTATTTCATAGATTTGAAATTGTATGTAATAGTTCAATAAAAAGGGTATTTAATTTGTGAAAGAATAACAGGCAAGAAAAGGAAAAAATGAAAAATCGATAGCAATAATTTATTTACTTACTTATTAGATGCTTAAAAACACACGATCTGCATTGTTTGCGGTCAGTTTTAATTTGTTTATTCAATTGTATAGTTTCGTTGCCGATTTCAATAAGTTTAAAAGGACTTAAAAGAAAATTTTATGCATTCAAAAATCCAGCTACGGTTTCGTCGCAGTGCCATTGTGTGCAGCTCTTCGTGGGGCCGAGCAAAAAATCTCACCTCGCTAAGTCGGGCTCTCGGGGTGGAAATTTAATTTCGAACCATTTAGCATTTCTCCCGCTCTTTCTTCAATACCGGCGCAAAATAAACAAGTCGGCGCTTCCGTCGCAGCCACCAAGGCGCGGAGAGAAATATGGCGGCTCCTGCGCCGGAAACCAGCCAATCTATGCGCCGCGATTGATGAACAATGAGATTATGTTTGAGAATGTTCGGTGTATAGTTCATTTAATGTAAAAGCGTGATTTGATGCCTGCTTTCTGAAAGACCGATTGAAGAAAATATTTTTCCAATTGATTGAAATAAATGGGGAATTCGAGAAAATGGAGTAAGCCTTCTACCATTTAGTCTACTCAGTGGATAGTCGATACGTGAAAAGTCAGAGAACGCCGGGGTTTTTAGTACAAATGTAAAAAAGTAAAATAGTATTGAATTAAAAATGCACCGGTTTGATTATAAACACAATTGTCTTGTGTTAGAAATCAAACCAAGAAACGTGAAAAATCTGTTTCGTTGATTCTAATCATTCTAGAAGTTATCTATCAATGCTTTATTGAGATATTACCTTGATATGATATACCAAATGTTATGTCGTCTCAGTTTTTCTTTATGGAGTCGAAACTTGGAGACTCAAGACAGCTACTATTGAGGCGGCAGGAAATGTGGCTGTATAGTAGAATCCCTAAGATACCATGGGTTGACCGCGTCTTGCACAGAATGCGCAAAGAAAGGGAACTCTTGACGTTTGTAAAGAAGCGAAAGGTCTCCTATTTAGGCCACATTTTTTGTAACAATAAGATGGCATCCTTCAGCTGATTGTTCACGGAAAAATCGAAAGAAATAGGGGTATTGGAAGAAGGAAGATCGCGTGGATGCGGAATTTGCTCCAGTGGCTGGAGATCGAAAGTGCAACCGGACTGGTGAGACTGGCCCAGATGAGATATGTTCGAGGAAATGGTCCCCAATCTCATATGAAGAAGAAGGGCGGATTGTTTTAAATGTAATTTATACTCCAGTAGTTAAAATACTGATCTGCGCACATAATACTAAAATCATTTTGATTAGAAATAAAATATATTTACACTTTTTTCTGGTAACGCTCAATTTAGAAGATCTCTTTATTTATCGAAGCCTTATTTTAGATTTTATTGTAACCGAAAGCTTGATTTTTGAGACAAGATAAATGTATTTTTTTCTATTGAAAATTATTAAAAAATATATAAATATTAAATTTTCAATAGCGTGAAATGAAATATAGCTTGGGCTCACATCTCCACTGAGGCGACATTCATCTCATCTCAAACACACTAAAAATAATACCCTGCCAAAAAATCGGGAAGTGAAGGAGGAAGATGGCGTCGCGGAAACCAAGATGGCGATGAAATGAAAAAGCGAGGAAAGCTGCCGCTTCGCCGTGACGGCAGCCGCGCCGGATATTAGCGAGGCGGCTGCTCCTGCCGCGACCAATGTATCGGTAGCACGGGGCCGACGAGAAGACAGCCCTTGCTGTCACGCGCATGATTTACTGCTTCCGCGTGAAATTAAATTACTTAGATTTATGACTTTGATTTTGGCATTTCAAATTGCCACTTTGCAGCAATAACGCTATTTAATTCGCATTATAATCGAATGCAGTCGTAATAAAAAATATATTTAAACAAGTAGTTTAATAAGGATGATTCTTAAACAAAAATTAATAATTTTTAATTTACAAGATTTTTTAAAATTTAAAAGAGCTTGTTTTATGCTTTAGATCCTAGTTTTTAAAAATATGAAATGCTATTTTTAGAAAATATTTTTTTGTTTAAGTTAAAATAACAAATTAAATTACCTGACAACGCCAAGCTTTAATGCTTGGCTCAATAGCTAAAGCTATTTATTTTTTATAACCCCTGAGGTTATTTCGAGTATTCATTAATAAATATAAAACGAATAACAATTCATTAATAAAAAAAAACACGCCTGTGTAGTTCGTCGGCATGTCCACAATGCAAACTCATTTGCGGAGAACTTTTTTGATTACTTGGAATTGATTTGGAATATTTGAAGATTTTTTATGAACTTACTGCAAGACGAGAGTCTCTGCTAATTGGTTTTCGATGGCCGCTGTCCTCGAGTCCGTCCGGCAAATGAAAATACAAGTCATACGCACTAATTTATTTCTAAGATATTAAAAATAACCCATACTTTCGCAAATGGTGACGTATTTCGTATTTGATGAAAAATATTACTCATACAAATCATTTAAGCAATGTTTGTTAAAAGAATATATATTTTTTAAATATTTGATAAAATGCTTGCTTCAATAAAAAAGTTCGTTATAAATACTTATTGTGTTTTTATGAAGCACTGTATTTATTTAGATTAATAGCACACTGTTCAAATTCACACGGTACTATTCATCACAAATCTTTTATATATTTCATATACCAGGCATTAGGGGGTCGTTGTATTTTATGAAAGTTAGTGTTATTATTGGGGCTTTGTTTCGTAAAACCAACGTAGAAATATGAGATTCATATTTGGAGCTCGCGCACGGAGAACTGATTTATCCTTCGTTCTCGCGTAGGGTTGACAAATGAGTCGGGTAGGTGGCTGCGAAGCTCATACGTTTGGGATAGACCCGCGGTGGCGTCACTCGCCCCACGTGAGCTTTGCCGAGCTTTAAGCTTAATAAAGAATAATGGAAATAACAACTGATTTTTCTCCGCTGCCTTTGTAAATATCATTATTTTATTACGCCCATAAGCATTCTAATGTGATTTAATTTTTTCAAGTCTATATATGTAAATCTACTTTGCAGCTTTTTTTTTTTTTGGGAACGTACGAGTAAATTTGTACGTAAAATAAATTAAGTTGTATAACAACATCAAGAGAAAATATTATTTTTTAAAATAAAAAAAATAATTTTATACAATATCCGCGACAAAAAGTATTAAGTCATAAAATGTTTAATGTCATAAAATAAATATGGTAATATTATATAATTCTACTTTATTTTATTATTTTTAAGCAAAAATATTCAGGATTATTACACTATGTTTGGTTTAAGAATTTTATTCAGTCTGGCTTTATATAAAATATATATAACAAATAATAAAGCATTGAATGCAGGTTTTTATTTAATTATTTGAATAGCCTGAGACGCACCGCACGACCAGTAATATCTTATTAGGACCTGAAAGGCTCTCCTCGGTTATTAGATTCAAATTTGAGGACAGTATCGTCTGCATAAGATATAACCCAGAATAATAAACACTTCAGTGAAAGAGGTCATTAATGATAATGAGGAATAACAAAGGACCATTATGTACTCCACGGTGGCCCGAACCTGAGGCTTCGAAAGCTTTGATGACGTCATTAAAGCTTGGGTACTTTTCGCCGTAAATTATATATGAAGCCACACGATCTGCCATCAAAAACATTTCGAAAAGTCAAGAAAGACCAGCACTTCCTTTGGAATTTTC
Source organism: Atopsyche davidsoni (assembly GCA_022113835.1). Lineage (NCBI taxonomy): Eukaryota > Metazoa > Arthropoda > Insecta > Trichoptera > Hydrobiosidae > Atopsyche > Atopsyche davidsoni. Next base: position 13,851,855 of record JAILWY010000005.1, on the reverse strand, counting down.
CTGCAAGCATACTTGTTATAAAATACTAAAATAAAACGATATTTTTTCTCTTGCTCCATATTTAATGATTTGAAAAAAGCTAAATTATAAATAATATAATACTTTGTAAATCCCTTCCAGTAAATAATTCTCCCTAGATTAATATTATAATTTTGATGAGCTATATTTGTTGAAATTTTTGGTTTTTAAGTATTATATTTTGTCATGATTATCTTAAGACAATCGGATAGACATTCTCAAAAGTACGTTGAATTAATCTCGAAATTTATATAATTTACATCAAGCCACGAATAAATAGAAGCATTGTTCCAGAATATTCACAGTACTTAAAAATACAACGCAATATTTGAATTAAATCGTCTGTACGTGCTTCAGATATTTTTTTTGTACAATGTGGTTCTATGGGTACCCTGAAGAAAAAAAACGAAATAAAAAATAGGGGCTTACACTAAAAAAAATCTTGCACGTCATCGATTTACATATTTTCAATTAATTTTTTCTACATTTTCATAGAATTTTTATTTAAAAATTTTCAGGGTAAATATTCACTTTTTATTTCCAATATTCCTCAGTGTGTTTTTGATTACATTGAACGCAGTGCGAAACCTTTTCTTTTGTGTCTCGCATATACTCGCGTATCACACGCACCCTTTCAGAAGTGTCGATCAAAATCATTCCCTTTCTCTATTATTACACATCAAAAATAAAGCAAGAAAAATCTTGTACAAGATTTGCTTATTTTTGATTTACAATTTTTGAAAATGAATTACTAACATTAGTTTCAAGAAATAAAATAAGATGTTCAACAACAAATTCGTTAAGTCAAGGATAAACACACACAGGACTGTGTTGTGTTAATATTAAATGGTTTAAATTTTAAAATATTATGTCTGTAATTATTTTTAATTTCACATTATTTGTCGTCAAATGGCGAAACAGCGTATATAATTTCTTTTTTGATACTTTACATTTTGAATATGACAATTGATTTTTTCATTATGACTTAAAAAGAAATATTAATTTGTTGTACAATCAAGCAATTGCATTGATTCATGAAAATGATTACTATCTGTCGAGTTGTGTGTATAAAAAAAAAATCTTAAACATTATTTCTATGAAATCACAAAAATGAAAATCAAGTATTCATATAATAACTGATGCTGGAACAAGGATATACTATTAGAAGCTTTCATGTTATATGTGTGACGTATATCTTTTCAGTATTGTATATGGTAGAGTGTACTTACATTCGTATTTCTATATGTTCACAGCCCAGAAAAAGTAGGAAGCGTGTTGTTGAATTTAATAATTCAAGTGGCTAAGAAACAGCGATGGATTGATATTGACCTAAGACTTTACGTCTGCGGAGAGAGCTCCCGTTTTTGTGATTTGCCCTAAATTTAAATGTGACCTCCGTCAATCAAGAGTGCTTTATTCATGCCGGGGTGGAGTGAGGCCGAGGGAGGAGAATTAAATTCCTCCCCCTGGAGGGTGTCCAGACCGGAATCGGAGACTTTGCGGCGGTAGATTGCCCTCGGCATCTATTTGAACTTGAAATTCGCGGTTTCGGCTTGCCACAACTTTCCATTGAATCTTAATATAACGAGTGAAAGAGATTTCTATTAGAAGAGTGATTGTGATTGATTTGAAAGCATGGGTTTAAGAAAGAATCCAAGATCAAAGATGCTAACTTTCATTCCAAAATAAACTAATTGCGCCCAAAAGATTAGTGTTTTAAAGAAAGTCTACTTTCAAACATATTAATTAAATACAAATCGTGACATCAAAGAAAATATTTAATTTATCCTTATTAAAAATATGTGACAGCAAAAGAATTGCTGAATGAACAATTGTCATTAAATTTTTTACCAATACATGTTTATTGTATGTCCAATATTTAAGTAATCGATTGAAACATTAGATAATTATTTTATTATGATAGCTGTTATTTTGTGAAGTTATATCTTGTCGTCATTATAATAGGTATATAAATTCAACAGCGCAATATAATTGAAAATCGTTTTAATAGTGTTTTTTAAAAAAGATAAATGGAGCTCTCTCTCAGTGTAATAAAATAACTAGTCTCTATAATTTATCAAGTTTCACCCTATGGTTATTATTAAAAAGGTGCATAAAAACATAATAAATTATTAAAAAATATATTGATAAAATAAACTAAAATAATAAATTTCATAAAAAAAACCCTATAAATCTACTCAATACTAACAGAAATAGTACAAATCCGACTTCATTCTTAAAGCTCGAAGCACTCCTGGAATGATATACAGGGGAAGAACCCCTTCGAAAATATTTCAAAATCACTTTACAAGGCTCCATTCCACCCCTACCAAAACCTTTTTTTACCCTAAATGCCTCCGTATTGAATAACATCCCTCAAATTGGAAAACTTTTATAAACGAATGCGGTGCTGCTAGACCTGAACTCGCGGGGAGACCCCCGATATTGTATTTTAAATTATTGTCGATATCCGGGAAATATTACCCGACCGTATGCTTTTTACCACTTCTGAATCTATCTGATTATAGCATTATTTATTTACGGCCCAAATAATACATATTTTTTTTATCCATGTAATGTGACTTGTAATGAAATTTCAACAGTGTTTTCAACGTGATTTTTTATTTGACAGATACGGAAACTGTGGAAAATTATATTGAATATTTTAATAAATAATACTAATTGATAATGTAAGCTCTAGAGTCTAGAGGATGTACATGATTACTTATATTAATATTGTATCCTAAGAATATATGATCTAATTAATATTCTGTGTAACACCTGTTTTAATTACGTTAGAAATTTTTTAATTTCGCATTAAATATTGTATATTAAAAAGTTATGTTACAATATGAAAAAAACCGATTGTCAGAACTTGGATATGAGATATGAACTGGTTTATACGTTATTACTTCTGATAATCAGTTTTATATTGATATTATAAAATTGACATAGATTTTTTGAAGTTTTACTAAGTGGGCCCTATATGTATATGAAATATATATTGAAACTTTAAAACGTGAAAAAACAGTGTGTTAAACAATAAAACTAAACGGATTACCCGGGGCTGTTGCGGCCATCGTCGGGCACGTTCACGCGATGCTCGTTATCTGACCACACTCGATAGTTTTATTATTCGACAGGGGAAATGTTCCATTACACGCGGAAGGTGTATTCGGTTGCCTCGTTTATCATTTCTCCGTACAATATGTCGGGGTTTGATCGATCGCGCTTCAGCCGCGCGAGCCGGGCGGGCAACTCGCGCGTGGTGGCGACAATCGGAGCACTCGCTAAGAAAGAAAATATTTCTACCTATTTGATAATAAAATATTTAAGAAATCGATACACGCGTAAAAACACGAAAAAAGCTCCTCAAAAATATTTAAAACGAAAAAAATTAATATCAAAATATTGAGTTACTCACACCCTGCGTCAATGTCTTCATACCTGAAACAAAAAATAAATTGTCGTTACAGTAAAAAAATAAATAAATGTAGTTATTCTACCACGGCCCACAAACGTAGTAGAATACTAAGGTCATAAAAAATCTGGCTGGAATAATATTTGAAGTTTATTATGATCATTGAAGCCTTCTACACACGTAGCAAAAAATCGCACCACCAAATTGCAGCTAGGCAATAGCCTCCCATTTTTTTTTATGGTTTACCTAAAATATAGTACGCTATTGGGTAGCTGCAAGTTGGTGGTGAAATTTTTTGCTACGTATGTCGAGACCTTTAAAGACAACGAAAAAATTAAACAATATTTAAGTAATCGAATCACACACGAAATGACGATAAAAATCCTCGATTTTGTGATTTGATGACGTGACCTGGTACTATAACCAAATGAAAATCGGTTTTACTGAAACTCAGCAGAGAATCAAACTCGTTGTTTTCGAGCATAGAACCAATGTTTCTTTGTGTGGGTTTGAATCTTACCGATGTCGTGAAAAAAAGGGACGTAACTGCGATGACAGCCAGAGACGCTTCGAGCTGATAACAGTTGTGATTGCCACTGAATTCTTTCAACTGCGTACTTATCCAGATTTTCTGCTGCGGTCTTCTAATCCCAAAAAGTGTTTGGAATACATTTTCTCAGATTAACTATTGCGATATCTTCTGCTAATAAGATATGTATAAAAATATGTGTGGATTTTCGGGTTAATTTCAAAACGATGGAATCAGAGTAAATAATTCAATACAATAAAGTTTCCACTAAACTGGTCATTTTTAAAATTCTAAAATACCAAATTGAAAGTTTGTTTGAATTTGATGCAAATATAGCAAAAAAATATGTTCCTTTAAAATAACACGATTTCCTCATAAATTTATAATTATAAATTTATACTAAAATCCGGCATTGCGAGTTATACAACTTTTAACTGAAATACCCTCATTTATTTACGAGAAATTTAATAATAAAAAACTTCTTTAAATGTAAGAAAAACACTCACAAACTTATAATAAAAAAAAAGTTGGAACAAACTTTAAAAAGTATTTCCCGAATTGAAATTAGAAAAAAGTTAAAATATTTCAACGAATATTTCGATAAAGAACTCGGCTAAAGGATCCCATAAATGCTGTAATTAAAAATTAATTTATTGCCTTAGCCAACAAGTTCCCCCTTGTTGATTCTAATTATCTACTGATTGAATCCTTTCGTTTTCGAAAAAATGTAGCCAAAACTCTGCTCATAATTTCAGCAAAAATGCTTTCAAAAATTAACCCAAAGGGCCTGTCATGCTCGATAAATTTTTCATTATAGTGTGCGTATAAATAAACATAGATTTTTCCGAACTTAAATTGGATTTTAAATTGTTTACGTAATAAAAATTTCAAAATAAATTTTTATCTATTACTGCAAACTACTTCAAATATATGTATCCAATAATCAATATACATTTTAGAAAGCTTTTATTTGAATTTTTTTATAAAATCTATCGCATTTTTTATATCAGTTTTTGTAATAATCTTTTGATATATTTATATGATTTCTATATATCATATATAATAAATATCAATGCCAAATTATTTCTGAGCAATAATAAATATTGCTAAGAAATAAAAATATAAAAGATCATATATATATATATATATATATAGTATTTTCTACTCAAACATTCTTAAAGCTCTCAGATATGTAGTTCGTAGTCTCTTGAACGTTAATTAAAATGAAGAGCTTTTGTACTCAACAAGCCATGGTCTTAACAAAGCTTTGAAGGGATGGTCAATAACAGGAGGCTCTGAAGTACGAAGCTTTTTCTCTCTTGAGTTTTATCTAGAGAGTTGATGATTGGCCGTCTTTCCCACTTGATAAAGGATGTTGTACAGTTCTTCAGAGATTTCCAGCGCAAGTTTCCTATGTTACTCTAACCACCCCTATCAATGGCCACAGTAAGTAGGAAACTTTATGGTGCGGAGGATTTAATTAAAAAAATAATATTTTTCTTTAATTATCTTTAATATAATTCTCACTACAATACATAACAGAAACCGATATATTTAACTAATAGTGTATTAATTTTAATTTAATAAAATATAATTAAGAGTAAATAAAATAAGGTTTTATAGATGTAAAATATTTTCAATGGGCTTTAAATTAGACGTCTTTACAAATAATAATTTATCATTATCAAAATACAAAATCGTTTGCTTTTAGTATCATGCCTTTTAAATGAAGTAATGAGGATACAAAATATTAATGAAAATAAATAATAACCTTCCTTTGAAATTTACTGTAACTGTATTTTTTCTGGAATTTTCTATGGAATTGAAATACTGCGAATGTTGTTAGCAGGATTTTGAAGAAAAGCCACAAATTTAATAATACAAGTATTCGCGCAATGAGAAGATATTTAATAATGCACTAAGAAAATCTTTTCAGATTGTAGAAAATATTATTTGATATAACATACAACTAGTGTTTTGAATATCGAGAGATATTCCATTTATCATATTTTTGCAAACATGTTTTAATATAAGGTAATGGAGTTTTTGTAAAAAAAGGTCAAAATAACAGTTGAACATTTTTTTTTCAAATAATTATTACGATTGAAAGCAACGTTATTTTTGCTTCACATCCTACCGTTTGATCTCTCAATAAACCCTTCCATTCTACGTGACGGCTTTCGCGCTTTCTCTGGTCGAATAACTTTTTAAAGTGATAGGAAAAAATTTACGCAAAAAATCCAGCAGTCCATCTGTCTGGGATTGGTTTATTCTTTGAAGTCCTCTCGCAGTTTCTGTTCTGACAGAAAGGCACTCTAATAAATATGTTTGCTCATTTAATTTTTAAAAAGGACGTTTTCAGGATGGTGCCAATGGAAACACCAACAACCTGACAGAAGTCAGAACCTTGGTAGAAATATATTTCTACCAAGGGAAGTACATGTCTGTTTATGGATATTTTAAAATTTATACATATAACAATTTTCCTAAATATATTTTTAAATAACCAATCACATGAAGTTCCTTTACATATATTTTATGCATGAATTTACATATATTTTTGAAAGTTTCGTGATTGGTGGTGGTCCTCGAAAATCTTTTATATGGTTTTTGGTTCGGCTTCTGAAATGACCCTGGCGGGCAGAATCAAAATATCGTAAGATAATCTCAAGGCGATAGAGTTTGACTTTAAAAACAATTTTAACGGTTAGTGGGTTTTATGTTTTCCATGGTGACGTTAGGCGCTTTGTGAAGTCGTGGACATATTTGAGATGGTTTCGAGCACTTAAACTAATATTATTTAGGTCATTATCGTTATAGGCCATCTCCCAGGCTGGAATGTTCAGTGTTGGGTTTCGATACACAAGGGTTGTGTTTGGGTTGAACAAAGGGAAAAATGAAGGACCTGCCGCACACAGGTGGACGTTTGGGCTCATTTAGACAATGGAGCTAGATAATTAGATTATATTACACGTAAATATAAAACGAACAACTACGTTTTCTTGAACAATGAAACCCAAAAATAATAATAACACCAAAATAACAAAAAATAAAAAAGAAAATTGTTTAAGATTCCGATCTTCCGGCTGTAAGAATAACTAATGCAATTTTTAATGTAAAATTATTCAAAAAATTAAAAACCAAGTTCAATGAAATAAAACCCAGAAAACAATAAAAAAAAAATTAATATAATAAACCAGGAGACTCTACAAAATGCGTTGTGTTAAAAAAATTCAAAAATATTGTCTCATTATCAGTTATTTAACGCTCCATTTCACTGAGTTAGTTGTATGTAAATGAGATTTTATTAAGTTTGTTTATACGCATGTCGGGGCGCGTAGAAGTTCGGGCGCAAAACTCATTTTGCTCTGAAATATGAAATTCCTGCCATTAGGTCCCCGGGAGTGTTGATAAGAAGGGCCATTAACATTTTTTGAGTGTCGTTATAGGTCTCATAATTGCCATTTACATCGTCATTAGAATACCTCATAATCTAAAGTAAAAACGCAGAGAGCCGCTCACCCTTGTCCAGTACATTAAAGGGTGATAAAGCTTCGAATGAGATTCTTCATTTGGTCTCAGCACGCAAGCAAAATAAAAGCATAGTAAATATTTTAAGCACTACGTTATAAGAAGCTACGCATTTTCTTTAAGGCTACAAGGTTTCAGTTCCGCTACTGAGACCATCTTCAATGATTTGAAATTTAGATATAACTTTCGTAATGGTTAGATTTTTAATATCTTATATATGAACAACTATGAGCAGTCAGATGAATTCAAGTAAAATATTTTATTAAAAAACGCTTTTGCCGTTCATTGAGAGAATTTATTACCTAGTTCTAGAATTAATTCACGAAAATAACAATAAATGAAGTGTTTACAGTAAGTTTTATTACTAAGGTGTCTTTGTTTATAAATGTTTTGTTGTATCAATTGGGAGTCGAACACAGTCGAACTAATAAGACTGGACCAAGATAAAGGTATGTTCTGCGAGATGTCTACCACTCTCCTCTGAGGAGAGCACATAAAAAAAGCCTTGATCTAATTGTTATATGATTTTTACCTTTTTCAGGTGTCTGTGCGAAGGACGTCTTTCTTCGGATTTTCCAGCACCCACCGCTGCGGGGGTGCCCTCCTAAACCACGACTGGATCGCCACAGCTGGACATTGTGTAGACGAGTAAGTACTAGACTCTTATAGCCTTCACTTTTTCAAACAATTGTAGTATCCTAAATCAACAATATTAAAAAGGGTGTTTGAGTTAACGCCAAGTGATTGATTTTTTGAGAGAATTTTTATTTAAAATTTTAAAATAATATCTGATAATATCGAAAAAAAAAATTCTAAAAAAGGTTTCGTTTTTTAAAAACCATCACGTTACACCAAAATTCTTTTTTCTGGATTTTACGAGTATTTATAAAATAAAATAATTTCTTAATATAGTAAATTAGAAGTTATTTACGTCACTTCATATATTAGTTTTCAGCGTTACTACAATGTAAATGTATAGATATATACTCGTATATATATATGAGTTCAGTATAACTTCAATTATTGATATATTTTAAATTATTTTTACGCTTTTTTAAATATTATTTTAAACTAATTTAGAAATTAATATTTTTAATATAGCAGATATAATAAAATTATGACCACTGAGTATAAAATTACCATAATTAAATAAAAATGAAATGCAGCTGACAATGAACCAAAGACATTGTTTTGTCATTATCTGAGGTTGTTAAAATTTGTTTAAAACAAATGAACTCGACTTTTTTTGCGCCTTTATATGATCTCTAAATATATGTTGACTGGTCTGTAGTTAAGGTTTGAAATTATGAACTTCTTGTCCACGAAAAGGTCAACACTTTGAAATTGTGAATAGAGTATTTACTATAAATATTTTTCTCTATGAGTTAGACTTTTGGGTAAAAGACGTAATGAGCAATTGTAGGCGAAAGTGCTTTGGGTGATATAAGGGCTGTTTCACAAGGCAACTATTAACAACTCGTAGAACAACCTAGACTAACGTCAGTTGGTAGAGTTAGAAATCAAAGTTTGTGTTGCAAAGCTCATAAACTATACCGAACCAGCAAAAAGCTACCCTTGTAAGTATATTGTGTGCCATAAGCCCCCAGGGGTGAAACCAAAACAGCTGATTGTAACTTCAAATGTGATTGCGCTGCAAAATTTACAACTGAAGACTCGTGTCTTGTAGTCTGGCTTAGATAGTGTCCACTTGGGGCTTCTATTTTATTTTAACCTTCTTCAGTTACTGGAAACTTCTATATCTCTAAAAAAAAAAAATATTTTTTTAATTTTGGAATATTTAATTTTAATAAATATTATCAAATGTTGATAAAAGTGGTAATTCGAAGGCTTTTATGTTATTAATTATCTTGATTTTTTTTATTATTGTTATTAAATATAATTAATTATGTGTTTTTTGATTGATTTTGTGGGAGTCCAAATGCGTGCGCAGCAATAATATTCAAAAAATATATAATTTTATTTAACTCATAATTTTACTAAACTATAAATAAATTAAAAAGTAAAATACATTGACGTTCTTTTTTAATTAATTACATATTACAACTGTCAACAAATATTTCTATTCTCAAGCACTTGAAATTATTTGGTAAACCTTAGAAGTTAAAATAGTAACTGATACCAAATTATTGTATTTTTATAAAATTCTTTTTACGTAGATAATTCAGCTGTATCAGATATCAAAAATAAAATAAAAAAATAGTCGGCCTTGCGGATAACTGGTTCCTTAAAAGTAAAACTAAAGAAATATTTTTATTTTATTTCTACATTATTATCGTTCTTAGTGCGGACGGCTTGATTAATGGGGTTGAATTATACAGCCTGCTAATTAAGGCTCTATTTTGTATATTAATCACAAGATAGGGCGTAAGTGACGCTGGGGATTTATATATTGTACGTTTTTGGGGTTGAAACATTTTATTTGAAATCTCTCTCTGTCAAAAACAGCGGCATTATAATCATCATGAATAAATCCAGCCTGAGTCAGGTAGCTGTAGGCTTAAGTCTTATTTATGTGTTGCTAGGCTGGTCAGTGCTTATTTGTTGGCAACAATGTAAATATTAAAATAATAGGGAGACTACTAGTAAAAATACAAGCTTCGTTTATTTAGAAGATGTGTTTGAACGACACTATTTTTTCATATTATACGATGACGAGGAACGAAAACGAGTAATTAGGCAGTTAGAGGCACATGCAGTAACCTTGAGCTTGATAAACATCCGGATTTTTCTTTGTTATGCACGAACAATCATAAAAATAGCAGTGCATTCGTTTTATGTCTTGAAAGATTTTTTCTGGCGAAAATGAACTCTTGAATAAGTCACTGAGTCAGTTTTCTTTCCCCTTTCAAAATTAAGTCAACCTAGCTTTATATTAGTGTAAAAACTAGGTATGAATTTACCTCAAAAAGAGCAAATAAACTCTGACTGCCCAGAAAAAACAATCAGTTGTCTTTTATTAAGATTCGGTTGAATTTAAATTTATTAAATGTTAAGAAAGAGTACAACTTAAAAAATAAAAAAATGTGGTTTACTATTTCATTTACAATTTCTTTTTTGTAATTCTAATTCAGATATCTTATAAGGTTAAGGTCGGTTGCTGAAAATTCAAAAGGTCAAATAATAAATTCTTATTCGGGACGATTAAACCGACAACCTATTAGTAATTTGTTACAGGAATGGTCTGTAGTTTCATTGCGTGGAATATTACTTACAGAAACCTAGATTACTTATATATGCGTTGTTAGCTTTACAATAATGATACTAATACCGAGAAAGCCTTATTTTATAGATATTACAATTTACCTGTAATGTAGCTAACGTGACTATTTGATATTTCGATTTTATAGAATAATATTTCAAATATTGATTATTTAAAAGATTGATACTGAATATATGAGTTTTAAATAATATTTAAGGTAATTTGTAAATAAAAAAAATCTTAAAAATAACTTTGGTTGCTTTTTCTAAAAGGTTTGCATTTAACGTAAAAGGGTAGTTCAGTTTTCAACATCAGAAAAATATGGTTCATTAAGGATACAAATTGAGTAAAAATATTGGTACGTCACAAAACATGAAGTTGTAATACGTACCCTTATTAAACGCTATTAAAAACTAGATGATACATACCTTATGACAATAATTGTCAAATGTTATATTATTAATAAATAATACGCAGAAAAACAATATGAAAATTTTGTTAGCAATAATTTTAGTGCAATATGGCTGATTGTAAAATATTGGGCATCGGCTTTGAGCCTGGGTTATGAAATAGCTTTTTAAATATCTACAGGTTAAAAGTATTAAAAATCTTTCGAAAAAACCAACACTGATGAAAGTTTTACTTTATTTTTTGTACGCAACTAGCCAAAGGCGTAATTTCTCCAACATCTTACTTCCCTGCCTCATTTATTGCGACACCTCATTCTTATAACATACAATGTGGTTCAATTTTTTTATAGGTAAATGCAGATAATGCAATATAATTAATAGTTATCAATGTAATTGATTGTATTAATGAATAGAAAAATATAACTAGAAATTGCTTGATTTTTACAGCACATTATATGACAAGTACCCATGCTGATATATAATATTTGATTGCGTTATATTTTAAGTCGTGAAGTTATGTGAAACCTGAGGCTTCTAAAAGCTTCCGGAGTTTAAACTTGAGATATCAAGTGTAAGTAGATATTATTAGAACTTTCCTGTTAATGCCCTGAAAAGCATTAAAACATGCCTAGCGCCCCCAGCAGGGCTTTATAAGTAATAATCTAATAACCCAGTAGAACCTACACGAACTCTTCCGGTTAGAGATTCTATTACAAATTTGCTTCCGTATACTTTCAGGTATTCGGGTGGAAAATTAGAAACAATATATTAAATGATAAATACCTCGAATTTATTTTACGCAGTTATAGATATTGAAAAATCAATTCAGCTTTGTTGTGAATTTGGCGATTCTGCTAACTACGATGAGGCTGATTTATTTTAGTTCTCTTCTTCACAATGCAGAATTTTTTTAGTAATAAGATCCTAAAAAATATGGCCAGAAAACAATTGGAATGTTAAGAGTATATTATTTTTTATAGTTTTTATGAATGTAAGTTATAATTGTAAACAAGAAACTACCATTAACTACCGTATTTGCTTTATTCTGTTTTTTTCAAGTAAATTATTCTTTTTTTTTAATCCATGCGATAAATTATACATATTTTCCCTTTTAAATTTACTTTTAATAAATATTTGGTATCATGGCCTGTAAAAAAAGTGTGATTAAAGGTTAAAAAAGCTAATTTAACACCCGGGGTAGTTTTGGGCGGTAATGAGGCGGAGCAGTTAGGAATTGGAAATTCGCTCAACTACATGGCTGAATTTATTCCCAGCATAATGAGTGCTCCCCACCGAGAGAGTTTCGACTCGAAAAACTTTTTAATGAGATGTTTGTCTTGTTATTTTATTGTTTTATCACATTTTGTTCGGCCTTGTTATTTCTTATTTTCAACTATGCTCAAGAAAACACCAGCTTAAGGCAGATGTAAGTTTTCTACCTCAGGAAGTAAAGTTTACTTAATCCGCCAGTGGGGATTAGACCAAGTAATGGAACAAAATAATAAAAACACAAACGTAATACTAACAAGAACTCTTACAATTTTTTTGGTTTTTTTTTTAATTTTTACTTAATTATCAAAGTAAAATTTTTAAGATTGACATAAAATATAGTAGTACGAGCTAAATGCGCACGAAATTTTTCTTCGTATTTATTAAAGTACAATTTTTGTGACTAAGTAAATGTTTGTTAATTTAAGAAGTTTTAATCAAAAAGAAGATGTTATGTCCCATTTCAAAAGATTTAGAAACGCGAATCCATAGAAGTCTATCGCTTGGAGTGTCGGGTGAAGTGCGTGATCATTTTCGACAAAGCTTGTTATTTTTGGTGATCGGAATTTTCAGTGCGCATAAGTCTAGTAAACTCCAAATTCCTGTTACAAATGAACACCTTTCAAATAAAGTTTTCCACTATATGCACAGAAACAACAATGAATTGTAATGTCAGAGAATTTCTTTTAACAACCGCAATAGTAAATTTCTCCCGTATTCTAATGCCGGCCATAAGATGGTGGTAGGTTATGTAAAATAATACTTACGATGCGTGTAATTTTATACAAAAATCTGGAATATTACTACGAGCTAGTATGAAAAGAAAAGTATCGACCATATAAAGGACGCAGTTAAACTCCAGGTACATTTTTCTCTTAAATAAAATACTAAATATATTTTGGTCAATTGGAGAACGAATAAGTTATTATTCTAAAAGATATGGTAGTTACTAAGGGTCTATAAAGAGGTCTTTAGGGATACATTAAAAGAAGCGTAATCCTACATTATCTTAAAGCCATCTGTTTGCAAAGGATTTTGTTTTTCGAAGAAGGCGTTTTAATATTACAAACTTATAAGGGTAAACTTAAACTGTAAGAGATTTTTTTTATTTAGAAATAACGTAGTCGAAAACATGCAGAATTAAATCCTTTGGCGCTTTTACCGTCATAAAAGATTAATTTTAACCACCTTTCACTTGCATAAACCTTTTAAACCCTGCAAAAGCTATTCCGCCGTACTTTATCCAGTACCAGGGTTGTCAAGTAATTATAATTTTCAATAATAATTTGATAAAATAGTACCTTGTTAGTGTTTTTACGGGTTTTGAAAGACACTATGGTACATAAACTGATTTCAATGAAAGAGGTTTGAAAGCCATTCATAGTTTCTGTAAAAAAAACTAACGTTTTTAGTTCCGATTTAACTTGATACAATGACATCGTTTGCCATGTTACGCACACGCTCATAAAAGAAACGCATAAAAGCTAGAGTGTATTTCCCTGGACAGAAAGTCATATTTCATTTACTGCCCCATTATATATCTTGATATTTCATTTCCGAAAGCCGAGGAAATTCACATATAAAATACAAGGTTTTCATTTCGTATCTCGTTTTCTAATCCGGCGAAACTACGGCATACGTTTTTCATCGCGAGCCTTATGTTCGTCACGGCGGGGGGGATGGGGGGTGATGCGAGCCCGCGGGAAGGGGAAATAAATCATCACAAAAATATATCTTTATATAACAATGCGTTCCCATGCCAGAGATGTAAATGTTTACTCTGGGATGTGCGAATAAAAAAATATGACCGTGAAACGTTTGGTTCCTCGCGAGATAAGACTGTGCTATGAAATTCAAGCATTCACGGATGACTCGGCATTTATCCCGGCCCGGCGTACAAAGCGTACAGAGAACGCGATTTATCTGAAATTTTTCCTGAAACTTTACTTTTTAGAGCCAACGCTTAAGTATCATATAAATGTACATTCATCTAACTACAAACCGGGAAACAAAATAAAACACTTTTATGGCTTTAAAGCTGCTTGCTGTGGTATGAATATTATTTTTCATTTAAATAATTTATCGTAAATTTATTTTTAAAGCATGTCTGTATTTTTTGATAAATCGAGTCTTAAAGGCGAATTTAATTGAAGCTTTTATGTAACACTCTTTCACGGGTTCTATAGTGCTATGAGAGGAGCATTTCAATAGAATTTACGACACATAAAATTGCAAAGAATTGAAGGTTCAATACAATATTCATAAACGAGAATTGATGTAACATTGAAAGAAAAATGTTGCAATAAATATACTACGTTTTTAAATATTTTATAGCTTCTGAATAAGCTGTTGAGATAAAGAAGAAAGTATCAAGAGAATCGTAAATTTTATATGTAATAACTGAAAAGGATATTGGGAATTTCAGACGAGGGTATTAGAATTTTTTTAATATTCAAGAATTCTGAATAAAATTCAATATTAAATCACAGCTTCAAATTTGTTTAGCCACTCTGTGTATCAACATTACATTTCAACATAATATGAAAAAAACAAGAATTTTTTTTTTGAAAAGTTGGTACATATTATTATTTTTGAAAGATATAGGTAAAAAAGCAAGAAATATATACTTGAAATATTATACAAATAATCTAAATCGATGGATTGGCAAATTATTTTTTTTTGAAAATTTTAGTCGCTTTGTTCAATTCCATTATTTCCTTACAATGCAATCTCTGGGTGTTCACAAAGTAAAAATTTGTCATCAAAATGGCGTTATATCTGTATTTTTCAAAAATATATATTCAAAAACACGTTTTCCCTGATATATATAATAGTATATATCGTGCATTTAATATTACCCACAAGATGTGGTATTGCCGGTAGTTGTCATAAATTTGACCATATATCACGGTCTATGTCTCCACAACACGCCCACAATACTAGAAAAAATGTTAAATTATACTGCAAATAGTGCAACAACGAAAGATGTTTGAAATAATATAAAATTACAAATAACTAAACATCATTCAATATCCAAATATAATGAACTTGTATCACCGAAATGTAATACAATCTACAAATCGCTCAAAGACAAAATATATTAAAGAAATTTTTAATTGCTATGATTTTAAAGAGTATTACATTTCTAAATAATTAAAGAAAAAAAAGGGGATAAAGAGAAGGGTTTCGCTCAGTAACAAGTCGATAATTAATGGCGACAAAGACCAATTAACAAAAAGTTTAAAAATCCTAAAGTAAAATATATATTTAAAAGTAAAGAGTTTTATAAAATGAAATATATTGTTTTATAGAAGTTTATTGAAAAATTCATCATGGAGACATATTGCTTGCTCTATTCAATAAAAGTTTGCTTAAAATTCTAGCTGCAATAAGGGATGGAGGGTCTATTCGAACCAATATATTAATACAGGGAAGTCCAAGTTCCCCACAATATTGTTCAAGGATCGGTCGGCGGCTTGGAAAATTTCCCTTCGTAATGGATAGTGCGCGCTCGCTTTAGACATTGTTTCATTATTAATTTCCAACTTCTAGGTGACCCTTATAAATAATTTAGGAAAAGCTGTACCGTGCAAGGTATTAGTATCATACTTAATGGAAAAAACTTTCCAGCTCA
Source organism: Atopsyche davidsoni (assembly GCA_022113835.1). Lineage (NCBI taxonomy): Eukaryota > Metazoa > Arthropoda > Insecta > Trichoptera > Hydrobiosidae > Atopsyche > Atopsyche davidsoni. The sequence continues at coordinate 13,835,823 of JAILWY010000005.1, read as the reverse complement.
ACATCTGGTCTGAATTTGTAAACAAGAATCTTTGGTGATATCGTTGAAAGCTTTTCTGAAGTTGGTCCGCGTTTTTTCTCTCGTTGATTACAGTTTTTTGAATAACGAGTGTTTGGTTTTAAAGAATAGTTACTTCAAAAACTAATACCGCAAGAAATATATATGTTTAGTAATTCTTGTCATAGAAATCAATATATTTGAATAGACTTGTGATATTTTGAAATAATAAACTCAAGTATTATCAATGCTTGCTTATCATTTAAATATTTTAATAATATTTTTTTTTTTCTAAATATATATTGATGATTTATTTATTAAATCGTTTTCAACATAGAATGTGTTTTTAGGTAATCGTTTCACTCACAAAAACTCCTTAATATATTTTATATATACACGCGTGGGACTCAAATTTACAGCCTCACGGCAATCGCAATTAGATGGTGTTTTCAATTCAACCACAGCGGGTTAATAGCTGATCGAGGACGAATATAAGCACTTAGCCATTGCAGAATCATTATTTTTCCTTTGCATTTTTAACTCGTTCGCTTTCTATTTATAGGATAGGTTTTTAGGCGATCGATAGGCCTGATGAATCAAAATAAATTTTATAAATAAATGCTGCGGCTATCTCGATCAGGTGTCGTATTCAATTTAATTATATGGCTCCATTTCTTCTTCTGTTGCCTCTCGTTATAAGAGGTTAGTGACTATTTCTAAGAACATATCCCTATTCTGGTTCAGTCTCACCAATCCGGCTACACTTCTGATCTCCAGCCACTGGCGCAAATTCCACATCCACGTAAACTACCTTCTTCCATGCCCCCTTTTTTCCTTCGATTTTTTCTTGGACAATCAGCTGGAGGTATGGCTCCATAGAAAACTAAATTTTCGCGGAGTAGTTATTTGTCCTTTCGTTTTCAGCTTGCTGCTGTCTCAGATTCGCATTCGCGTGGGTGAGTACGACTTCTCCAATGTTCAGGCGGACTTCCCTTACGTGGAGAGAGGCGCTGCCCGCAAGGCAGTTCATCCCAAGTACAACTTCTTCACCTACGAGTATGACTTGGCGCTTGTGCGGCTCGAAGCGCCGGTGAGGAAAACATCGCTGCACTTTAAAATAGATTATAAGAAAAAAAAACTCTAAAGCTTGAATTCTAAAACTCTTTTTTACTTACGATTGCCACAATTAAAATATTTATTTATATCAATTGTAAACACATTTCTTTACCGAATGAATTATAATGGTAATTAGTTTTAAAAAAAAAAATTAAGCGTTAATAAACACAATATGCAATGCTTTATTATTATTTTATTTAAATTATTATATTATTTGTTATTTTTAAATAATTTTCAGGTACAATTTGCTCCTCATGTCAGTCCAGTATGCCTGCCGGCCAGTGACGATCTGCTGGTTGGGGAAAACGCTACCGTCACCGGCTGGGGGCGGCTTTCAGAGGGTGGTTCGCTGCCTTCCGTCTTGCAGGAGGTAATTTAATGACGATTTAGTATAACCTGGATTTTTTAATTTTATATTTCAATGGATAAAACTGTGAAATATGAGTATAAGTAAAAATTGAAATTTGTTCTCAAATAACCTCTTTATACCTGTAGATTTAAAGTGAACAGAATCTATGAATGAATGAATGATTTTAAATAAAAAATGTACAATGTGGATACTCTTTTGTATTTATTTTATATCAATAGAGCATCTCTAATACTCTAAAAAAATATTATATCCCTTATTGTGGAGGTATTATAATTTAAAACGAGTTCAAAACTGGCAGAACGAAAACCGTCGTTAGCATAAAGTAAATTAAACCCAAACTGCACTCAATGAATACGTTTTTATTGATAGAAATTTGCGTGTATAGATTTATCAAGGATTTAAAATGAATGCTGACATCAAATTAAAGTCAAATCACCTTATAAAATCAAATAAATATTTCACGAACCGTGATACCATTTTTGATTACTTTGAAATTACAAATACAAATATACTCGTATTTACTACTACCACAATACTTTATAAAACATGTTCAAATGCAAAATTATAATTGCAGTTTTAAAATTCAGCGAGCAAATTGGATTTAACGATCCGCAACAAGCTGCAAACCCGCTGATTCAGTCCATTGTGTTTTGAATCAAAATTTGTTTTCAATGAAAAAAATACTGAAATTTATTTGCATGTCAGAGTGGAGGACCTCGCCGAAGAGACCCGAGGAGCCGACCGGCCATGTATCAAAAAGGTTATTTTGAAAAAATAAAAACAAAAATATAAATGTGTCCGCCGTGGCAGAGACCACATGGGAGAATTTACAAATGGCCGTAAATGTGTCACCCTTCACGGATGTTAATCATTTATCAGAATAAATAATTAGCACATGAAAGCTCACAGAAATACGCAGGCTTTTGAGGTGCTATTAATAGGTGTCTCATAAAAGCTTGAAATACAAAAGCAATTCAACAACTATTTGAAATGTGACACGTGTTCATACTGAATCATGTTGCTATTTATTGATAGATGAAAGATATTAACATTATTTATTTTTAGCGGCTGATTTCCTGAATCCGAGTACACTTGTTGTGATGAGATTTTTTCAGTGCTGTTCAATTGCTTACTAGCAATGGTTTGATATTTTTTATTTGGTTTGAAGGTTAGAAGTCCGTCTTGGAGGTAGAGGAATCAGAATATGCCACCTCATGTTCTCTACACGTCCCAGTCGCCTAACATCGGGAAGACTTTTGTTATGGTGTCATTTTCAGTTAGATCTTTATTTTCTAGTCACATTAAAGTCACATCGAATCTTGCTTTACCATTCTTCCTTCTTCATTTAGTGTATTTCTTAGTAAAATATGGTTTCTCGTTTTTTCGATGTTTCCAAGTCTGCAGTCTATTATACATATAGCCACACATACTTAAATGTATTTGTTTAAATGTATATATTCATGTGGATATATACAATAAACTTTTTCAATTTGATATGTCTATTTGTATATTTATATGTTCAAAGTAATTAAACTATACCTGGGGGTTTATTTATGACTACTTTGATGGAGATGCTCTTTTAAAGGCACTTCAGATTAACAAAAGCTGTCGCGTGAGATAATTTGATTTAAAACTTTGTAATACATAGCGCCAGTCTGAGAGCGCAAATCTCGCATTTGAATACATAAATATAACGCAATAAGGAAAATCGCTATAAATTTATATTCATTTCAAAAGTTTTATTACTTATTTCACACTTAAACCAGCCGAGAGCAGGGGTGCGGCGCTGCCGACTCTCCTTAGCATTCAAGATCAACCCTAAATCATATTACACAACTGAGGGCGTAATGCACGGGCGACGGGGAAGTCGCGCGATAAATAATATTCAACAGTTTTTCAAACTAACTCCGTTTCGCGGGAGTCGACTCGGTCCCGGCGGCCCACTCGGGAGGCTTTGATTTAGGTCCGAAAATACAAACCGGAAGTGCTCGGCCTACTTTGTATCATTCCGCGTGATTATAAAACCAGCCGCGGCCGCGCATTAGCGCCGCACTACTCGGCCGGGAGCTTTTGCGATACTCGCATTGTTTTCAGGATAAAGGCCGGGGGTGGAATTGAATAATAAAAACACACAAATTGGATTATTGCGCCATTTTGAATGAGAAAGCTCGCGGCAAATGTAAATATTTCACCGATGTGACAGTTTTATTCAGGCATTTGTAAATTTGGAACGTTCCGTGAAGAATTTTATTTATTTTTACTTGGCGCGGTCGCGGTCAGCACCGGCTGGGTTGCGCTCCGCTGCAGCTAATGGCGCTCTCCGAATTTTGTCGCGTTCTCAGTTATTGCTTTGAAAAACTTTAAAGTCATTTTAATATCTTAAAAAAAGGTAGAAATACACTTTGTATTTACATATACAACAGAAAATGCGAGCTGTTACTACATTTACTTTCCAAACATAAAAGTGTACTTACTTCTATGTATATGAAAATTTACAAACAATATATGATACCAAAGTATGACGGAATAGATTATTTTTAAATTATATATTGCAATCTATATTTTTGATTACTGTGTTTTTTTTTTAATTTCACAGTATTTTGAAAGTTAAACAACAAAATTGTAGTCTGACTTCCTTGTAAATATAACCGAAAACGAATTACTTTTGAAATAGTAGAAATTAGTAAAAATGACTGCACCTGCAAATTTCAACGTATCACATAACAACAATAAGTGTATCAAATATTATCGCGGTACTAAAAACGCTGATATAGCTTTAGTAAAAACGAGCATAAATTCAAAATATTAGATAATTTTTATTTTGCTGCAAAAGATATCATCAAAATCAAAACCATCGTTTCGCCGAGTTTGCATGAAATAAAACGAAACATCTATGGAATAACCATAGCCGGAAATATAAATGCGGAAGGCACAAACAATAATTTCTGTTTATACAACCATAAAATTCACGCCTGCCATTGCAAAATAATTTCAAAGAGCTAGGATGATTGATGAATTTTTAACGATTATCTGTCTGCCTTTTTTTGTACAATTTATAGCACGTTCTTATACAACACGATGTTGCGGTCCTTTGTCTTCGCGTCTGCTTTGATGAGCAAATTGAATATCTGATGTTTTTATCATTTCAAAAGGAAATATTACACATGAAATATAACACAATAAGAGCATAATGTAAAAGGGATGGTCTATTTCGCACCCCTGTTTTGTTTTCACACTTGGATCTGATAGGGTCAAAAATGGTATCTGAATAAATACATTCAGAAGTATTTTTGCATTTAAAGAGATTTTGCGCCTTATCTCGCGGCTATATAAATTGATACAGTATGGTTATGGATACTTGAATCCCTTGCGAGCGCGTAATGACTCCGGGGAATGACTTTTTAATGACTCAAGATGGTTATTTTATAGGCTTTATAAAAGTAATCGTCAGCTAAATATGAATATTTCCGGCTATTTACAGTGAGAATAAAAGCAACCATTTTTTTTAAAATGCAAAATACATTTCTGAAAAACCATTTTACAAGTCCTCTGTACTTATGAAGCGTGTAAAATCATGATTTTTATTCAATTAAAATATACATTAACAAACCAATCTTTACGTTTGAAACTTTTCGAATATGTTACTGCATTTCTATCGCATACAAAACCTCATGTTCTTGGAAATAAATTTTTTAAAACTAAATTATCAGGAAAAAAATTGTAGCTAATTTATTTATTATGTTGTATTGTATATTTAGTTTTGTGATAAAGATATGAAAATGCGGTTAATTATGAAAAATAACGGTTTTTATGAAAACATTAAACATTCTTTGATTCCCTTTTCTGTGTTTCATTATTTTTATGTGAAGGAAGTTTTTCCTTGTTGAGGGACAAGGCATTTGTTTGGTAAAGATCCATTTTTTAATTTTTTTTTATTAATATTTGAAATAACTTTTTATAATTTCTTCCCGTTGAGTTTATTTTAACATTCATGCATGACTAGTTTTAACCAAAAGACTTGATGCAGATGCGGATGCAGAACTCAGATCTGATGGTGACCAAGTCTTTTGGTTAAAACTAGTCATGCATACATGTTAAAATGAACTCAACGTGAAGAAATTAATAAAAGTTATTCAAATCATTAACAATATAATAAGGTACATTAGTTTACACATAAAAGATAATTTCAAAAAAATTCTCAATATATATTATCGTGATTTGTGTGGGATTTGAACCCACATCCACAGGCTTACATGGGCGGTGCACTAACCAAGTATGATTGTTAAAAATTCTCGATTAATGGATGTGGTTCGTTAGTACAAGAGTTAGTACACCGGCCATGTAAACCTGGGGATGTGGGTTCAAATCCCACACAAATCACGATGATATTTTTCTGAGAATTTCTTTAATCATCTTCTATGCGTAAACTAATGTGCCTAATCATATTAGTAATAATTTAAATATAGGTCCGGTATGTAACTGAAGATGGAAAATAATAATTGCGAAATTAAAAATCCACGACAGACTGGCTTTATTAGTGACTTACAGTCGAATCTCTATAAAAGCAAATCCAAAAAAAATATTTACAATGTTTATTTCATGACTTCAGGTACAAGTGCCGATAGTATCAAACGACCGCTGCAAGTCCATGTTCCTGCGAGCCGGCCGCCACGAGTTCATTCCTGAGATTTTCCTGTGCGCGGGGCACGAGCGAGGGGGGCAGGACTCCTGCCAGGGGGACTCCGGGGGGCCGCTGCAGGTGAAGGGCGCCGACGGCAGGTACTTCCTCGCCGGCATCATCAGCTGGGGCATCGGCTGTGCCGAGGCCAACCTGCCCGGCGTCTGCACGAGGATCTCCAAGTTCGTGCCCTGGATCCTGGAGACTGTCACGTGATTGTGGACGATACGAAACTATTTTTATAACTTTTGAAGTTTTTTTTTACTTCCACAAACAGAGGAGAGAAGGCGTTGACTGTGAGGATCTGAAGGACACGTAAATTATCAAACTTTCGAAGATAACAAAAATTATATCTGTTATGCGTTATAAATATATGAATATATACGATTTTTTGTGATGAATGAGTTTTACGAAGGTGATTATTGTAGTTTTATTGGATATTATGATGAATGTGCAAAAACAATCAAATGGAACTGAAATATATTGAAAGATGTAAAAAAAAATATGGTATTGTTGTGAGGGTTATTTATAGAGACTACTTCAATAGATAATGGTTAAAATTCGCAAATACTACCCGTAATTCAAGTTACAATAATAGTTACATAAGAATTGTTATATTTTTGAGACTTGAATATAATTTCTTATGTGATGAATTGTTAGTGAGTTGATTTCGATTCATTCCCGTATTGTTCCATTTATAACAAAGTATCTTGAGATTTATTGACAGTCGCGTATGAAGCGTTTTGGCTTCAGTGAAATTCCACCTCTAATTTTCGTTTAGTAAGGCTTTTTAAACCCCCCAGAGTACCTGCGGGGATCTTCTCTGCTTCGCTTAGGGAGGAGATGGTAATGGGAATATTACGTGATTAAGTGCGGTATATCTGGGCAGCTATCGTGACAAGCGGCGATTCTTATTGCTCCCAGCGTTTCGAGAATGAGAAAAGTGCTCGAGTCGTATGGCAGAAAGCTTTTCTCACTGCACATGCATTACTTGAGCCTGGAAATATCACAGTTCTTTAAAAGTTTCCGCGATGACTAATGGAAGGGAGGCTTTTCTTGCGCTCTGAATACAGGTAGCAGTTCAGATTTGCAGGGTAATAAATTTATTTTGAATCTCAAAAGTTTATTAGTTGATTTTTCTATGCATTAAAAAACTCAATGCACGTGTAATTTACATGATTTTCAAAAAAAAAAAAAATGTGCTCATGCATAGAGTATTTTACTAGCGTCAAAATTCTAATAAAAGACGACAGTCATTTCTGTCAAGATAACCGAGTTTTCAAATAAATTATATGGACTAAATTTTAATCGTTGTAATTTAAAGATTAATTATTAAACTCTTGCTTTGGTGAGTCAAAGTTTAAAACCACAAAACAGTTATTCATGCATTGTTCCGTTTTTTATCTTGAATTGTATGTTTCATTGGTATTTTTTTGGACTGTATATATAAATGTTGTTTTTATTTTATTAATATGATTACAACGATTAGATTTGTTTTAAAAAATCGTTCGCCACAATGAAAGTAACGCGTTGAATTAGGTTTAAAAGTAATGATATCGTTTTTGGTCAGGTCGAGTTAGGGTGTCTTGGTGTTAAAAAAGCTAGAAATAGATATGATGGATGTAGTGGTTTTTGTTTTTAATATTATATTGAAAGACTGTCCGAGAAGTTTTTATTACAGAAAAATACGTAAGAAGATGTCGTTTATATTATTAACCAAAACTGTTCAATTGTAAATAATTTCATTTTAAACATGTTGACATGAATAGTATTTAAGGAATTTTACTTGCCTGTAAATTATTTCCATAAATTATTTTCAAGGTTTTCTATTTTAATCGATTATGTTAAATCGAAATGATTGTACTTGCCACAGTATTTATTATTGTTTGGAAAATAATCGATGATAATGCTATGAACATAAGATATGTATATATATTTATGTATATATATATGAACATATATACACACACACATAAATATATATACATATATATTAGCTGAAGAGTTTGTTAAGCGAACTTCCAAATACGGAGTGTGCTATTTAGTTCTGGAGAGCGACAATACTCCGGGCTATTTGAAAGAAGCGGCGTGCGGCTGCTTTCATGGTACGTTGTCTATATATTGTAAATAGTTTAGAATTTAGGAGATAAAGTTCTGCTGAAAATGTATTGTCCCCTGAAAGTTAAAGAAGGCACGCTGAAAGGTTCTCCCGAGGATTTAGTAAAGAGAGGAGCTTTGGGAACCGATACGTTAAGTTTGTAAATAACTTAAAAGTTAAATTTACAACTAATCCATTAATCGCTAAACCGGTCCTTTTACCTCAATACGAATATCCTCAATCCCAAACTACTGGCTTAAAAATAATTTACATTTATAATTTAAATTAAAAGGTTTGTAATTTTATAAAAAGGTGACAAATCTGTGAAATTTAAGTGTTTCTAGAATATTTTTGCTCCAGTGATAAATTATAAATATTTTAATACTGATTCTATTTGAAAATATTATTTATTTTTGTCTTGAATAAATGTATTGTAAATTATGATAATAAAATATTAAAACATATTTACTTAGATAGTAGTTATAGTAACAAAAGTTTAAATACATTTGTTTGTATGAGTAATCGATGCATAAATTAAACAACTATTTTTGTATGTTTTTAAAAACATTTCATTAAATTTGTACTCTTTTCTATGGAAGTAAAAAACTTATTCAATATTGTATATGTCTATGCATATCATGTATGAAAGTAATGCATATGTAATATTTACTTATGTAAATAAATATGCTATTATATTAAGCGATTGCCTTTAATTTTACCTAAGTTAATCAGAAAAAGAACTGCAATTAAGCAAAAAAACGTGTCATGCCAGACGTTTAAAAATATCAATGTAAAATACAATATATTATTTGTAAATTTTGTAATAAAGATTTGTTATTTCATTGAGTTACTTGTTTTTATTATAGATAAATACTTTCAATCATATAATTAATATTTTCACAATGAATAAAAAAGTTACCCGTGAATTATAAAATTAAAGACTTTATAAAAATACAATATGACACGAGGTTTTAATCTGAAATGAAAATATTATATATTTTTAAATTTTTCAAAATAAGCATTAACCCTTAAAACATTAAAGCATTGTTAATTAATTAATAAATTTTCAATTTGAATTTTTCACCCCCCAATCGAGCCATGTTTAATATTGGAATCATAACAATTCGTTAATTTATTATTTACAACTTAAAAAGGTCTTGTATAATTTGTATCGAATTTGAGCGAAAAACAACTCCACCGTGATCGAGAGTTTGACATTCGATTTTCAGGAAGTTGGATTTAAATTTGCACCCTTTCACCAGCGGTATAAGACTTTCGCCAAAATCCTTAACTGTAGCTTTAAGAGCTCTCCGAATATGTAAATACAACACGTGCTGGGGGTCCACGGGGAGAAAGATTATATTCAAGAAACAAAACTTAAGTCGAGCTGCGCATCCTCAGCCAGGCGCGCCTGGGGGTTCTAGGGATGCAAGGGCGAGGAGTCGAACCTCTACAAGGAGCCATTGAATTATGAACTTGAGAAATTATACAACACGCATTTATTCTTTGAAATAAATACTTGACTCGGAAATTCATTCAGCTTCTTTCGCGTGTATTATTATTATACGTGCGGTGGTTTTAAATGTAACATGTGGTACTATCTTGACTCTGCAGTGGCTTTTTTTTGTTGATACTGAGAATCTTGTCATAATTAACTGGTTGTCCAAATCACCTCATCAAAAAGGTTGTATATCTGAAAGCTGCGTCAAATTGAATACAAAAGATATATTTGCAACAATTAGGTTCCAGAAATGCAGCGTTAGTTTGGGATTCATTCGCCAGAACGGGGACTAACCAAGGATTTTTTGATCAAGAGTCAACCGACCTGTTTGGTCAACACACCAGCCGATTATTATGATAATAATTCTGTAAACTTTTCTCGTTGTTTCAGGTGCATCAATTTCTTAAGTTATTATTGTTCTTATTGAAACAGCATGCGATTGATTAATCAATAATCTACAAAATAGTATTTTTATGTGAAAAAGTTTACATAAAAAAACCCATACACAACATTTGAATTTATTTATTTATTCTTTTTAATTTGAATTTTTAAAATTGTTATATGAAATATTCAAGAGTACAGAATAATTCAGGTGATACTCTTATCATGTTTATTTGGCAATATATGTTTTAAAGCTAGTCGTCGCAATGAACAATGAAAGGTTCGTAATAAATCAGTTTTTTTTTCTATGACGCAGTCTCTTGGGACCTGCTTAAATTACTCGTTGGTACTTGGGTCACGTAGGCAGAAATTTAAAGCCTAGAAGCTCCATACCTTAGGGATGAATATCTCTAGCATTGCCAAACAGAACCTTCAAATGGTTTTGTGTCCTGATAACAAAACCTTTAAAGTTTAAGAATTGACATTGTCAAGTGGTTGGTATATTATAAAGTTAGGTCTTAAGTAATGCGGTATGTCTGTTGATGGAGCAAGTTTGGATTTTACTCAGAATGAAAAATGGTTGTATTCTTACAACAAATTAAATACTGTTTATCACATGGATACATTTATATGATTTAAAAAAAAAAAAACGAATGAATTATAAAAGTAATTTTACAGTCTATATGTTTAAAAAAAGTAAACTTTGTTTTGTGATAAACTATTCAATATTAAATTAATATGAATCATTGATTACAAGTTCTATGAATGAAGTCTAAGTATGTGGTTTTTTCATTTCAGCAAAACCAAGTTTAACTTATTTAAATATGCTGTATTTTAAATACAATACCTTCCGTGTCGGTAAATAGATTTTCTTTTTCTATGAGTTTTCGATATGTATGGTTGTATTTTTTTAATGAGAAATGATTATAAATATAATCTGGTTGAATATCAAATCTATTTCAAAAGAAAACACTTTAAAGGCTTCGAGTTAATTTCATATTCTCACGTTTTTTAAAACAAACACAAATATATTTCGTGACTACTTATACGGAAGCACGGCCACAAGTGCTCGGTTGTTACATCCTAATTCGGTTCTCCATCATAAGCGAGACGTAAAGATCTTATATCTCTGCAAAATGCTTCAGTACAAACATGTAAACAAAGACAGTATTCGCTCGGCATTTCCAGAGGCAGTTCTACGGGAATCGTAGAGCCCGTCGTAGCGGCTACAATTGTAGCGATTACAATAAATCAGCGAAAATGGTTTCTCAGCACGAAATACCACAAGCCTGCCATGTGCTATAAGACTCAGACCGACCCGTGAGATAGAAGACACTTTGTGCTATCTTGCACTAATATTTCTATTGTTCTGATTGTAGATTGAAGATAGAGCATGAATTGTGGCGCCGCGAGAGTTCGGAGAGCTTTTCTGCAAAAACCTTTGATTATTTATTGCTTCCCGTGAGGGATTATCTATAGAATTAATTATAGTCATTTGATTAAATTTCCTCTTACCTAATTTACATAAAGCTTTAATTAATAAATTATCGAGAATTTTTTTAAAACTGTTTGAGGTACAAATCATTAAATGAAATGAAGGATCCAATAGAAAACGTCTATTAAATAAATTAAAAATTTCAATTTTATGAGTTTTTTTTATTTTATGAATGTTAAAATAAAAGAAAGTTGAAAGTTTTCATAAATAAATAATATTAATTAAAATGGCTGTTTTTACTATTCATCTCGTTTAGTAATCTAAAATCACGATCTCTCCAAAACACCCTTTTCTTAATTGCAAGTTAGTTAATTTATTAAACTGTAACTTCCCCAACAGTACATGCAGGTTTCATATTAAACCCTTAGGGAAAAGCTCCATAATTTGTGACCGTTGGTTAGGCCTACATCCGCCATCTTAACGGAAGTGGTTTAAATGTTTCGGGGGACAGTTATATCCCGGGGTGGTTTCCGGTGAGGATGAAATGTGCCACGAGATGACCGGGATTGGAGATTGATAGTGGCGTTATTAGGCAGACCGAGACTCAGATAAGTTAAGGGTAGTTTCTTATATCTTCCCTCGGACTGACGGATATAAAGATTGAACGGAGCGATACAGAGTCCGGAGAATTACGTTTCGTTTCCTCAATAAAGAGATTTAGATGCTTTTATTGAGCATTTTTATCTCCCTTTGAATTAAACAGAAGGTAGCTATAAAACAACTTTATAGAAAAGGTTGGGATATTTTAAAAATATTTTGAGTCATTAGCAATTAAACATTACCAATTATTAAATTTACCATGTAATATATCTAAAATACACTTTTAATTCAAACTACTACTGATCCTACTGGTTTTCGTAGTTTATTGCCTTATTAACTGAATAAATAAATAAATTGAAGGTTGGTACAAATGAACCCGCACGAGCCTGAAATGTGGAGCTTATTAGTTGTGACAGTCGTACTCTAGCCATTATGGCTGAAAAATTCAAAATGGCCCAAGTTTATTGGCCCCGCTCGAGATTTAGAAGGCAAAATGAGCGCCATGGAAACAAGGGGTTGCTTTTTTAGTGTTCTTGTTAATACATTGTTGACACCCCACTGTGTTGGCGGTGGGCAGACGATATATAACAGTCAGTTAACTGTTTTGATAATATTTTAATATTCCGAGTTAAAATAAAGTCAAGTTATTATACTCTACTGTTTTCTTGTAACTGATACACACATAACAATTTGGTAATAGAATATATTTTGAAAAAAAACGTATACGAATAAGGGAGTTTTTTGAACTTAGATAATCGTTTTTCAATGTATTGTATTTCTTTAAATAAAATAAAATAACTTTACTTTATAACTTAAAACGAAAAACTATTTTTAGAAAAATTACAAATATTAAAATGTTGAAGATATCTATTGTTTTAGAGATAAAATATATTTAAATTGTGTTGATTATTTCAATAAAAAGTAAAAAATAATGTAGTCAATTTAAATGGTCAAGTATATTGAAATGAACACCACCACCAATTGACATAATTTCTGGCAAACAGAGTGTTGATTTTTTATCATTGTGTCCTAGCCTTCTTATCTCATACGCACTGTTATTGACATTGTAAATCTCGACCTCTCAGCCTATTCGCGCTAATGAAATGTAAATTAAAAAATAAAGCAAAAGGGCATTAGTAAAAGCTCCCAGTGCTGGACTCGCGGTGCTTGCAAGAACCAGTTATTTATCCCGTCAGACCTGCTGGAGAACTTGGACAATTAGCTTAAAAGCCCGCCTAGGGCCCAGTTTTTTCGAAGTGCATACTTTAGCGAAAAATATATTTAAAAACTTAAAAAATACTTTCTTGTTGCTTAGTTAGGAGTTATAAAGATGGATCACGAAAATCTTTCCAGCAATTCAGGAGCAAGCTGGCCGATGATCGATATCATTGTAATTTTTTACTTAAGCTTCATGCGGTTTTTCCTGAAAAATAGATATCGTACATTTTTTCATTGAAACACTTTAGGTTTTGCTTTTTCAAATCATTTAATATTAGAATGCGCTATTACATTAAAAGTATATAAAAATGAATTTCGTGTTATTTTCCTAAAGTACCAGCTTCTTTTAGAGGCATTTTCGGCTATTATATTGCCACCCCATGTATTGTTGTTTTTGTTTGACTGATTACGCGATTATAGGCATAATTTTAAGCATAAATATAAATTTATAAATCTACCAGTGGGATCTTAAAACGAAAATATTTCTTTACAAACCTTTTGTCCTTCTCGAAAGCTACTATTATCAGCAGATGCTTCTCCGAGAAGGAACTACTCAGGTTGTCGCTGCAATTAAGCTTTAAATAAACAAGCGATTTGAATGTCATAGTAATACCTGAAAAGCATTAAAGATGAAGGTTTTAAAGTCACAATCCGCAGAAATAGAATCCGGTCGTTACAAAGAATCAAAAATATTGCGTGCTTTCGAGGGAATTGTTCCTTCCCGAAAATTTATACAACGTAAAATGTATTCTTTAGACTTTGAATATTCATTTTGCTATGGGAACGCAATAACGTGTTTTGATTGGTGAAATATACTTTGTTATTTATAATAATCAAGATTTTTTTAGTAACAAGAAATTTTTAATGCAAACATATTTAATGTTATATGTGAAAGATAAAATTTTCGTTTTGTTAAATAGCAACTTTAATAGAGAATGACCTTAACGCCAAGCCATGATAGTATCGAGATGCTAGTTAAATATACTATTAATTAAAAAAATTCAAAGTATGTTAAATATTATTATTAATTTTATCAAACTGGCTAAGTTAAGATATATAGTTTCTTCGTGTTTCTACAATTCTATTGAAGCAATCACAAAAAATGTCTGTCTTTTTAGAAAGAAAACTAAAAAAAAATGTCAATCATACTCACGGAACCAAGAAATATTAAATAATAATTTGTTTGTACCCGTTATAAGTTTTGCTAAATATATTTTTTTCTAAAAATTTTAATTCGTGCTTGAAAGTTATCAGTGCGATAATTAATTATTTGCTGAAAAGCCAGAAGGCGTTTAATTACGACTTGATAAATAACAATGCTAAAGATACACATCGCAAATGAAATCCGCACCCATTGTCCCTCGACCCACCCTTATTCGCATCTCAGACCTCCGCCAGGAGTTAAACTGTTTATTATTCATCTACACAAAGGGGTGGTTGCGGTGATCTACCCTTATCTGGGGGGCCGGCCATTGCCAAAGGATGTCGCCCCACCAGCCGTGTGGTTTAGAGGGAGCGGATTAAGGGACGATTAAGATTTGATGCGAAGTTTAAAATCGTCCTAAACAAAAGAACTATTATCTATATTGGCATCGTAGGCAGTTTAAAGCACTTAGAAAATTAACACTTAATTACCTTTATTAATGATTATGGCTTACAAAAAAATATAATCGTATCAATTTTATCTATATACTAGGTTCTATAACTAAGTTCTTAGGTTTTTTGATCAATGAAAAATGGAAATTTTTAAGAGAAATACAAAAAATGGTTTATTCAAAGTATCGTCCTTTGCTAGTTACACATTTTTGCCATCTCTCTGGAAATATCTGAATAGCGTGACGATAATCTATATAACGTGACGCGCCTTTGGATCGAAACCATTCATCCAACAAATTTTTCACTTCTTCAAATTGGCCAAGTGTAGCGCAGCCAAGCCATGCGCCATCGACCCGAACAAGTGATAATCGGAAAGGACTAGATCTGATGAATACGGTGGGTGCGGTAGTTGATCCCATATCAGCGTTTTGATGGTGTCATGGACGATGGAAGTGCGATGGCACGGAGCGTTGTCATTCGATCATTTGCAAAAGAAAAAAAATTATAAATAGGAGCATCAGCGTTTAATTTTTTAAATTGCTGAAATTTAAATAAGATCAAGCCATGTCTCCACCCTAGAAGCGTTTCTGTCGCCCGCAGTCGGAAGAAAAGCCCCGCGAAGTGCTTTCTCGGGAGGCGCCGCACTTTCTGTGCACGAGCTCATCACAGTTATATAAAATGGCTTGTTTTATCTGCGCGAAACATACGCCATTGACAGCACTTAAACATTATCTTTAGCTGTGACCACACCACAAAATAAAAATCTAAGTAGTAATATATTGAATCATCAATTTTTTGACAGAATGTGCTTGGTGGAATTCCACAATAGTAATATTTTACGTCATTTGATTAAAACATCTCTTTTGACAGAAAGAATTTAAAGAAAATGAAACCCTAATTGATCTTACTTTAAGTATTTTTTATAGACATTTTCAGTTGTTATATTTGATCTTCATTTAAATACTTATTGAAGAATACCCAACGTTATTTATTACATTAACATTGTATTCACCTCCATTTATATTTTTGATTACTTTACTAAAATTTTTATCAACTTTATTATTTAAGAATTCAGATATTTTTATAAAATTTTAGGATCTTTTCACACTTGTGTAAAATATTTTATTTTGCCTTCTGAAAATAAAATATTTGAAAGGTCGCTTTTGGCGTAATATTTATTCTAAAACCTTTTTTATTTTATACTAAAACCTGTTACTGTATATTTAATACATTGGCCTAAAAAAAATCTCGCGGTATTCCATCATAACAATTGAATATACAAATTATATAAGCAATTGATTTGTTTTATTTAATTTATATAAAACAAAAATATTTGGTCAGAGTTCTTTAATGACCGCATTAAAAAAAACTTATTTTATTTGTATTACGAAATAAACACGTTGCTCCCTTCATATATTTTTATCATTGTTCTAAATCTATTTATTTAGCAAATTTTGTAAATACTGAAAGCTTTTCACCCTTTGATGTGACATTCCAAGGTGAAAAGCTTTTGAATGCTTCGTTGCTTATAATCGTACGGTTATACATTTAATATTTTTGACAGGAAATGCCTAATGGTATTTAAGGACATTTTAAAATAAAAAATCCCTCATCTTATAGTATAATTAATATATAATAACTTAAAACATTCCTTGTTAATTTATGTTCAAATTGTTTCATACCTTTCTGTATTTATGAAACACAAATATATAGTTTTCAAGTTCAAAATTAAAAAAAACATTTTAATTAAGAAGTGGTTATAAAAACAAAAAACCAGAGTCTTTTAAGAAACCTGTTTTGTCAATACGTCAATTTTTTGAATGGTGGATATGTCAATAAGTTAACTTTTTAAATTTAATTTGATGACATAATACAATAATGAATGATATTAAGGAAAATATATCTTGAAGATACCGACAGAAGATAAATAAACCCTAATTTATGTTATTTTATAAACCTTGGAGTAAAGCTATGATTTGTCAAAAAACCAAGTCAAAACTCATAAGTTTTAATACTATAATTTTATTACTCTTCAAAGTAGATACTGAATATAACGATCTTGTTTATGTTTAAATTCTACACTCACAAAGCTTGTCTAGCAAGTGAATTGGTTGGAAAATTTCACGATACTTCACTTTGACTTGAATTTTCATTAAAATAGATCCACGGACACCCCTCTTATTACAAAATAGCTTTTGTTGTTGAATTCAAAAGATAAGTAAGAGTCAAACATCGTAAGGTTTTGGAGTGATGGGGTTATTATTTTACTCCTAATTCCCACTAATTTATATGACGACATTGTTGAATGTAAACTCATAATATTAGCAGTTTCCGCAATTCGAGATGACATTAAAGGAAATATCACAGCAAAAATATTTTACAAAAATAAAATAATGTTAAAAATAAATTTTATTTTGAAATTTTACCGTAAGGATACACATTTTTAATTTGATTAACAACGAAAAAAACGAATCTAAAGTAAAAAAGGTGTTTTTAAATTTCAAGAGGTATTTAAAAAATAATTAATCCCTTATTGCTTCAGGGAAACGGAGATCCTAATAAAAATTAATATCCCGAATAATTGGCAATTAGCTTTCACAAAATAAATTGTAAAGTTTTAAATTTATATTTTTCGGTATATCAATCATTCCGTGTAACTAAATTTGTTTTTGAGATTGAGGAAATACATAAGACAATGTCTACAAACGAAATTTCCAGAAATGAGATTTTCCTGAAGGTTTACACCCAAATAATAAATACAAGCAAGGATAGTCAAAATTCTCAAAATACATAATGGAACCTAAATAAGATCCTTGCGAGTGTTCGCTGGAGAGCAAAAAAGGTTGGAGGCGATTGAATTACGGTGACCCTTTTAGGTTCTTTGTGTGGTATTTTTTCAGATTATTTTTGTTTAAGTTTCCGCTAAATTCGCACAAACTACTGGACGCACCGTGAAGTTGTCCTAAGTTTTTATTTTTTGCTAGTTGTTTTTTCGGTTATGTAATCAAATATTTTAATCGTATTCTTATTTGTGATGTCGCTACCATTTTTAAATAAAAGTTTTTTTGAAAAAAATTGCCACTGTAAAGATAAAAACAAATTGAACCAACTCTTTAATATTTATTTCACGGGTAAAAAAAAAATAAAGAGCAAAAAAACTATCAAATACTACCGCCATTATTCCGGATTAAACGTCTCCCGAAATTTGCTATATGTAAAAAAACCTGTTCGGGATATTAAAGATATTTTTAAATTGAAAACA
This sequence comes from Atopsyche davidsoni, assembly GCA_022113835.1. NCBI lineage: Eukaryota > Metazoa > Arthropoda > Insecta > Trichoptera > Hydrobiosidae > Atopsyche > Atopsyche davidsoni. Next base: position 13,817,571 of record JAILWY010000005.1, on the reverse strand, counting down.
AATATCTAAACCCGGGACCTCACCCAATACGTGCACTAACCAAATCTCGTAAATGAGTTTTATAATTATTTTGACTCTTTTACATCATTGATAATTGATGATTCATTCATTGGAATATTTGAAATTATTTAGAAAATAAAAATCATCAAACAAACAACTCAAGTGCGGTATTTTCACCACAAAATGTGGGTAGTTAAAAAATGTATAAAGAAGAGCTTTCTTTGAATAAAATAATCAACTATAGAAGGATTATAAGGTTAATACTTTATAAATAAATATCAAATTTTACGTTTCATATACATCACGATGCAGCCACAAATGATATTTGATACATATTTTCATTTTTAAGAGCAGTACCAACGGAAAATGCACGATATTAACTTTTGAATCTTTGCAAAGGTTTGCTGAAATGACCTGGTAGAACGCATGCAAATTCCACGGATACATCGAACGAAACAACGGCCGGGAAATCCTCCACGTAATGGGTGCGCATTCAGAGGGACGGGGATTCCAGGCAAGGGCAGGGGGCTTTCAACCCCGCTTTTTGTGAGGTTTTTGCAAAATATAACGATTCTTCAAAACCATAACGACTCGGCCCGGTCGCTGCAGGTCCTTCACGTGTCGGGGAGTCAGGCTGCCTCGCTCAAAGTATTTTAAATCAGACTTGACTTTTGCTCCCGACATGAATAGATTTTTTTCAGGCTGCTGCGAAATGTAAAATGTTCAAAAAAAAAAATGCTTGGTGCTATGATTTCACATGAAGTTCGCTTTTACATAAATTTAATTAATATTTAAATTTTAATCCGAGAGAATAATAAAAATTGAATGTTTAAAATGCGAGTATCTCTCACAAAATCGTTTGTCTGGTATTTTTAACAAACTTTTTCAGACATAACATGATGTGGCGTGAATGGAAGTTTTATAGCAGATATGTTTTGTTGAATGTTTACCGAATAAAGACTTTTAAATAATAAATAAATAAATTTAATATAAATTCATTTGTTACAACTTATTTAGTGAGATAAGTAGAAAATTCAAGTAAAAGTTTAACGTGCAATGTGAAATTCTGTCTACTTAAAGATTCACAAAATCACTTGATTTTTTATTTTATAAAATGTACAATTTCAACTGTCAATACGAGAACTATCGAGAGACCATTGATATTTATTCAATTTTTAACAACGAAATTTGTTAACATAAAACTTAAAGAATTTCTATTTGTCACAAAGTAGAATTAAAATTACAAATGTCAATATTTCATTCGGTCCCATGTTAAATGAAATATATTTCTAGTCGGTGCTAAAAACAGAGCCTACTAATGAACATAAATTTTATTTTTAATCTAAAGAAAGTAACTAGAAAAAAATTAAATAATTTAGGCGCAAACAAGAATAACAGCTATAAATTTATTATCTGTCCAGTCTGTTTAAAAAATTTACTACTGAGAGAAATAAATTCATTTTTGGAATTAAATAAAAAAAAAACCCAAAAAAAGGTGGAGTGGTGTCCCGTACGTTCGCAGGACTGATTGGGTTTGTACATAAATAATGGCTTAAAACAATACTGCAAGGACGCCTCAAAATACAGTGACCAGAGAACCTACAAAAAAATAAAATACACCATCTATTTACAGATATCGCAGACCATAATGCTTAGTTTTCTCTGTATTGTGTGGTTGCTAGAAAATTAGGATGTTAAAATATACAATTTTCAAGGCATTGAAACATTTGAAATGTAGAAATTAACAAAATTGATGTGTACAGACCTTATTTGGAATAAACCGATAAGCAATTGTTAATTATTGATGCTTTGGTCAATTATTGTGCATATTGTGAATATTTGATTTCAATTGACAATGAGAAAAAAAAGCCAAGCTAAAACTACTTTTTTTAAATTTAAAACAAATATTTAATCAAATATTTCAGTCTTTGGCCGGTCCCACCCCTATGGCTGTCATCAAGCCGCAGAGCCTCGAGGGAATCTAAAGCACCCAGCGATAATTATATCCTCAATGGCTTTCATCTTTCCCACGAGCGGAACGTTCGAGAACAAAACCACCCCTCGGCGGCCGGCGGCGCGGCAGGTGATCCTCTCAAGGAGCTCATTATGACAATCACGGATCTTCAAAGTGCATTCAAAGCAGGAATCTACAAATTTGACTTAACGTTGAATCGTGTTTTGCCGCCTTCGTATTTGTTGTAAAATGTAATATAAATATTTATATATATATATATATATATATATATATATATATATATATATATATATATATATATATATATATATATATATATATGTGTGTGTGTATACACTTGCAAGCAATATTTTATTACTTGTATGGAATGCAGGTGATATGTGATAAACGAAAAGGCAAAAGCCTACAAAATATTATTGTGTTATACAGTTCACCTTTTACTATGATTTTTTTCTAAATTTTGCTGCACTTCTAATATTGGAATTCGTGGATTTATATACGTATTTGAGGAATAAATATATTTTTAATGTTGCTTTTAAAAATAATAAAAAAACGCGTGGTACGTACGCGTGCGCGTTGCACAGACAAGACAAGACGCTAAAGACTTTAAACCTTTTTTCTAGCTAGTGTTTCTGTGGTCCCTCGTCGAGTCGTCATTAAATTAGAGACAAGTTTAAGTGAGTTCAGCCCGTACACCCAGAGTGATCTTTATAATGCTTGAGAGTATTAAGATATGAATTATTTCAGCTTCAATTAGCTTCGGTTATTTAAGTCAGGCATTAGGTTCTGTCTAGACTGGAATACAAAATGACTGTAATTTCAAAACTCTTCTCGTAGGAGACGTTCCCACGGTTTTTATACTTCTTCAAAATAGATTTCGACATTCATAATTTTTTTTTTCAAATTTCGTCGAATAAAAACTCGATACGAAGTTTTGCGAATGTGTAGCCTGAATTTAAATAAAAGGATTGCTTTGTGGGCGATGTGTTTTTTTATTTTCTTAGTAATAAAGAAATAAAACTTACTATACTTTTTTGTACAAAAGTTTCTTTTTATAACGGATTTATAAGATTGATACGGAACGCTGTAAAGAGATAAAACCATTATTGTATAAAACTGAACGAGAAGAGTTGGATTCTCATATTTTCCTTTTAAATTTTGTATTTTATACCGGGAACGAAGTAACCTGTGTATTGTAAACTTTAGATAATCAATTATTGAATTTATTTTAAGAAAAATAAGTTTTTTAACGCTCATCAAAAACAGCAATAATATTTTTAAAAAAGAGAATATTCAATAAAAAAAATAAATGTGTGCTATTGTTATAAAAATGAAAAAACCTCAAATATCAAATGAAAACATCACCTTTAATTTTTTTATAAATATTATATGGAATTTGATTTTTTTATGTTTAACTAGGAACGGAAAACATCAACAGTAGTTAAAAAAAAAAATGTACTCACAATTTTAGATAAGGGTGGTTTTTTAATAATACAGTCAAGAATATTTTAGTTTTTATTCACGGAAAAAAAACTGTGAAGGAGCTCAATATTTTTTTTATTATTCAATAAAATCTTAAAGACGAATAACCAGTAATATTTAGGTACCTAAGATTGTAAGACCAGAGTGCGTACAGTCTACATATTAATAATGCATCAGGTCAACTTTCATAGCTGTCGGGCTGCAAGTTACCAGAAATTCTACATTATTAAGTCTCACCCCACCCCGGGGTTTGCTGTGGTGACCAGCGGGGTACAAGTTTCCTTGGCTGGACGGTACCAGGCACTAGGGTTGGAACCGCATTCCCTGTGACCGGAAGCGAAGTGGTCGAAGGTGGTTTTATTGAAATGCTTGTAAATTTATATTGCGGTGTAAATTTTCTTGAAATTTTGAATTGCATGTTGCGGTTTAGGTGTAACTTTGCTCACATATTTTTTTTGTTTATGATTTTCTACGGTTATATAAAATATTTTATATTTATACACATAAAGGTTATACTTTGATTTATTTTCATATAAACTACTAAATATATTTTGTATGCACTTATTGAATCTTATAAATGAATTTGTAGTTTTGTTGTATAAAAATGTACTTAGTATTTTTCAAACAATGTTAATTATAAGCTTATAGGTACCAAAAAAATATATATTATGTATTCAGTATTCAGAACCATTTTGAATGAAATGATACTTGATGTTTTGATTTTTGTTTGCAAAGGCTGGATGCAGAAACACTCTAATTTAAAAAATTCAGTAATTTTTGAGTGAGAGAAAACCATTTCTCATAAAAGAGGATCTTATACTTTTAGTTGCCTTTGTAGAAAAAAACCCAGTGTCTATACTGAAACTTTCTCGCAATCATACTATTTCCTTTATGAGATCGTTTCCCGAAATTTTCCGCATAAAAATTCTCTTTTCATGTTTAATTATTTATGCTTGTGATGTTACCATAATTAGCGAATTTAAAATGGGTTTCATAGATCAAAGCGTAATTTAATTTTATGAATTTATTTGAAAGTTTGGGATGATAAATTAAAATTTTGATGGGTTGTGTTGTTAATCATGTTAATCAGTGTTAAAAGGAATGATTAATTACGACGTTGACTATTGAACATGTTAAGCAAATAAGTTTTGAATACATGAATGGTGAATATGTGACCTCAATAGAAGAATAACATCAACCAAACCACGCAACTATGTGTACATATTTGTGTTCACAGAATCATATATATACAAATTGTTAAATACAGAAAGTCCCTGGAATTTTTTTGTGTTTTTTTAAATATTATAAAGCTAAATAATGATGTAAGTATTGACATTTTGTGAAAAAGACGCGGAATTATTTTGATACGCTTTTTGTATTACTAGATTGTTAAATATCATTAAAACGTAATATTTACATGTACCTTAATGTGTCAATAGAAGTTATTCAACTAAAAGCGGTGTTTTTTGTTTATAAAATTTATATAATTTAAACATCATAAAACGTGTACTTGTGAAGTTATGCCACATTTTTTAAATATCCGGATTTTTAAATACTGTAAGATTACTCAGTATTTATAAAAAAATAAATGCCAAGTTAACTAAGACGTGTAAATGGGCGCCTTGATAAAAACGTTGTCCACAAGCAACTGCTATGCATTTAGTAAATTTAATTAATTATTAGATATAATGATTTTAAAAAAATACTTGTTTTTAATTTTTCGTCTGAGAAAAATTAAAAAGGAAACAAAGACTATTGTTTTTTCTAATTAAATTAAATCAAATTGAGCTTACTATAATCAAGTCATGATGCCATATTGATTTTAGTTCCACTTTTATTCTGTAAAATAAAGAGGCTTTCGTTTAGTTATAGTAGAAGGCGCTTAAAGCGAATGTATTGAATATTCAATAATTGCAAGAGCTCGGAAAGTTTTTGTGAGTTTTATGTCTTTTTCTTCCAGAAAATGCATCGGTTATGTACTCCAAAACTCGCTTATACTCCAGCGCCGGGAGACAGCTCCAAACAAATACAGAAGCTGCATCAGGATAAAAAGAAAGAAAGAGACTAAGTCTTCGGAAGTTTTAATCCCAGCTGGATCTTATTACAGCCGTATATTCCGCCGGCGAGGCGCAGTGCTGTCAGAGCTGCAACTTCCAGCGTATTGGGTGCTTGCAAGTACCCGGCAATAAGCACTCTCTACAATAATGTCCGGGCCTGCATTTACGCTCTGTTGAACGTATCGTTCCTCGAAATGAGCCGAGGGCTATGTCCACTTTATTGAAGGGATGGAAATAATAGAATATTTTGTTTTATTTTTGTATTTTTGAGTAAAATACTTGAGTGATTTTTCACATGTTCGTTTTTATTTGTGACCGGTTTCGCCAACCTTTCACGTTGCAAACAGAGTGAGATTTTATATAATAATAAACAGTTAGGTAAACAGTTGTTAGAGGGAGAGGTTGTTGGAAAGAAAGAGAGTGATTGTCAGGTGGTAAGGGCTAATGTGATTTTAATGTACCTGACAAGTGAAGGATTCTTTATAATTGCAAATTTTGTGAACAAATGTTTTTATATTAATGGTGTAATTATCTAAAGTAGTGGCTTTGAGGTGTATCAGCAGTTATCCTATGTTGGGGTTTGTCCTGTAGTGTGTTTATCTGTAAATAATAGGTTTTTGTACAGTATATGGTTTTTTAAAGATATAATTTAGCAAAAGAGAATAATAGTGGAGACTTATTGAAAATAGCCGGTCACAAATAAAAACGAACATGTGGAAAATCACTCAAGTATTTTACTCAAAAATATTAAAATGGAATTCCACTAAGTACTCTCTGTCAAAAATATTGAATTTCTTTTATTTTTGTATCATGTCGACCAATTGTCTAAATATTCAAACACTATAACTATTTAATTTATTATTCAAAGCCGAAGTTTATGTCATGGTAATGAAGCCTCATTTAGAGATTAAAAAATAATCTGTTTCAGATAATTTAATTTCTGATTTTTTTTCAAATCTAATATCCGTATATTCAAAATCAAATTTATACTTTGATTATGTTGTTTTACAGATTTCGGAAAATTTTATTTGACTCTTATTGACAGTTATTTTAGTTATTTAATAAATTATTCTGTTAATTTTAAAATAAATATTGCTAGTAAGTGTGACTCAGGTAAGTTTTTATAAAACCTTTAATGTGGACTCAATATTTTGAAGTTTTGAGTTGGATTATATAAAGAAACTAATAAAGAGACCAAAACTAATAAAGTCATTTATATATTTATTTAATAAGCTTGTTATTGAGAGAATTTTAACGTTTATTTAAGACTTCAATGCTCTTGTAAATGTGTCTTAAATATTTTTTTAATTGTGTAAAACATTGGGTAAGTATTTAAATAATACTAAAATGAACAAAAAATAATATTTACTAGCATAAAGGTGTGTTTGAATTTCATCCATTTCTCATTGAAAAGTCTACCACTATTTTTCCAAAATATATTTATTTTTTGTTGTTTACAATTTTTTCGAAAACAAAAATATCAACTATCAAATGCCAAAGATTTTAACTTGAATTACAGTAGTATAAATGTACCAAAGACATATTTTAATTTTGCCAACCAAACCTAATAATTGCACCCCGATGGGAAATCAAAATATCGCCTCCAAACGACCAACAACCTTTTCCCCGGTCTTCATGGAAAGCGATGTACGCACTTTATTGGCAAATTTACACTGGGGGGTTGTAGAAGAACAGGGCTGAAATTATTACAACTGTATTTCAGGTCTCCGGTCAAATGATTCAGGAAAACCTTTTATTAATTAAAAAAGGGTTGCGTGAAAAGATATATTCTCCTTTAATGAAATCTACTCTTTATTTGAAATCATAAACCCAATAAAACGTAGATCTTTTGTTTGTCATTTAATTCAAGCTAAACATATAAAAATGTTGGTTATTCCTTTAGTTTACTTATTGGCCAAGAATAATAAAGTAATAGGAAAATATATAAAGTATTTAAATATTCAATAAAAATAATATTTTGAAAATTAATTAGAAGTAACACGCTTATGAACTCAGCTGAAGAATTTTATCAAAATAGCACCTTTTGTTATAATTTATTATATTTATTGACGTATAATTTAATATATAACTTTTTCGTTATACACCCAGAAATCTCAAAACATAAATTATTTGACTTTTTATAAATTTAACAAAATAAAAACGAACCGTGGTTTATGTGATAGTGATTAAATTTTTACTCAAATTCAAGGTTTGAAATGAATGGATGTCTTTAGGATTCTCTATCAATGTCGCTCGAGCTCACGCTCTGGAAGGAAAATAATGAGACAGAGCACTGCATTTTTTCAGAACTCCCTGAGGTGAAGAGACATCGTTTGATTGAGTTTCTTCATTAAGAATAATTCCAGTGGCGTCTCAAGTCCCCTCGGCGACGGAAGCTCAAAGCGCCGCATGGCTTTCGTTAGTGGGTTGCGGTGTTGGCAACTCGGAAACTTCACTTCGCATCGGCACGAGCTCATCCTGGTGGTCTCGCAATAACGACTCTTAGTCAATATTAATAATATGCCTTTATCAAACATTAAACTGTGCGCAATATTCAAATTTTATAATATAATTCATCTCTAAATCTAACCGCCGCGTAAATACAGACATACGAGCCCTACGTTCGATTTAGAGGTGTAAACTTTTGGTTGTTTTAATTAAATGAATGAATGCATTGTTGGACATGATTAGCTTAACTTAAAATCTTTTTAAAAAATATATATAAGAGAAGTCTGAGCGATGTTGTTGTTTTCATTAATCGCGAACTTTGTATCTCCAGGAAAGTTCATGTTCGGATCGATAAAATAAAATAGCCCGAAACTTGTCTCTTAAGCTAATTACAGAGCCATCTATAGTGCCAGGGGTCCTTGACAATATAGAGTATCTAACACACACGACCCCTCGACCTTCAAAGCTTACACGCATACCCTTCAGCATCAATCACCCCCTCAACACCCCCCACCCTCCACCCAATCGCCCATAAATCGCATGTAATAAATTAAAACAATATAATGAAAGTTTATACAGAACAGGACAGAAAATACATGGCGTTTGTTAAAGTGAATATTCGTGGAATTTTTTTAAATATAATAATTTTAATATCTTGATTTTTATAGCTCTATGCTGTTGTTTTTTTGGGTTTAATTTACTATATTTAATAACGCTGTATCTCTTTTTGTGATTTTTTAAAATTCTTTCCCAGAAAAAGCCAAACACTCATTTTAGTACATACATTTAATTTAAAAAAAAATATTTTAGCAGTTAAAGAAAACATTGATAATATCGCTGAGCGTATTTTTTTCTAAATGTTGGCAGCATTCGTGCTTCTACATTTTTTTCACATGTTAGTTTTCGTATTCTGTGACTAGAGTGTATCCGGTGGGGGTAGGATGAGGTGGCTGCGGTCAGACAGGCCACCTGGGAGAGGGAGGGCTTATCGGAAGGGCGGGGGGTAACTGCCGGATTCTGAGTCACTTTATCATAAGAGATGATGGGACACCCCGGAGCTGATAAAGAGGAAGGGGTTGGTAGTTAAGGGCTGTATTACGAAAGGTTAGTTGCCTACTTCGTGGCTTACATAATTATTTTCAGATTTTTTAAATCCGATGTCTTTGAACATTATACCCTTAAAAATACGTGTTAAAATTTTATTAGTCTCTAAACGGATGAATATTAAAATAACAAAATATTTTTGGCTACCTCACTAATAAATTTTAGTACTCTCGTAAAAAAAAATATTTTTTTGAATAACACATTAATTTTATATAAGACCACGAGCTTAACATGATTCAATAATGAATTTGTATTATTTGTATGATAGTAGTTTATCAAAATTAACCAAAAATGAATTTTGACTTAAATTAAGAAAAAAGCATGGTTTTTGTTATGAAAAAAAAACTATTATTATAATTATTGATATTCTAAATTTCATTTTTAATATGATTATTGGTTTTATACTTTTAAAAATCGTTAATTTATTAATAGTTTTTAATACTGCAATAAACTAGTTTAATTTGCTACATTCCGCTTTTAATTAAAAATACGAATAGTCAGTTACCTATAACATAACGAACATTCTTCTTTGTGAGTGCTTTCGCCATTCAAGACTTTCTTTAAGTTGAAGATCAACGTGATTACATTGTTTGTTATCTTCTGGTTCATGTACAATTAATATTTATTAAAAATAATATTTAACAATTTCACGAGGCTCGGAAATCTGTTGAGGTCATTAAGTGAGTTCTATAAAACCGCCGAAGCATTTGTAGCAACGGCCTCCCTAATGGATTGCGCGTTTTCCTCGGCAAGAAAAAAATGTTTCCCTTCCAGCGGCTAAGATTATCTAAAATGGCCGTCATTACATTCTCGGGTTACGCAGAATGGGGCTCTAATTCTGGGGCCTCGCGGGCCGGCGACGCTCCCCGGCCCGCAGTGTGTTGGGTGATAAACAAATTCCAGAACGTTCCGTGTAATGCTGAATAATATTAACAATTACTTTCAAGGTCAAATTGAATTTAAAAGATTTTTGTATTTGCATTAATTAAACCGCGCTTCAAATATTTACATAAGTAATTGAAACCTTTAAAACCAATGATTATGAAAATATATTTGTTTCGCCAAAATTCTTGGTTTACATTTTAACCCTTTGAACTCCGGATTTTTTTTTTGTTTGTATTTTTTAAATTTAACAATGTGAATACGTCCGAATGGCAGCAATTACTTTGCAAAACAGACAAAAAGGTTTATACCTGCTCTTATACGCACCTAGACTTCTTATAGGGTAAACAATAAAAGGTGCACTATGGCGACCTATGGTCGCCAACGGAGTTACAAAGGAATTTACTATGTCGACACACTGTCGCCAACGGAGTGGAAAGGGGTAATAGAGAAGTACAGTAATGCCCCGCTTTACGCGAGGGATACGTTCCGAAAAAATCGCGTTAATTGAAATTCGCGTATATCAAGGTTTACGATTAAACATACATACACAGTCAAAACTTAATACAAAAAAAAACGTATCATTTGAATCAATCACTTTAATTCTAAGAACACTTTAGGCAGTATTACATGTTATTTTTACTGAAAAATGTCTTTTGGGTTAGGTTCTTGTAAATTACTTTCAAAACGCCCAACGCTATTTTTAATTGTTAAGAGAAGTCAATGACTACATTATGTTAATACGCGTTCTTAAAATAAGAAATTCGCGTAATGCGAGGTATTTAAACGCGGAATTTTAAATTCGCGTTATAGTGAAACCGCGCATAACGGGGTCGTGTAAAGCGGGGTATCACTATATAATAATTTTAAGGTTAATGAATCTGAAATTCCTGAGTAATCGAAGATTCTTAACCAATTTGTATGATTTTATAAAAATGTAAATGAATTCATCTTTGAAAAGTCTGTTATGATTTTATATTTTCTTATATGTCATTACTATTGTATATGTATTTTTCACCCATCCAGATCTATCATGTGTGCAATATATTTTTAGGACAATAAAATCATACGATTAACATGGAATTTTCTAGGATATTTGGTAATGAAATATTTGGTCGAAGAATTTATGTATCTTGGGTATCGGTGGCCCTTGAGCCCGCAATGAAAACAATATTAAATGTTTAGAATGAGTGGTACAGGCAAGCAATTAAAATTTTCATGGTGAATATATGGAATAATTGGTTTACCAATTTTTATAAATATAAACCAAATTCTCGGAAAAAAAATATTTTCAACCTTTTGGGAGATTTTGTGTTTTTCATATTAAATATATTTATGAAATTTCTAATGATTCAGTATGATATTGTTTGAAATATTGTTTTTCCACTTTTATTGATAATTCATATTAAATCCAAAAGTTTTGTACAAAAAGGTTTATTACGGATACAATTTTTGGGAAAGTTTTCTCGTTATTTGTGTGAATTGATAGTCTTAATATTACATATAAAATTTTGGAGTAAAGAAAGTAATTATGTTCATTTTTATTGAACGGAATTGAGTCTCTTTATGGTGGCGTCTTTAAGTTTGTCTTCGAGAAATTTCTGATTTATGTTTTATAAATTTTTAAATAGTTTTCTGAGATAGATATTAAACCACACGATAGAAGAACTTTCTAAATATTTTTCCTATCATAATTATTTGTTATTATGTAAATATAATTTTATTTATACACAGACATTTTGCAATAGCATGTTTTGTGATGACCAAATTTAATAACTCATTACGTCAGAATCAACACCAAAACTGATTAAATGTGGAAAGTAATTAACTTCCTCCCGTTTCGGCACATCATTACAGTGGTGATAACCATTATAATGAACGAATTATTTTGAGCCATAAGCTCAAAAATGAATCTCTTACTAAATTTAAAATTATTTTCCATATATTTTGCTGAGTGAAAGCTCATGACTTTTCACTTCAGTAGTATTAACATGAACCAAAAATTACCGAAACATTTTATTTCAGGAGGTCCCTCTCTTCTTTTAACGCTTAGTTATTGATTAAATTTAGCTTACACGTGTAAAATTTTTTTAATGTGATAAACATGGCCTATAGTTATTTAGTTGTTAAAGTAAGAAGCGCTTAAGTAAGGTTTTGCAACATTAGTATATTGGCAAGTGGATTATTATCATTTTTGTTATTTTTGTCCCTAAAGATTTTGAATGTATTAAAATAAATGGTAGGCCACTAAATAAAATACACTATGCTGATGACACTGTCAGATAGTGCTGACGACCTACAAATCCTAGTAGACAATGTTAACGAATAAACAAAACCAATTGTTGTCAGCAGAGAGTTGATTGAAAATTTTATATCTGGGATCTTGGCCAGGAAATGATAGTGAAGATTAAAACAGCACTCAGTACATTTACTAATTTGAGGAAAATACTATGGTCAAGAGATATAACCCTGAAATCTCGATGGGGATTCTCCAAATGTTATGTTGTCTTAGTTTTCTTTTATGGAGTCGAAGCTTGGAGACACAAGATTGCTACTATGAGCAGAATTGAGATGGCAAAAGTATGTGGCTGTATATGAGAATCCTTAAGATACCATGAGTTGACTGCGTCACAAATGAAAGAGTCTTGCACATAATGTGCAAAGAAAGAGAATTGTTGATGTTGGTTAAGAAGCGAACGGTCTCTTATTTTGGCCACATTTTTTGTAACAATAAGTATAGGATCCTCTAGCTTACTGTCCAAGGAAAAATCGAAGGAAAAAAGAGTTTTGGAAGAAGAAAGTTCACGTGGATTCGGAATTTGCACCTGTGGCTGGAGATCGGAAGTACAGCTGGATTGGTGAGACTGGCTCAGGATAGGGATATGATCGAGGAAATGTTTACCAACCTCTTATAATGAGAGGCATCAGATGAAGAAAAAGAAAATGTTTACAAACAAAATAGTTTGTATGATTATTCGATCATTCAAGTTTGCTGTTTAAACATAAAGTATTATAAATTAAACTAGCATGCTGTATGGGTTAGGTCAGTTTTTTTATTACAGTTATCGCACTTGCTTTTAACAGAGAACGGACGGTGAAATATAAGTGATCAGACATAAACAATATCCCAGAGCAATGCAGTCGTACATCTGGCGGGCCGTCGGCGCTCCTCTAATTAACTTGAATTATCGCAGTATTAGGCTGTCCCGCCGGGCCTCGCCATTCGTCATGCCTGCCAGTCCTCGGCTGCGACATGCACGCGGTGTCAGACAAACCACCCGGGGTGTATACACCCCTATACACCACTAAAATTTAATATATTTCAAATCTAAGCGAACAAAAGGTAGATACAACCATAGCTAAAAAAATACTATTTATTGAAAACGATAATCAAATAAGTTGATTTGGTTTCTTGGTTGTTAAGCTACTTGAAGATTTTAGTTTTGCGATGCTTTGATCCTCGCTGTAAGAGATCCCCAAGGATTTGCAAATTTGAAATTGAAGTCGAATTTGATTTTTGGATGTACTGAAGACTTAAAACAGCTCACACCCAAGAAACCAAATCAACTCAACACAGCGCTTGATAAAATTTTATAACAAACCGACAGTTAAATATTCAAATTATTGCATGTTAATTAAATATTACCTTGATAAAAGTGAGTAAAAACTAATTTATATTGGGCAAAATTTTAATTTCTCGTCTAGAATAACGATGTTTACTAATAACTAAAATAAACATATATATGGTTGAAATGTTATATTACACTACCCGATACATAAGCGTCGTCAACGAAGCATTCAAAAAAATATTACATATTTATTTCAATAGATTATTTATTTTTTTACCTTAAAATAACAAGTTCTATTCTGATATAAGCAATATGTTATTTAGATTCCAAATGAACTTTTCTAAAAATGCTATTTTTTTGCGATTTCATCTACAAAACAAGGAAAAAATCAAGGACGGACCAATCAAGACACAACCGTAATTTCCTTTGAATGCTCATAGCTGCTTGCCTACTTGGTTTTTAGGATCAGTAAAGTAAAAATAAAAATGTGTTTAAACATGCATAAGAGAGATTTGAACCCGATAAATATATGAAATGTTTACTTTTCCATAGGTAATTTTTATGTTATGAATACAATATTTAAGTATGCTGCATTGGTTTGATTTATTTTTGGACAACTTGTTTATTATTCAACTTGGATAACGACGAAAGAATATAAACGAAGCAATTTAATATTATAATCAGCAAACGTCTGGGGTTGCAGAAAACTTTATAAAATATTCACATTTTTATTACAAGGACGGTATATTTCCATGAATAAGTTTTAAAAATAATCTTTCAATTAGACCTTTGAAAATTGATAAGATACCAAAGCCTTATTTTTAAAAGACGATATAATTCTGCAATTACTGACAATAACAAAAATAATTTTCTTAGATAGCAAAATAAAATAGAAACCAAAGCTTAAAGGCATGATTATGCAATTAATACATCTACGTATAAATATATGTAAAAAACAACGATGATAGTACTTATTTTAAGCCTTGAATCTTAATGGATTTTTTTTGTTGAAAATTAAAATAAATATAATTTGACTGTTTTTGCCATTAATAAATGCTGGCATTGACGGGCACAATTTGATGTCATTTCGATACCAAATAAATATTTGATAATAATATTCTAGAAACAATTCGAAGCCTGCGAATTATACTTAGCATGCCTGATACTGGATGATTTACATGAATTGTCTTGTCGAGGTGTGGATTGTTCACGTTTGGATTGGATCCTGTGATGTTGGAAAGGATGGGGCGAGGGAATTTGGATATGAACGTCGCATATCTCTTTGTCAACTACTGGCGGAGACGAGTATTAATATATTTGCAAAGTTACTATGTGTGATTAATTAATGCACTGCGGTGGTTTAAATCACTTACACAATATAATTGGACGCGTTTTCAAGAGCTCGAATGAAATATTATTGTAGGATGAGCTACTTGAAGTCATGAGGTGGGAAGTTCGTTCTACGCTTGCTTGGAGGCTGATGTAACCATAGCCTGTAGAGCTGAATCCACATCCCGTAATCACATTATAAAGTACTATATATGATGTGATAAAAAATAAATGTTATTGTGTATTAAAAATATTGCACACTAAGAAACAACAAATATGAAAGGTCACATGGTTAATAGACTCTAATAATTTTTATTTGCAAGAGCTTTTGATTGAGCTGTAAGAGCTTTAAACTTTACTAAAAGCTTAGAAAACATTTTCTTTAGTCTTCGAAGTAATTGATAAAACGCTTAAAGCTAGGTTTTATTTACAAAGAGCTAAGACTATACTAATGGCAATTAATCCACAAACGATTTAAATAGTTTTGAACATCTCTTTTTTTATTTAACTATCAAATAACGATATTTAATATTTTTCGACAGAAAGTGAAATAAGACAAATAGTGAATAAAATATGTAACAATTGTGGCTCATTTATCTATTCTCATGTCCCTTCCTGATTTAAGTATTTTTTTTATAAAAGTGGTCAGTTTTAATCAATTTTTGTTACTTTTTTGAAGTCTTCGTCAAATTTTCGGGAAAATATATCTCTGAGATGATTAAGAGAAAATATTAGAGTACACTCTTTATAAAGAAAAAGTACTCAAAGCTTTTTTAAATAATTTATTTTAAAATCCCAAAAGCTAACAATGCCCAAAAAATATTTGAATTACATAAAAGTTATTTTTGTGTGTCTGCCATATATTTTTCTTTGAAAAATCTGCCAATCAGGATTACTGAAAATATATTGAAGTTTCAAAATTAATATAAACATCTGTATTTCTACGTCAGTACAACAAAAAGGAATTAATTTTCTCAGACGTTTTCATTTCGAGAAAAAATTTGAATTTTTTTCAAAAGATAAAAGAAACTTGGCCATCGTGGTAGAGAATGAACGTTTTATTGGAACCTGATAGAATTGAAGTGAATGCTAGCCTGAAAGAAGGGGGACTAGAAATTCATCACGAAAGGGATGGCACGAGGGATGAGTGACAAAGACAAATGAATAATGTGCATTTATACGATCCTTGATGATTGTGATGTTTGTCCAACCTACAAGAAATGTTATATTCAAGGCTATTGCGTTCTTAAAAAAATAGACCTTTAATATTAAGACTAATTCTTTTTGTCTTTACATTGACTATTTTTATAAACTATAGTGATTCAAAAAAAAATTATAAACTAATTTTAGCAATTTTCTTGTTGCTACAGTTTTGAATTCATCATCTCTAGTATGAACAAAGTGACTTTTAAATTTCAATGGTAATTTAAATGGAGTATTAAATATTATAAAATGACATGTATGTGACATATAAAATTTATAAGAAAGTCATAGAGAGTCTTCAATTAATCTAATGTAACTTAACTGTTTGTTTCAATTCAATTTGCATTCTCGTTGCATTTGTGTGATAAAAACAATATCATTAAGTCATAAGTATTATTGGTTATTTTCTTCAACTTTAATTGAAAAATAATAATTTAAGCGATTTATCAAATATTCACTCTTTTGAATGACTTGAAATAAATTTAACAATAAAATATATTGAAAAGTGACACATTGTCCCATTTCAATAAATAATCTCAATATCAGGACGGTCGTTCTAGAAAAATACCAAAGAGCCTGGCTTGAAAGCTTGCAATATTTTTTGCCTGGTGGTTTTGTTCGGAAATGTTCCAGAACAGAATAGCCCGGGCTCTCTGTGAATTCGTAAATACTTAAGGGCGTCAACCGGAAAATTGCACCCCAGCCCCCCTTTATTTCAATGGTTGGCGTTTTATTTTTAGTAGGCATTTTACTATTTTCTCTTACTTGGCATTTAAGACAAAGCGATAGATCAAACGATTGCGGTGCTTTTTTATAAGCACGGGGCTGATTTTTTCACTGAAATCTTGAAATAGAAGTAAACTCCGCCGTGAAGTAAAAACTGGAACCGCTGGCAATATAATTATTAAAAAAATATATAATGTACTCTAGTGCATTTACAATGAGAGAATTTTATTAATTTACGAAACAAATAATTTTATAAAAACATATTTCCTATTTTTGAACAAATGACATTAATAAAGTCAGATTATATACAAAATCTTAATGTTTAAAAATTTAGTTATATTAATAAAAAATCTATTGGTTATTTTATTGAAGTGTATCAATAGAACAAAAAAAAAACCTGTTACTCACAAAATCAAAAAATTACATTATTTTGTTTGGAATTTTTTATATAAGTGCTAGTTAAATTTAAAAAGAGAAATAACCAATATTTTTTTTATTTGTCGAATTAATAAAAGTATTTAAAAGCTTTTAAGTCCGAAACCCAAGTGGAATAGACACTTTAATAATAAAATTGTGTTGTTTCTTGGGGATTAATACAAGCTTTACCTAAGAAGCTTATTTAATAGGCAAAGAAAATATTATGCAATATGAAGATATTCAATTTATAGTTCACATATCGAAATGTATTTTTATGATACTGTTATCTATCCAATTGAGCTACAGTACCACAATAATTGGACAAGAATTCGTAAATGAAAGTGCAAAACCGATATACCTAAGTTTCCATAAATAGTAAATATGACTTGCAAGTTTTTTTTAGCCATTATTAACTTAAAGTGATAAAATAATTTTTTTAATAATGTTTTATGAGTACTTGTAAGAAAATTTGGCCAGTAAAATTTAATTGAATGCGAATATTTTTTTATTTAAATCAATTTACTTTTAAGTTAATTTTAGAGCATTTGATATTATGGTGTAAATTACAATTAAGTGTATGGGGTCTCTGGTAAGTAAACGTTAAGGTTGATAATTACACTTCCGCTCTTTGGTCGAATTCGCAAATCCCATCACGCAATAATCCCCTCGGCTAAGAATAGGCAGCGCTGAGGTTTTGGAAGCTCCAGGAAAGATTGAAACTAAGCAGTTTTCCACCCCTAACTGAGGCTCTGCGCCCATGCGGGCAACCCTTATAATGTCTTTACAGCCAATGTTTTGTTACTAAGAGCGGACTCGTACGCTATGATACCTTCGTATATGTGCGTAGATGGTCTCGTCCTAATTGTAACACATAACTCATGTTAGTGTAACATCTTCTTGGGAAACTGTATACCTTTGTTAATAATTGTATTATTTTATTTAAATGTTTTGACAGAATAACTGCTGCTGGCTTAAAAGGTTAATTATGTTATAAACTATAACGTTTTAACAAATAAACTTTACAAAATATGTTCAACATCAAATAGAGGTAGCAAATGAATTAAGTTTCACTGTTGTTATGATTTATATTATTATATGTAATTTCAAGTGTCTACTTTGGCTTTGTACTACAATTTTCATAAGCTAAAAAAAAACTTGTTTTCGAACATTTCATAAAATGTCACATAAGGAGTTAAATCTACGAAAACGTTCATTGAACTCATATTGTAAATGATTATTCACGAAGGTCTAATATGTACATGGTTTATGTATTACTTTAACAAGGTAAAAGCGACCTTCGTACTAGTGATCCTTGGGTCAAAGACACCTGAAAGGTCTGGGCGAGGTGTTGAGTTAATTCAGCTGAAGTCCTAGCAAAATATCAAGGCCTATAGGATACCGTCTCCATTAAGGGAAAAGCAAACACCTGAAATGTAATACAATAACTAATATGGCATTTGTACTATAATGAAATTTGTACATACAACAAGTTTGGTTCACGAATGGTTATACTATAATATAAACGTATTGTTTATAAAGAATTATCATTTTGAGACTAGGCAGTTATTTTTCATTGGGATACATTTACCTGGAAATGTTTTGATAGAAACAATAGAATACAAAAACATTTGATGTGTTCTACCGAAATTATTATATGAGTATATTATTTTTATATTATAACTGTAGAATTAATATAAATGAATAACACCCTCTAAAGTCTGAAAAGGCTCTTGGTAGGCAAAAGCACTCGCAAACAAAAATGATTCGTGGTATTCAGCTATTCATACATTTGGAGCAGATAAAGTGTATAATTCAACGTGATTGAAACATGTTTTGCTTAATTTTACATATGATATTGATATTACATACGTTTTAGCTTTCCACTCTATTTATCAAAGGTGAGAGCAATTTTGGCTTTACGATCGCCTGGATTTTGCGTCTCTCGCTTGTAGACTTGTCGCTTGTAGATATTTAAAATATTTTAAACAAAATAATTAAGTTACCACGTGTTTAATTTTATTACTGACCGATTTCGCCAACCTTTCTCGTTGGCAGTATCAAAATATCGAAAAATATTTTTTTTTTATTTATTAAAATTATAATGGAATTCCACCAAGTATTCTCCGATAAAAATATTGATTACTGATATATTTTTAACAAATAAAAGAAACAGAAAAAGTCACACTTTTTAAGCGTTGGTAGTTTTATTTATTTAACATAAGCTTCTTAATCTGTTTTGGAAAAACAGCTTTGATTGATAAATATAAAATCCAAACTATTTTAAAATAAATTTATATTCTAGTCGAAATTGTGAGTCCATTTATTTATATATCGCTACTTATATCGCAGAAAAGACGTTGTTATAGTGAAAAGCAAATGAAATAATATTTTATGAAGGAATATTTCAGAGTTACTTAAGCCTGAAGAGATTTCGTTGCTTACACAGAAAATTCGAACAAATGGTGCAGGTTTGTATACATTACCAGAAAAAGTGTGTACCTTTATCTATGTCTTTCTATACTAGATGCGGTTTTTTTTAAAGTGAACAAAAAATGGGAAAATATGCTTGGGCCGCCGCGGGCATAACCACAAAAATCCTTCATGGAAATTTATTTTCCTCGGTGTATGTAAAAACATTGATATTTTTAGCGAAATTCTGAAAAATATTACTTGCATGTGATTTCACAAACCAAATGGTATATTAAATAATATCGTTATATTAACAATGGGGTAAAGTAACAACATGTTTGGAATTAAAATTATAATAAAGTTATAGATCTATGTTTCCTAAATTTTAAATACTCTTTTTTTTATTTTTAAATATTTTATCATGAATGTCATTATATTTCATAACATTTTATAATCTTGTTCATATATATTTTTAATTTTTCAGTTTTAAGTAGATTTTTATTAGAGATCCGTATTTAAATATTATTAAACCCGCATTCTTTACGTTTATAAGAGTATTCTGTTTACAATATATTTTAGAGTAATCGATTTGATTTTCTTTTCGTAAAACAGGTGGAACCCACACTTGACGGCTCGATGTTACTTGTTTTACAAATAATGCGGCCCAAATTATAATTTTGTTTAATAATATCAAAACAATACTTTAGTGTTTTTTATATACCTACACAAGATATAAATCAATTTCTTAAAAATAATGAAATTTACCAACAAAATAATTGCTTATGTTTTAATTATATAAATACTAATCAATATCCTGAAGCTAATTCATGAAAATGCTGTATTTATTTATAAATTTATAATTGAATTTTAACACAGAATTTCGATCTTATATAGAATCCGAAACGGCTTTCAAAACGTCTGTTATCCGGCGCTCTGCGAAGAAAGCTGTGATTTCGGTTTCACGTCCGGTAATAAAAGCTCAAAGTACAATCTCAAGCCTAAACTAAACGAGACCTGCTGCCGTTTTTGGCAAGGCTGGCTGTGAATCGAAAGATCACTCGATAACAAAACGATCATGTGAGGTTAAGCATCAATTAAAAACATATCATTAGAAGAAACTTGTCTAGAATCATAATTTTAGTTTAAATTATTTCAAAAAAGACTGCATTACCAAAGGTCGAAACAAAATTTAGATGTGTTTAAAGGTTTAAGAAGCCGTTGTTATTTATGAGCTCGAGTCAATAAAAGATAAATCTAGAAAAAAATTTAGTTGCAATGCGAGTTTTTAAATTATAGCTCATACGAACTCGGTCGTCTCTATATATAATACACTCTATTTAATGATTTTTTTTTAGATAAGCTGTTTGTTTTATTTATTTTAAACATAATATATTGCGCCCAAACATATATTCTACGAAAGTAAAAATCGCGAGTCTTTGTCCGTAATGGGCACTGTGTATTCTGCGGACGAGGGCCGGCGCGGAGGATCGCGATTTCTTTGGTTTCCCGTGCCGCACATTGTACGGGAAGATAATACAGGTGAGGCGACACCTGCCTGGGAATGCGACGGGCCTGTGTGGAATATCGAAACAACAGCATGCGAAGAGAGACTAATGCGTTTACCGGTGCGAGTTTATCGCGAAGTGCAATAAAAGTGCATACTTATTTTATTAAATTCTGAAATAAGTAAAAATCGATTTCGAGTACAAATTCGCTTTACATTCGGAAAATGTTCATAATTTTCTTGACTAAGCTGTTACGGAAGTACCGAAATAAATTAAATACAACAATTAGTGTCAATGACCTTGAGTTCAAGCGGAGTTTATTAAACATAGGACCCCAATATGAAATAATTCTATAAGGCTGAAAACTCATAAGAACTTCAAAGGGGTTGAAATTTCCAACACTTTTCATTCTCCTCAGTTGGTATTCCGCTCGGTTCCACCCGTAATAGAAAACACGGCGCATTGTCCTCCATTTTGTAGGAAGTCTTCTTCCCTACCCCGCCATTGTCCCGTGATGAAGTCTGGCGCGGAATGCGTCTCCGAATAAAGCAATCAATGGCGAGCATTCCATTCTTTGTGCTCAGCACTCTTTTTACTGTCTTCTCCGCCTGGCGATGACTTCCGAGACTGATATTTCAAATTGACAGTGACGGAAGCTCAAATTGTTTACAACTTCCGGATTTTCTCGTATGAATATTGAATGTCTAAAATAATTTGTAATACATCATATTAATTAACAATTTAATTACCAGCTCGTGTGGCGGTTTAAGAGTTGCGATTTTGAATTCGCGGAGAGCAAATTCTATTCTATTCTAACTAAACAAATATCTTTAAAAAAGCAGGTCTCTTGTGATTTTTCAGTAAGTACTATAGAAATATCAACTGCCATAGGGCTTCGTATTATTTAATAAATTGATAAAAAAAAAAAACATTTGTCTTGTGTTGCGCATAAATGTTATTTAAAAATAAATCAAGGCTTATAACTGTAAAAAAGCCGAACACGTGAAAAGCGGATATCCGTTTCAAACGGTTGAAATCAAAGAGGCATCATTATGGGGTTGTAGGCGTGCGACGTCACGGGGCACCATCAACCCGCGTCATTTTTCCCCATTACCCGGTCGTGCCTCCGCTTCATGTAATTAATTAAGTTTGGACGCGCTCGGGCGTCGCTGTAAATGAATTATCAACTTCTACGGGACTCGATTAAAATGTTTATTTTTTATCTCATCCCCGGATTGAGTTTTAATTTATATTTGAAAAGAGGCAATTTCGACGTTTTTGCCGTTTCAGGAGAGATTATACCCCGAGATATGTGCGATTATTTAGGCGTTCGTCTAGAATTTTTTCGTTATTATTAAAAAATATATTTATTCTACTGTAAAAGTATAAAAGAAATGGTTTTTAAATAATAATTCCGCTGAATATTTCTGTAACTTATTTATTAAATTCTGTTGTAAATATGCAAAATGAACGAGATAATATTTGTAATATTAAAAAGTATTAACTTGTTTCATTTAAATTTAAATTATGAGAAAGAAACAAAAATCTCATTCAATTCCAGCGTCAAACAACACCAGAGCTTATTATTTGAGTAACAGGAGAAAAAAAGTTTAGCGTTATTTAACAAAAAATTAAAAAGAAAGTTGTAGTATTGTTCGCTAAATTGTATCAAAAACGATGAGGAAATTTTCACAAATAGGACACTTTTGGCTTTTCAATCGCTTTTGGAAAATGAAAAAAAAAATTGATCATTTTATTGAAAAAACATATAAAGTTATTAATATTGAAAATGAATTGAGCAAATAAACTTTATATTAAAATCAGAGTTGTTAGGTAAAGATATTAATGAAAATTTAATTGAGCCATTTTTAAATCTTAAAAGTAACGTTAAAACCTAAGTTGTAAAAAATATTTCAATAGATCAATAATACATATCCCTGTGAACTCATAAAATTGTGCACACAACAACTTGTCTCGCTTTTTAAGCATCACTCAAGATAAAGACGGATTCTTTGAGGTGACGAGCTATTTGATACTCACATATGCAATACAACCAGCCACTAACCAAACTGCTGTGCCACAATGATCTAATGAGATCTAATCTAATGAGACCCAAAAGAGATCAGTGGATTTCTTTTCGATAAAAATTCTTTGTTTTGCAATTTTGAAATCAGATTTGTTGAATTTCTTTACATGATATAAATTTTAGAAATCCTTTATTTTTTTTCACGAGCGCCTATCGTATAAAATAGTGCCTTTTTTAAAAACCTGCAACTCGATCACTAACTTTTCGGGACAATATGTACGTGATAAAACTGTAGCGTGCCTCAATGGGCTCTACGTCTTGAACGTCCTCCAAAGCAAAAAGGTTATTGTAAAGATATTTAAAATATGTGAATCACCGGATCCTTTTCGTTACAGGCAGCTGAAAACTTTCACATTTATTAAATGCCTCCATCAGAATTTTTTTGTTTTTAATAATTATATAAAAGGTACCCGGTAAATATATAAAATGACAAAAAATAAGCATTTTTAAAAATAGATATGACTTTCTCTGGCTATCACAGGATGGTATTTTTTATCACTAATCCAGTTAATCTAATAAAAAAATCAAATCTTGAAAATATAACAAACATACTGAAATTTAAATTGAATTTTTTTTTTAACTTTGAACATACTAACTGTAAGGATAAAACGTTTTTAAATGTCACTGGAATAAAAATGAAATTACGCGTAAAAAAATATCTCTTCATTTAAAAACACAGAAAGTTTTTCCAGTAAATTATACTATTTTCCGTTCGGAAGTGACATTTTCCTGATAATGCTTGTTAATATGTTTTGCCGGATAAAAAATACGTTCTTAAGTAAATTTTCACTTTGGAACTAAAACATGAATTATTTTTTGTATCTGTCGTGCTAAGTACTTAACGTGTCTCTAATTATACACCATGGATAGAAATTTTGTCTTTCACGGCGAACAGAAAAAGTTAGCCTCGTAAGAGATAAAGTGCTTCATAATTTATGTTATTTTAGTTTCATAGAGTTCCTTTTCATGAATAATATGCCCGGAGAGTAGTTTCAATGTTTAATAAATATTTTATTCCCTTGAAATTCTTTTAGCGTAGCATTCGTATATTGTTTATTTAATTCCTGAGAGATGTAACGTTATTTAAATAAGCAACATTGAGAAAAAAATGGAACAGGCTATAAATTCTCAAAAAGGCTTTGATGAAAATTTAATTAACAATTTAACATATTTTTGGTTAGGTTAGGTTAGCTTCTCGAATCGCGTACTATCAAAATGTTATTGTCTGGATGGAGAGTTTTTTTTATTCGCCTTGAAACATTGCTAGTAAAAATTATAAAATGTTAATTAGCTTTCTGTAGATGTTTCCTCAGTATTAGAACCAAATAAAAGATTATTATTAAATAAAAAGATTTTTTGATAGTAATGGTTTTTAAGAGGTATGGTGGATTCAAACGAACAAAAAGGACATATTTTTTTATTTATGAAACTGATTGACTCTTTGGCTTATTTTTCGAGAAAAAATAAGAATGATAATTTAACTGATTATAGGTACGTTAAAAAATATTCATCATCGTTTTTTAAATTATATTTTATCATATGGTCTTAAATTTATTATCTGTACAACACTCTTACCTTAATCAAAATATTTAAAAAAAAAAATTATAACAATGGCTGAGTGATATTATGACATGATAATTCGATGACACCTGACATTAGTTACCTGTAACAGCTATTAAGTCTTTTCAAATGGTAAGGTTCTCTGAAACCATATTTTCATAAGACCTTCGCGTAAAAACCTTTCAGCCGGCAGTAAGGGAGGAAAACTTATCCAATCCCAAACCTTTTTATCCTCGCGATTGCTATTGACTAAAGTCCTAAGTCTCTCTCAAGTCGTTAACTGTAAAAGTTTAGTAAAGGGCAGGCCAGGTGGAGCTTTCACCTGTCAGGCGGAACGACAGCCAGCGAGTCATTAAAAGCTTATTTATAATAGTTGTCTGTACCTCGTAAATTATTATGTCATTAATTTATAGAATATGCTGGGATCTATTTGAACCCATTAATTGGTACGAGTTTACCAAACAGAGCAAAAAAATGATACATGTATACATAAGGCTACATTGTCAATTCTCAGATATTGTACTCAAAAAAATTGTTTATATCAAAAACATATGATGCAGGAGTACAAGTCGACTTTGTCGCATTTCTTTACCAATCGCCACTAAGCGTGCAAACCATACTTGTTTGTTATAACAACATTTTAAAGTTTAAGGCAGTTTTATTTCAGAACTTACTGATGTCTTATTATTTTGGCTATGAGGACATCTGCTACTAAACGAGAACTCAGTTTGTCACGTGTAAGTTTGATCAAAAATCTCCCATTAGTTAACAAAAAATATTAATTATGAGTTTATCTTTTAATGATTATTTCAATATGTTTGTGTTTGAGGCTTTTCAAGTATTCGGCATAGCCACCGAATCGTCGGGGTACCAAAAACTTAAAGCAGTTCTACATCCAAGATCCCAAATCAACTCGTACCTAATTATGTGTGTAAATCTTTTATTTGCATAAGCTACTCAGATTTCGTCAACTGCCAAAATCAATCGATAATTCTCATCACTAATGGGTAGTCACAAGTGTCTTTAAACTGGCGTCAGTTGCGACGCAGGGGCGGGGCGTGCGGGCGATTCTTGATTCTTGATTTACGTATCGGACGCTAAGTAAGCCACTAATGGCGCGCCGCCCCTGATTTATGTCCGGATTGGGCAATTTGTTTCCTCGGCGGCTTCTGCGGTGGAGGACGGGCCCAATAGACTTGTATTAGAATTCTCAACTTCAGCCATTTAAAGAAACATTCGAATAACGGGCGTCAACACATAGGGTGAATTAAAAACTCACAGTAGCAACTCTCACGAAAATTGAAATCACAACATTCGTCGCAATATTTTTTACTAAAAATCTCAGTTCATAGACACGCAAACGCGCAAATTTATCTAAATTCAATGACGCGTGATTTCATAAAAGTAGCCTATTTGAAACCTGAACGCACTTTAAAAGAGTTCACCTCAGCGTGAAATATCCTTGGCATGACGGGCGAGGGCTCAGCCAGAGATTCGATTTAAATTCGCAAATTCACACAAAAACATATTCCGAATATCCTCGGCTCGCTACGCCGGCCACCGCGCTGGCGCAGGTCGGGAATTCCCGAGATCCGATCGAGTAGATGCTTGCAGAGTGTGGTGCGAATCACCCGAGTGCCACATGGTTGGCGGCAGCGGCATTAGCCGCTCGTGCTTAGTAAAAAGAATGGCTGTAGTGATAAAAAAGAGATATTCTATAAAAGAGCACTACGTTCTGAAATAATAACATTTCATGTTGATAAGAAGATATAAATATCTAATATTATTATATTTCATTCATTTTTGGGAGACGTAATAGTAAAACGATGTTTTTAATTTTTAAACAATTTTTGAATATATTTGTTGAGATTTATTAATAAGCAGTTATGTTTTACTTAGAGCAACGCTCTCGCGCCGCCGCTGCGAGTCATGTGGCACTCTGGGGAGATTCCGGCCGCCGCGATTCGTACAACACTCTCGCAGCGCTCCAGCGAGGCGCGCTTCTTTGCACGGACCGAACAAGAAATTATAATTACCCGCGGGTCTGTTTGTGCGGCAACATTTTACAGGCCGGCTCTTCAATCGAACTCGGGAGCTCATCAAAAGTTCTAACCGAAAAGTAATGAACCGTGAAATGTGCTACAATCATCACTTTCTATGGAGTGCGGCATCTGAAAACTTATGAATAGTGTCTTTTAAATTCCTCTCGATATTCTGGAATACCTGCATTACATAAAATTGATGTCTATGTTAATATGAATTAAGAAACTTTTTATGCAATGAAAAACTAAATGTCCTATTGAATTCAATAAAAAATCTCCAAAAAAAGAAAATATGCCTCACACAAACGAGTTCTGAAACCGACTAAAATCAGTTTGTTTGTCAATAAATATACGAATAAATTACTTTTTATTACGTATAATATAAATATCAACCTGAATGATATTCATGTTGATATTTTGGTGACATAAATAAATTATAATCTATATATATATAATTTTAATTCAGAAATCTGTAACGTAATAAAAAGTCAACTGCTTTTAGAGTACACTGAAGAGGGTGGACGTATTGATAAAATAATAATTGACAGTTTGATAATGTGATTTTTATCATGTAATTAAAAGTGACAAGTGATTCATGGATCTAATACTTAAACTGGAATTTATTTTCCGTTGAATATTGATAAGGTGAGAATTACATGCATTGTTACTTTAAATAACTAAGAATTTATGGTATAAAAGTATCCAGTATATTTAATAAAAATGTATTTTTATCAATTTTTCTATATTGGACAAAAAAATCCACCTAAAAAGTAAAACTCTTTTTTCCTCTTTATTTTATGAATAATATAACTTTTATTTATATTTCAGGATATCGAGTGGGATGAAAGTATTTATAGTCAATTTGGAATTGAATCTGATCGTTTCTTGTTACCTGAATCAGAGTTAATCAACGTAATGGATGGTCGAGGAGGCTGTGGCGCCGGGGTTTCAGGGTTTTGTGATCGACTGAAGTAGATACAGCCTCCATGTGCGCGATAAACTGGCGTCATTGTGCCATTTTTGAAAATAAAAATAGACACCCACTAGTGCAGAATTTTAATGTAATGAAAATATCGAATCAAAGCTTTTCATGATTTTTTAGACTTATAGCTGTGCTTGCTCGGATAGCAGTTATTTTGGAATATACCTTGAACCAAATAAGAAAGTATTTTTCTTCTTTTTATTGTGAATCGATTTATAAGGATATATTGTTAAGTTATCATTTGAAATTTTTGAAACTTATTCATCATATTATGCGTCCATAAAATTCGTTTAAAACGGATGATAAAGCGGGTCGTTTTGTTTTATCTGCTGTCGAAACAATTATCTACCCCCGTTTGGGGGGCATGGCGCGTGAGGAGGCGCCGATGTTGGCCGTAGATTGAGGTTTCTTTTAGATAGATTGGCGTCACTTTTCCAGCGACAGTTCGCCAACCGACTCGTCCAGTAGTAATGGGCGAAGTGACAAATGTCTCGCAACTCCCACATGGACGTGGGCAACCTCGTGAGCCACGCAGGGCTGGGATACGAACACTGAATGAACACGAAAAGGCAACCACTGTGCAGAAACAAAATTAAAAGCAGAATAGAGTGTTAGAATATTCGTTGTGCTGCGTTTTTTTTTAAGGTGATATATCTGACACCGGTTCTAACAAGGTGCAATCTTCAAGTAGGTGCATGTAAATTTATATTATACATAAAGTTAAAGCTCGCGAAGATGCCCCCAGAATCAAGACTGAAAGGTCAAAAACTTTTACTTAAAAGGCTGCATAATTCCTAAAGATACAGCAAATATAATAACTTCGTC
This sequence comes from Atopsyche davidsoni, assembly GCA_022113835.1. Taxonomy (NCBI): domain Eukaryota; kingdom Metazoa; phylum Arthropoda; class Insecta; order Trichoptera; family Hydrobiosidae; genus Atopsyche; species Atopsyche davidsoni. The sequence continues at coordinate 13,788,970 of JAILWY010000005.1, read as the reverse complement.
TAGAGTGGTAGTTGTATAGAACAATGGTAATTATTTACGCGAAATTTCAATACAAAATCTTCAAACATCAATATGAAATTACAATAATCGTAAGCGTATTTAATGAAAATATAATTCTATTATGGTGTGATGAAATATTTTTTACATTGATTTTCAACGTTGAGTGATCGGTATAATTTTTTGTAAGTTGTTCTTCCTCATACAAAAAATATCACACGATTTATTCATTTCGCGATTATTTTATACTTCTTAAATTGATAGAAATATATTTTTATTTTTGAGAAAATATTTTACCAAAAATAAGTGAATCAAAGAGAGCGCTCCCTTGCAGTGATCGCCTTATGTTATTCTCACAAGGAAAAAAAGTTGCCATACGAGATTCTCTTTTTACAACCGAATATGTTAGGTTATTGTGTCGATCAATCCGCTGTGGAGATAGATCAGACAATCTCCAGCGACGAGTAGTCCGGCCGAGAAGAAGTCATAAATGAAAAAAAACTGTTGCTATAAATAAAAAGTCTCGCATGCGCTGGTGACGCGAGGATGTGATGCCTGAAGTATATTTTTCCCTCTAGTAAGCAGTACGCAGATAATAAATTGCGTCTTGCGATTCGTGACCCTTTTTGCAAATCTTTTTATTTTGGAAAAGCGCGAGAAATAAATAGCTAACATGAAATGTTGAGTTCTTCATACAGCCCTGAAACGAGAATACAATTGACACAAATTCATGAATTTGATTATTGATATTAAGATATGGGCGTTATTTTTTTGAATTGGTAGTTAATTTGTCGCACCAGGTCGTGATAATAATAGATGATGTTTCAGATTTCACTTTTATTCCCCAAAATATTTTTTTAGGAAGCTGAGAATAAGTGACGATTATATGTATATTGGTATATATATACTTATATAGATATGTATGAAAAACTTTGTTTTATCAAAACAAAATAAACGCGGCCAGTTAAATCTAGAGACAGTCAAAAGGCACTTAAAGAAAACGTATTGTAATTTCAGCTTCAAAGCAATTTAGAATTCCGCAGTACAAAGGTACCAAGGGAGCGTATTTTTTCAGATAAGCACAGTTGTTTATTTTTGCTTCCGAATTTTCAGAGCGGAAGATCGTTTGGGGAAGTTCAACAGCCTTTGAATTCTGCTTTGTGGATAGTTTGTGGGCATTCGTTTAACATTTATGTAGCGAAACTTCAACTGTCCTTGCTCCGGTCCGCGAGGGCTGAGATGCTACACACAACGAGGGAGTAAATTGCCACTTGTAATAGGAGCGAAATATTAAATATCTGAAAAATATGGCAGCTCGCTGAGCTATTCACGGTTAATGTTTCAAGTATCAATAAGTAATTTTTACTTCTAATAAATAAACATTTTAATTTTTTAAAATAAAAAGCATCGCTTATTTGTAAAAAAAAAGAATTTTGTTTTCTTAAAACAAAAAAAGCTAATTTCATAAAACAAAATAACGAAATGTTAAATTATGATTAGACAAAAGAGACCTACAATATTGAATATTTAGTCATAAATCACATGTTTTGTACAAAAAAGTATAAGTATTTTTGAGGGCGTTTCTGCTATTTTCAATTTATTATTTATCACATTAAAATTACATTGGAAAAAATTTAAGCTGAGGTATGAATTTATTCTGAATTCAGTATCTAGCGAATTAGATATGTGGATTTGATTTTTTAGCGTGTTCTATATTTATGAATGTTTTATTAAAATATAAGCTGTACATAGATGTAGATTTTATTGATTTAATTTGGAGTAATATTGTTTAATCGTTAAATTCATTCCCACGCGTCACGCGCCACGTTCTTAGTCACGTTCTTCCCTCTAGCCTCCCGTCATTCATAATGGCACCCATACACGTGTCATCTAATTAACGTGACGTCATTAACCTGTAGTGATGACGTCAGAGAGGATGACGTAGCTCCGCGTTGATTGCTTCATCTCATTTCCCCGCAGAGCCGAAACCTTCGACGGAACCGCGGATTCGCCGCACAGCACACGTGCCTCGCTATACTGTGGCGAATAGAACCTTATACCTCTGTTAAAGTGATAATTTTCTTCTGTTGAATTATGCAGCATTATTATGAATATACAATGAAAAATTATTGCAAGACAAAACACTATCGCAAATTATATCAGGTTTTTGAATAGTCGAAACATTAGAGGAAATCCTTTATTTTGGTAGAATATGCATTGTAGTCTCTATGTTCAATAAAAATAATCCAAGATAATATAAACGTCTGTAAATAATAATTTATTTACTATATAGTAGCATCATTTTATTATTTCCTTGCTTACATGTACTCGGTCAATAGAATCTTGTACGTTTACTATGACTTCAGACAAAGTGCGGACCGATATTAAAAAATAACAAAAATACATACATTTTTCAGACTCTAACTCTGATCTACTAGACTATAAAACTGATCAGCGTGAAGCTAAAGAAAAAACTCTTATATTTAAAAACATAGTTTCTTAAAACACCAAATAAAATAAAATAAAAATATTTTAAAGGCTTATAAACTCAGCTTTTGAAAAGCTGATCACTCAAAAGTAATACCCTCCCGTTTCAAACCTAGGATGTCTTATATTTTTTCATCGGTATTAATTTTATTTTTAAAATTTAGCCTTAGTTTTAACAAATTTTTATTTTTATATAAAATCTATTGTATTATAATCAAAGCACCTGGGGACAGTTTATGTATGGAAATTTATGTGAATGCTATCGTTAATACTTGTTTATATATATTATCAAAAAATTCAGGCGGTTTCATAACTAAACTTGACTAAACATATATATATATCCTAGAACACGAGCTTTATTTCATATTTTTTTATTGTGAGATATTCAGAATGATATATTAAAATATAATATAATAGATCGACTCCTTCAACGTTAATAAATTTTATTTTAAGAACACATTGTATATGTAAGCACACTGTACAATTCATGACTTGGCTTAGAAGAGGCTTCGTTTGCCAGAAACGTAACAAAGGGAGTTACTGTATACCTAAACAAATTTGAATACATTTTCCTGCTTACTCAATCTTTAAGACTTTTTATCCGAGGGTAGGTAAACTTTGTGAGCCATATTCCTCGTACGACCCATTTTTCATGGGTATTTTTGTAGGTCACCCTAAACGCGGTATTCATAAGTAAAAGCCTTCGCGGTTCTATGGTAATATAACGTCGGGTGTAATCGCCTGCACTTTAGTACATCCTTCACATTTTACAGCCTTATTGTACTATTAATATATTATATATATTCATTTAATATAAGCAAAAATCATACTATTAAAAAATAAATTTAATTTTCCATAAAAAAACTATATAGTAAAATAGCTTATAAACCAATTTTTAAAAAAAATAAGAAAAATTCTCAAAAAATTATAATTAGCATATTATAAAATATAACTGGATTAAAAAAAAATAATTGCTGTGATTTGGGATTAATGTTGCGCTTTTGGTTAAAATTTTAGACGTTTCGGTCACAGTACTGGAGCCACTTTCAAAGATAGTTTAAGTAAAAACTGCAACATAACAACCGAGACTATAAGTTGTAAATATTTTTTTTTACTAAATTTAAGTTGCTTTTTACATTTATTAGATGAAATGATCCAGATTTATATACTTATATGTCTACTCGCTATAGACTCGTCTTGCGCGATTTGTACAATAATCCTGAAGCGAACTCGCTTATTAACGGTAATCCATTACAGTGGAGCTAATGGCCTCGCTTTAACGGCGTCTGAGTCGTTATGGCGAGGTAATATTTAACGAACGTGTACTTGAACAAACACAAACCTGTGTAAATATTCATATCTAAATGTGAAATTTAACATTTGCCCCTTGTGTGGAGACGCGGAGTGCTCTACTCGAGGCACTCAGCGCCGTGCCTTCTTCTGCGCCCTCCAAATGCCCCAAATTCAGCCCTCTTTTGAGCGACCATAACGAAGATTCACAGGAACCTCGTGAATGTTTTAAGTGGCTTGAAAAAAACGATATAAATATTTATAAGAAGCTGGTTTTAAAATTACATATATTTCCTGTATGTCTTTTTTACTGAAAAATAGTTTGTTCTCTATAGACAGACTGGTTAAATATGTTGTATTCCATATTGAATGAATGACAATTTTACACTGAAGAAAACCATGAAAGGCTAAAACGCTCATTCATCAGTCAGGATAAATAAGTATTTGTTTGTATTTAATTTATTGATTGTTAATCAAAGTTTATTTTAAAGAGAATTCAAAAAGTTGCGATTCCGGAAATTATCTGAGAGAACAAAATATAAAATAATTGTAAATCATTCAACTTATAATGAATACTCGAAGTTTTGAAATTTTAATGCGAATAGCATTTTATACGTACATTTTTGTTTCATTTCAATGCCCGAAAAACTTTTTGCTGGAAAAATGTTCAAATTTATGCTTTTATTCAGTATTGTTATACCTACTACAATAATAAAAATAATTAAAAATGGGATATATTTTCTATCCACTTAATAAATGTATTTGGAGTAGTAGAGTAATTGATGCATATTATTTTTATTCATTTAAATTTTTTTTTAATCAAGTACTATGAGTCATAAATATTAAGCTTATATAAATATCAAAACCATTTTTTGGGATAAGATAAACATCTCATTAAAAGTCATTAGGTCTAGATAGAGACTTGAAGCTAGCATTGATATTACGAGATTATGGAGTTCTATTAAGTTCCCTCCGTTTCGTTATTTGCCGAGCTCTCCAGGCGCTGATAGTCGATACGGCGGCCGGAGTCAACAGCTGATGCCGGGGGGCCAGGAGGGGGCCAGAAGGGGGCCAGGAGGGGGGCCAGGAAGGGGGCCAAGAAGGGGGCCAGGAAGGGGGCCAGGAGGGGGCCAGGAGGGGGCCAGGAGGGGGCCAGGAGGGGGCCCGGGCGGGGGCTCCGCGGGCGGCCCAGCTCGAGATAGTTCAATTTGAAGCCGGTCTTCCCCGGAGACGCCGAATTTCGACCTCTTTTGCGGCGCCGTTGGGAAGTTAAATACGCTCGATTTGCATATTTTAAAATTGCTTTGGTTTAAGATCAATACCCAGAGCACATCGAGGCTGACGAAGAATCCTACGCTGGATATGAAACTAGTAACATTTTCAACTGCAAAAGCCTATTTTACGCGAGAGTTCTGTATTAACAAATAATTATTTACATTATTAAGCACATGAAGGCCGGCTGTCTCTGAATCTAGTCTATAGAGCTGTATGATCTGTCTGAAATAATTCTTTTTTAAAATAGGTAATCTAAACGTTAACTGTGAAAGTAGTAAACTGTTTCAGTTACAATGGCTGTAATATATAAGACGAAATTGGATGATTTGTTTTCCTGTGTGTTGAGCAGCTTGTTTTTTTATATCCGATGCTGTTTTACCTAAAAGGTGGAATTTAGTAGTATTTTGGTTATTCGTGCACTAGTATTTTTAACTAAGGAGACACAGAAGTCTTAACAGAAAACGTTTATGTACAAATATAAAATATTTTTAGTGGATTTTTCATTGAAAATTACTCTAAGTTATCTCGTGTTACGCTTAAATCAATAAAGCTACTAAAAGTGGAAACCATCTTTTTAATTAAGTAAGGTAACTTTACTTAATACTTTAAACATGTTTTGATAGTTAATTGTCTTTGTAAGATATCTAGTTAACTGGCAAATAATGTTGATTATTTTGAGATTAGTACTGTGTACACAAATAGCGGTACAAAATACAATGTCGGTCTCCAGTATCACCCCTGTAAGTTTTTAATGAGCCGAGCACTGCAGTCTGAGTGGCGATGCCTCACAGAAGCTCTCAGCGAGGCAGGCGGGGCACACTTACTTGAGTAAACACAGGTTCAATATGCAAGACCTGCCATCGTGTTTACTGATAGGAGCTAGCTAGTCGATCGGAACATCTTAGTTTATATTATTCAAGATAACATCAAGACATTATACCGCAATGTACCTTTGCGTTTACTAAAATATAAGTTTCTTATAACGTGTTCGTACTATAAAGACAGACTTTGATATATTTTCAGATCACCGGTTTGCTGAACGACAATATTATTATCATAAAACCGTTATAAAAATTAAACAAAAATATTTAATTTCATAATGATTCATGTTCTATCCTAAAGACCTATTCATATAAGATTTCTAAAATGTCCTATTACTCAGTATTAAAATAACAATGATAGTGAAGTGCTCATCGTTTGTGAATCCTGTCTTTCTGATATTTTGAATCCGGTATACAAGAATAAATTATTCATAAAACTACTTTTAAACAGATATTCAATAGAATGTAAGCGTAATGATGTTGCCTTTATGATTCAACATACAGTTGTAAAAGTTAACCCGTGTACTTGTTACTCAGGTAAATCACAATCAGAGTCCGGCGCCATTGTCTTTATAGTATTTGTACAACGAGCACAATCTCGTTATTCGACCCGCGAAACGTTTGTTACAGTTAACTTTTATAAGCACGATAGTCTGATAGTGTATACACTTAAAAGGAACGTAAAAATGTCATATCTTTCGGCAGTAAGTCGTTAGTGAACTTTTGTCTTGGGAGGGAGCGTCCTCTGACCTCTGGCGGTCGTTCCGAGCCGGCATCCCCAGGGAGTCGTAACGCCGTTAGAGCCGTCATATCTCCGTTACGCTCCACCGGCCGTTAATATCAAACGATTCCGCATGCAGAGTAGACGGGCCGTGCAAGATACTTGCGGTTATTGAGATTGGTCCGCAAGTTTGTTATTAGTTCCTGCGGCCATGTTGGTAGCAGTGCGTGTACATTACGTACACAGAAATTCAACCAGATTTACCGAAACTTATTGAAACATATTGTTTGCTTTAGATCTATATATATATATATATATATATATATATATATATATATATATATATATATATATATATATAATATATATATATATATATATATATATATATATATATATATAAGAATATCTTACGCAAAAGAGGCTGATAGGCAAGCGGCTCGAGAAGATGACGGCTGTACTTAGTTTGTTTGATCATAATAATCTGCCTTGAGTGCAATTAAACCACAGACAATTAAACCATGAAAGCTTTTCTCACCTTTGATTATCAATACATTTTACAACATATACTATAATACTAAATTGATGTGCACGAGTACACTTATTGATACGAAGCAATTCTGTTAACCACTGAGATAGAGCTTGATTTTTAAAAAATAAAAATTAACTGACTATGAACTGGTTATCACTAAGGCAACATTGTAAGTATAACAAAAGCATAATTCTTCGAAATAAAAATTGTTTACAAGTTTTCGGAAAACTTGTTTTAATAATGTTTTGGGTAAACGCCTCGTGTAAAATAATAAAGGAATGGGCCAATGTAATCAGGAAAGGAGTTAAGAATAAAATGATTTGGTCGCAGATAGAAGTTTTGAAAAGTACAAAAAATAATTTACAAAATAAATCATACTCAATATGTTGGGCATCCTCTTATCCCGTTGTTAGTAGATGCTTTGATGTATATAATATTATTAGATTACATAAAAATAAATATACCGTTTTATGAATACTTTTTGTAAATTAAAAGGACTTTTTTAATGTCATGTATCATTTTTACGTTATTAAGGTTTGGCTCAGAATATGAAATAGCAAAATAATAATATAAAATGCTTTTATAAAAATTTGACTCTTACTATTGTTTACGTTTGGGGAATGTCTCCAATGAATATAAAAACAATATTTCATTAAATCTACCTTTCCAAAATAAAACCGTGGACTTAAATACAGCCGGGGATTGTAAAAATCAAATTGATTTCTCTGACAAAGAACCGCTCCTTAATGAGATAAATTTACTCGAATACGACGGTTGCGTCTCAAAGGACCCAGCGGATTTTTTAATATTTGTTCTTGATTGCGCGAGTGGATGATTCCTTCTCTGCTATCTCTCGATACCTCTAGATCCGTGTCAACAGATAATCCCTTTGTTCAGGCTGTAACAAGTCCTGCCCTCGCATTATCTCTCTGTTTGTTTTGTAAATTAACGTTTAAGGGAGGAAAATTTGTCTTTACGACGAAAAACCAATCAGAATCTCCTAAGAATCGTAAGCATTGTTCACCTTCGGAATTGGATTCGGGTTTTTCGAAATCAAATTGTTTCTGAAATGTAATTGGAAATGATTTTCGACTGAAATTGTAATCGATGAAAAATATTTTCCTTTGAGAATAATTTTGCTCAAAAAGTATGTATGTATATAACAAAAGCAATTATTTTGTACGCTTGTGAAGAATGCTACCCATTGAAATAATTTTAAAAACAATTAATGATTTGGTTAGTTTTAAATATAAAAAAACCCAATATCATATTACTTATTCATAAGAGAACCCTTTAAAAACGACTTTTGGTGTAAAAAAACTTATAAAATAATTATTTTAAAACCTAGAACAATTTATGAAACTTTAATAAATATATATTAATTTATATTTTTTTAGTCAAATTATAGTTAATTCTTTTTCTTTTTAAATTAAACACAAATTATTTCATCTCGTTTTACGAATTTCGGGCTCAAGGCTGCCTTGCTGCAGTCGTTCGGCTTGCTTAGTCCGGGAATAATTACTTCTCATTTGTCATTTATTTGACGGAATATTTTGCAAATTTCGATGGAAGGCGTTGTAATTAAGCCGACTCGCACAAATCCAGCCAACCCCATATTATTATTCATTACCGTTAATATCTGACATATTTTGCATTCTGCCGAGAAATAATCAAAATTTCACTCAAAGTAATTATCCTTAAAACATCCCTTAACACACACATTAGGGTAATTAGTTTATACTACCAAAAATAAAAATAAATATTTTTTTAAAAATTGTAAAGTTTGAAAAATTGAAACAATAATTCTTTAAGAGTTTTTAAAACCTAATAAACAAGGTATTATTAAAATTTTATATGCGAAAAGTAGATTTTATTTAATTTAAATATTCACTTCTGATTTATCGGAGAAACTATGCGAGTTGTCACACTTTAATATACATTTATAATACTTTTGGCTGAAAAAGTATATATCCAGTCAAACTTCACTAATAAACTGAATAGTTTATAAGCCATTCTCTTGGATATTTTAATGTGATATTAAATTTTTTATGATTTAGACTTGAATTTCAAAAACTTTACCCTAAATTTGAAAATTTGATATTAAATTTTTGATGGCGATTAATATTACATGACAAATTGAAATTTATAGAAATAATTTCTATTGTATAATTCTAAAATTTCATCTGATTTTCTTTGAGTAATTTTAGTGATAGAAATTTGAAATGGCTTCAATATACATTAAATAAAAACAAGCACTTCTGATCTGTAAGAAAGAGGTACAAGAAATTCTCTCAACTGATATTTATGTTAAATTATGTGTACTAATTTATCTTGCGAAATCGTTCGACATTCATTTTTAGTTATTTATTGATATAAGCGTACGATATGCGCTGTTATTTTAAAAAAGGATTTAACTTTTACATTCTTTGTGTAAGCAATGATTGCTATATATATTTTTTACAAAAATTGCTCTTAATTAAGTAATGTTTTTAGTAGCACTTCTTGTCAATAGACGTAAGCTCAATATATATTTTTTTTGTGTTTTGAATTATTATATTCCTAGTTAAAACGTAGTTGTTATAAAATATTTTCAGAATAAGTAATGTTTACATAATATAAATAGTATGATTATTACTATACTATAATAAGTATGTAAGAATTCTTGAAAAAAAAATAGTTTGGAAAACAGTTACTAAATTATTCAATATCCATTCATATACAAAATTATATGTTAAACATTAAGAAACATCTTGGTATTTTATTGACTAGTGAAAACAAATATCAAAGTGTGTACTTTTAGGGGTAGCTCAGGGTAGATATTCTCACGTAGGGGCGGCCATTGTTTGTGCCCTCTACCGAGCAGGCTGACAGTCACTAATGACGGATTCCTGGCGGAGTCGCTCCTGAAAAAGGCTTTGCGGGGATCACACGTCCTCCGCTGATTAGAAAGCCTCAAGATGCCACCAACCCGTGCAGAGGGGACTGACTTAGAATACAACAAGCAAAGCACTATTTTAGACATTATTCTTATTTAAAATACACGTGTCACTTTATAGATTTTCTATTTGAATAAAATAAAATATTCATCATCGAAATAACAATATATTTAAGTTTGAAACTAGAAAAAAATATTGAACTATTTATCATATATGATTTTACGCAAAAGCGTAAATTAAAACATTTAAATATATTTTCGAATAAAAGATCTTAGTGACTAGCACAAGTATCTGTTTCCAATAGTTTTGCGAATTAGTTTGATGAAATATATATTTTTTTGCAAATTATACTTATTTATTATTAAATATATTTCAATCTAGCATGCTTGCTTGTCGATATTCGGGACCTGGGTTCTTATTCGAGTAAATTAAAATTGTTTGCAAGAGATAAAAAATAACTGAGGGTAAACCTACTTTCAAGAAGGTTTTCTGCGATTTCTTAAGCAAGATATATGCTTATCAAGTCGAATATTGTTGCAATTATTTCTGGATGTCATTTGCTACTTAGCTGCAAGATTTTTCTCATTGTGATCCTTAATTTTAACAGAGTAATAAAATTATAGAATTTACGTTCTCAGATTGTTTGAATGTCGCTGAATGCTGGCTGTGGAATAAAAAAATAGTTTTCATATCAAAAAACTAGGTTTATACGTAAACCAATCCGGTCCTATGTTGTGTGTGAACATTTGTAGAGGTTTTTTAATGCGATGTGCGGCAACCCGGCTCGGGTGGGCACTTTTTAATACGGTAATGGGAAATGTTCACACCAGACATTTAAGTGGGAACGCGGTGATGAACAGTTTTTTCAGGTGTATTCCAGACAGTCATGTTTAGATGTCTACATTTCACTTCATTTTTATTTCCACAACAGGATCTTTAAAAAATATATTTTTAGTTGTTGCTAAGATTATGTGATACTTTTACAAAATTAAAATACGTAGAAATACAAAAAAAAAACATACAGTTTTAAGTGTGAGTATTTAAATATTTCATTTTGATTATTTAAAATGTAGTAATATATCAGGTTATATATTTACATATTTTATATATATATATATTTACTTTATGAAGCGACCAGGTTTTGATACCTGCCTTAACTGCGTGGTATTGTGGTATGAATACTAGCCGATAAACCAGTTACTTCTTAACTAATCATCAAGAAGTATCATTAGATAGAAAATATTTTTTTTGTAATATAAAATATGAAAAATTAAAAAGGTCAATATTTACTAGACATTAAAAAAAAAAATTAAGAATTAAAGGTTTCATTTTTCAAGTATACTAAGATTCAATTCAACATCTCTTCCAAGGTTATTTTGGTTGAGTAAAGGAGATTGTTCAGTAAAGCTGGTCTCATGAGCAACCCTCAGGTATTCAGAAGTACTTTCACCCCTTCTTTTATGTTACTTATATACCTGCGGTATGTATATACATGTGTATATATGTATATTCATTTTGAATATACATATATGTAGAAATATGAGATCCTAAATATGAGAGCCTCGATGTGGTCCCACATTAAAATTATATTAAAAAGGAAATTAAATGTTAAATAATTGTAAATTATTGTTATGTTAACTGTGAGTTCATTGATCTACCTACTAATGAATTCTAGACACTATTATTACAGTGTAAAAAAAACATTGCATAGTCGTTTGTAAATGGTTAGTTATATTGTTTATTTTTAAAGGTTAATTGGTTTCATGAGTACGGTAGACTGATTGTTTTAACCTTACACGAATTGTGCTAACCACTATTGGATAAGCAGCCTGTTTAAAGATTTAATTATTTCTGTCAGATAAGCAAGGTAAAGTGCATGGCAGACTGATAAGAGAGGCTTTGGATTACTCTCTGTGCTGCCGGTTGGCGCCGTTTGATTCGGGGTTGAACAATACACATTGTTGAAAATAAGCCCCGACTGCAAGGGAACGATATGCCGAGCATCCCCAATAGAAGAATTTTGTCCTTTGTAAGGTGTATTACATTTGAAGTGCGGAAAAATAAATTTATTTATTTGATATATGAAAATTCGCACTTGTTTATGGTTTCATTAATTATTGGCTCAATTTATCTCAATCGCCGCAAAAACGTGGGTTCAAACTCCACCTATGTTGTAAAATAAGTTTTTTCATTTCATGAATAAATTGACTATTTTAAATAATTTAATATACAATAAAACTGTAAGTGTGACAAATGCAAATTTAATAAAAGTCATTGGTAAAAAAATGTACATTATATATTTTTGCTATCGATTTTTATATATCGGGAACTGTGTCAATATGTGCATATATTGCATTTATGTACGTGAACATGCACCAAAAGTATCGTTTGAAATACGCTAAAGAAATATTTGGCAAAAAAGCGAGATCGGGAGGACAGATGAGAGAAACGACAGCCGTTTTAGAAGATGTTTGAATTGAATAAATAGTGCTTTTAAACTGAAATAAATATAAGTCATATAGATAAAATATTACGAGAATAATTTTGGTGGTGAGAACTCTATTTTTCAAAAGATTTTCATAAAAAATATTCATTATACTAAACTTAAAATGTTTGTGAATGCGGAATAAATACCTAAATCGTAAGACTGTAAAAATTCTTACTTGTTCAATTTTTAAGATTAAAAAGAGCAAAGAGTTTGAATAAATAATGTAAAACTTTATATAAAAACGCTCACATGTGACTTACGTCTGATATTTTAGTAAATATGCTTTTAAACTGCCACTACGGTTTTTAGTGTTTTTTTTTATAAATCCAACGGGAATATTATCTAATAAATTATTTAAATACTAATCAACTACGATTATTCTTCGCCGCTCTTGTTGTTTTATTTTTACGTTAAAACACCCAAGCTTGTATAGTCTGACCGAGAAATCTATAAAACGATAATACTCCGTAACAGTAAAAGTCACAAGACTGCAATCAAGCTATTAACGCAATTAAAATAAATTGATTAACATAGCTTGATTATCTTGATTATCAAATATAAAAAGTTGCTAGAAGGTAATCAAGCCAGTTGACACAGTATAAAGTAGTTGCACTCATTATCAGCATGCTTGTTCCTACTTTTCTCTTATAAAACAAACCAATATACTCCTTAGTTTAGTGGGACAACTGTCGTTTCTTTTTTAATTACTTGAGATATAATATTTGATTAATAGCTATGAGATGTATGGCTAAGATTTTCGGCTTTTTTTATTATGTTTCTTAGTTTTGGCATCCAAAGAGGCCCACGAAGAAGGAAAATTTGTTTGTTGTTTATACAGAGTATATAAACTAAATTAGTCTGTCATAGATGAATTTTATTATGATCATTTAAATTGACGACAAAAAAGTTGAAAACTAATTTTAAATTAAAATGAAATCCAGTGTATATTGCAGACTATTTAGATAAATTCATTTAGTATATTAAGATTGGTGAATACTTTACGATTTGCCATTCAAACAATTTTTTTTATTTACAATAAAGGTCTGATCTGCTATATTTTTACTACTTCTTGAAAGTTTCTTTGAATTCAATTTTATAACAGTCGTACTGGAGTGTTATATAATACTTTTGAAATTGTTTCCGAGGGATGCTTTAGTTTCTGAGGCAACTTAAGAATCTTGCTGTCTAAAACAGTCTCCAGATGCAGTGGCCCATTTATGGTGTATTGGAATTGAAAATAAATCAAATGATCTTCCGATACAGTGGCGGCGCCGTCCAACGTCTGCGACGGGAATGCGATACAGAGGCGGCCGTGGTAACAGGATGTTTCAGATCTGCCCTGTTAGCCGGGGACGTATTGGGTTTCCACCCCGTAATGGTTTGTTCTGCTTTCTTCTGCGATTATGGTCACCGTGTATCGAGCGATCATTTATTGTTGCAATGGATACTATGCAATTACATCAACTTTGAATCCACAATTTTCAAGAACATCTTGAAGTGAAACAAAAAATATTTTGTGATAATGAAAAAACTATATTGATTTTATGACTTTAAACGACTTTAAAATTACCAACGCCTTGAAAATTTGCAAAAAAAACATATTATATATAATCAAGTTTGTATGTAATGATTGATCATTTAAAGCTTAGTAAATCATCTACCACGTTAAATGAAAACATTAATTTTTATGACTTACTTAATTCGCAAAATATATCTTAACTTGTTGAATAATATAACTTAGAATATATAGGATTTTTCTTTACTAATATTGAAATTATAAAATAACCAAGCATTATTATTGTCGATTCAATGTATTTTTTTATATTTTGAAAATCAAAGGTTTTTTTATAAGTAAGCTTACGTATTTATATGGACAGCCTATTAAAAAAAATATTAAATCATAAACTAAGTCTTCTGATAAGCCTATTACTATTCTCTTGAATAAGTTTTTTTATATTAATATTAAAGTTAAGATTTATTTGATGGAATATATAAAAGGTATATAAGTTTATTTTCCTAAAAACAGTTTCTCGTATTGTTAATAAATAAGTTAATAAAATTGGTCTATTTTTAAGGATATGTTGAATTTATTATATTATAATATACTATATATTTTTTTAAAGATCACTATAAAACTAACACAGTAATGTTGATATTTTAATTACCATTGATTTTCGACAAATTTTATATTTTTGACATTCATTTAGTTATCGTATATTTTTACAATACATGAAAACCTACGTTTTTTAATGTATAATTTAATGTGTTTTTTTTCCTACCTTTTATAATTATGGGTTTTTTTATTTGATTACTTTCATCTCTCAACTCTAATACATAGTAACACCCCGCTTTACGCGACCCCGTTATGCGCGGTTTCACTATACGCGAATTTAAAATTTCGCGGTAAAATGCCTCGCATTACGCGAATTTCTTATTTTAAGAATGTGTATGAACATAATGTAGTCATTGACTTCTCTTAACAATTAAAAACAACGTTTTGTGTTATGAACGTATTTTACAAGAACGTAAAAGAAACGCTACCCAAAAGACAATACTAGATGTATTTTTCAGTAAAAATAATATGTACTACTGCATAAAGTTTTTTTTAGAATTAAAGTGATTGATTCAAAAGATTCGTATTTTTTGTATGTATGTTTAATTGTAAGCCCCGATATACGCGAATTTCACATAACGTGATTTTTTCCGGAACGTATCCTTCGCGTAAAGCAGGGTATTACTGTAGTTGATTAATGGCGTAAACGCATAGAAACAAAAATGATCATTCTCGCTATTCATATTTGTTGTAGCTATGAATAATAACGGTGTCGTTAAATAACTATGAATTTGAAAAAAAATTACTTTGGGTACATTATTGAATACGATAAATATAGTACATTATTTGTTTGAAGTAATTGAACAGCATCCCCCTTCAACTTCATTCTACTTGGGGCAGTTGTGGCCGCCAGTTTTCATCAGGTGTGGGGGGAGCAGTGAAAGGGTGCAGTCTCTCCCGTCTGCCGACTTCCCTAACTGAAAGGGGTCGCCAGCCCGGTGGGAGTTGAATGTCTGTCGCTGACAACCCCCGAACAACGACTTATAAATTAGTTCGGCCGCCTGATAGGAATTGGCTGCGCTTGTTCCCAGTTGACGGCTAATCCTTGGTGCCCAGTAATTTACAGCAAGATGCTTGACGCTAGTTGAGGATTCAATATATTCCAACGCAGAGCACAACTGTGGAATACTAACAAATACATAAGCAAATTTCAAGTGAATTTCGTATTTTTTTTTTGAGTAATCAGTGGTATTTTATAATCCTTTCAGGTGCTTAGCCGTTGAAATTTAACCTATTTTTATTATTCTTGTAAAATGTCACTTTTGTTTTAAAACCCTTAAATTTTTAGTATGAAAAAGATGTTTGACTTAAGTTGACAAATGCGAACTTGAAACAAAATATCACGGCAGTTTTATTTCAAATAAATAAAATATCAATAATAATTATTACCAAAATATAATATTCCTTACATACATACTAAACGGACATTTTTTCTCGTCATTTTACGTGTGAACCAATCTGATAAAAATATTGTAGATTCATTAAATCCATATTGTCTGTTTTTCAAATTTAGTCTGGTAAAAAAATAAGCCAGCACTAAGCAGTACTTTCAGCTATCCAGCGGGTTTAAGATGTCTTACATAAGAAAGTTTCACCCGGTCGGCCTCGAGGGGCCCTTGAGACGGTTGCCAACGAAAAACTGGCGTCTTTTTAAAATAAAATTAGCCAGAAATTTGCAATTAGGTTAATAGGAGCATTCATTATGTTCCGCTGAGGATTGGGCACGTCTGCTGAACGCGAAGGTAGATGCTGAGGACCGAATTACAAAACACACAAAATGTACTTTAAAAAAATTTAATATATTCATAGTTCAAACATTATTTACAATTGCTTTTATATAACAACATAAAACCAATCATTTAGAGATAAA
Source organism: Atopsyche davidsoni (assembly GCA_022113835.1). Lineage (NCBI taxonomy): Eukaryota > Metazoa > Arthropoda > Insecta > Trichoptera > Hydrobiosidae > Atopsyche > Atopsyche davidsoni. The sequence goes on along the minus strand of JAILWY010000005.1, from coordinate 13,772,440 downwards.
TATAAATTCTTATATCCTTATATCTACAATATAAGCACCAGTGATACAAAATGTGTTGTGAAGTAATTAGAGAAAGATAGACTATTGTTACAATGCTTGTTTTACTTCATATTTTTGAATTTATCAATACCATGCATACATTTATCATCATCATAATCAAAAATTATTTTAGCTGCCCAAATTCATTATCAACTAGAAAAAACATGTACACTCTTAGCAAAAGGATGTGAGCCACATAACCTGGAAGAAAAAGTAGGGGATGCACCTTAAACCTCAATACTGTAAATAGATGTACAATATAAAAACTGTGTTAATCGTGAAAGTTATTGTTAAGTTAATTTTTAAATATAAAAAATGTATATTAAATCGAGTCTGTTATAATTTGGAATCGCGTAGTGAGTCGCTTAGTTTCATTGCGGACTGCCTTCCTGGAATCGCGAGCTGGTGTCGTTTCATTTAAATTGAAGCTTTGAACATGAAATTAAATTCCTCGTCCCCTGGTCGTAGGCATGTATAAGTTGCAAAGTAAAAAAATAAATACAAAAGAATTGTCAAACTTCTGTTTCGCATCGTCGGAGGAGCTAGTGCGCCGTTTATTACGAGATGAGAAAACTTAACAGTATATGTACGAAAAATATGTTCACAGGTACCCGTTTATATTGCACCTATTAGATAAAAAAATTGGTTTTTATATGAAAAAAAATCAGTATTGAATAGTCAAATTTACGTTATGTTGGCAATATTATTTTTTTTATCAAAGTTTGTAGTATTGATATCGTTCGATTTTGCATTTGCTACTAGATAGTGGCGTTGTAAATCCGTATTATAAAGAAAATATTGAAACCGGGTGCTTAAATGTATAAAAAGTTTATATTCCTCCAATTTTAATTAATTTTATTAAATAAAGTTAAGTAAACATGTGAGTTGATGAAAAATAAATATATATTATTACATACGTTTGAGTTTCTTGTATACTTGGTTTTGTGACTTATACATGACTCAAATTACTAATTTTATTAAATATGGAGTTTTTATTTGTAAACTGACGAAATATATTTGTTATAATATTGGGAGCCATTAGGCTGACGATGGGGGTGGCGAAGGGTGTCCGGGGCGGACCCACCCTTCAACCCTTGACACGTGACAGGCCCTGCTGCATGACGGCTGTTGCATACAAAGTGAATATAAAGCGCTTTTTAAGCTCTCTGGCTAACAAAAAAGGTTATCTGTCCCGTCGAATAACCGAACGAATATATAAAATTAAAAGGTCGTTGTGACTCTTTAAATAAAACAAATTTACTGAATTTAGTCGACTCAAAAAAATGTGTATTGTGAGATTTTGTTTAACTTATGTAAAAAGACACCCATTATAGTTTGTTGAACTAACAGTTTAAAATAAAATAAATATGAGTGGGAAAGAACAACAGCGAATAAAAAACAACGTGAATAGTTTTATTCCACATGTAAAATTTAATATTAAGTCAATATAACAAAATATTTATATACTCTCAAAGTTTGCGTCAGCCAAAGCAACAAAAATTTAAATAAACTGCAAAATTTATAACTGCTTCCTAATCGAAAAAGTATGAGTTGTTGATACAGCGATTTAATGCTTTGCTAGAATAAACAAAAGAGAATTATACTCCTCTCCTTTGGCACGTAATTCCCTAAATTGTCTTTTATCATTTTTGTGCAGGTTTTATAAGCCTCGAGAGGACTTACGGCCGCTTTACTTATATATTTTAAGCCGCGGCTTAGGGCTGCGGCAGAGAGAGAATAACTATAGAGGGCCTCAGAGTGCGCGGTTAAAATTTAGCTCAGCGAAATATATGACTGCTTGACGTTTTAATGCGAGCATATCAGACGGGTGCTTGAACAGCTTGATTATGATGAAAACCGTAAGAGATATAACTCGCGACTTTATGGCGATGTAAAAACTCTCACCGTAAATATAATTAATCTTATGATTTGCAATTAAGTTTTTCAAAGATATACTGTTTTGTGAGTTAGAAGAATGACTGAGATCGCATTATTTTCTCGTATTTTGATTAAATGCTTATTTTCATTGACCTAATGGTATATACAATATTCAGATAATCTATTCATCTAAAAAAACTACTTAACCTTACCTTAACTGTAAGTATAATAAATTGAAATATTTTGTATTGTGGTTTTTGAAAGATATTGAATTTTTTGTGTTTGAAAATGTATTGTAATCACGTTTTTGCATACATAATTTTGTTTGTTTTGTAATTATTTTTTTTTTAAAAATTGACAGTATTGACAGATTTGTACGAATGTAAAGAAAAGGTCTTGTTCAATTAAAACTCTTGTAATGCAGTATTTATAAATGATGATGTTTGTAAGGTTGATTTTTGTTTTAATATTTTTCAATAATTCAAAATGTGAATCAAATAATCGTGTATTTTACTTTTATTAAGACAAGAAAAAGTTACATAGCCATTTTTACCTGCGTCATGTTTAAGCTTGGTCCAGATCTGTAGAATCAAAGTTTGCACTATTTTCATCTACTTGTCATACTTCGGTTAAGCTCTTAACTTTACTGAAGGCCTCTTTCCAGAAGTCAAGCAGCGGTCTTCAGGACTATTGAGTCGTTCTTGAATATAAATAGGGCAATCCTTTCAGTTTATGGAGGCCGATCGATAATCCATCTGTAGCACTTAAACTGTATATTTATTTAATGAGTAATTATTAAATAAATAAAAATTGCACTGTTCTTGGGTCATGCTGCATTTTATTATTTATTTTTTCGGTTAAGTCCTAGTACTAGCACCATTTCAAGAGTATCTCCCCAGTACTGTATGGTAAAGGAGTGGCACTTAAAACGAGATAAAACGTCGTAAGAAACTTTAAATAAAAATAACAACCAAGAATAAAGTAATTCTTATAACAACAGTTGCCTAAAACTACAAAAAAAACTTAGTAGTTTTAGGTAAAACATTATTTGCTTCTTGAATCTATTTGGTAGACAAACAAACAAATAATTAAGAAAAACCTGTTGTATTATTACAGAATTAGTTATATATTTTATTAAAAAAAATTGCATATTAGAAATTTTTTGTAGATTCAAATATTGTTCATACATATTTTTTGGTTGTTATATCTTCAAAGACAAAAAAATATGTTGCCTTTAATAAGAAAAGTTAAACAGCCGTATTTTTTCTTCTCATTTTAATACAAGGGTAATTGAAAGTAATTAATAAAAGTGCAATGCTAAATTAAACCACAACTTGGCGTTCGTTGAGTAATTGTGTGTAACCAAATATGATTGATGCTACAATAAAAAAATATAAATAAATTAAATGAAGGTATTACTGTAAATGAAAGGAAATAGACTTGCGGCTTGTATTATGGATACGGTGATAAATTTTATACGATCGTCTATCATCTTCAGAGTCGTTCGATAGACGGGACCTCCTAATTCGGCTGTATGGGAAGTTTGCTCGCTTAAGACTGGAGTTTGTCTTTCTAAAATGACACACCGGAGGCCCGTAAATGGGAACCTTTAAGCCCCCAACTCTTCTGGAGGGCAGAGCGAGAGGCACGCTGAGTCTACGCGTCTATCCGTCTCCCTCAGTCGTGGGCCATCCGCATTTTTTTACAGACTTTGGAATACTGTCATTTAGGCGTAAACACGGGGGAATCTAAATACATTTACGTTTATAAATAACTTATCTATAATAAAGTTAATTTGCAGGTGGATTTTAATTTAACTAATTGAATTTGAACTTTTATATTGTATTATGATATTAAAAGCCAATTCGAATAAAATTACGTATTTGTGTGTGTATGAGTGTTCGTATATGTGTATGCATTCTTGTGTGATTATAAAGATTTTCACTAAAAAAAAAATTCTAATATAATTTAAATTTGTTGCTTAGCTCTACCATTAATGTTTGTATGTACGTTATATTGGTATTAATTTATCCAGATTATTCAAAACAAATATGATGTAATTTTATGATATTCAATATTTTGGACAGAAAGTACTCGGTGTTAAAAATAAAAATACTTATGTGATTTTCCCCCATATTTTACATTCCAATTATATTATACATAAACGTAATTTGAAATAGTAAATTTATGACGATCATAAAGTTAAAATTTAAATGATTAATTTTCAAAAATATGTTTAGTCATAAGGTTGCATAATATTTTGGTGTACCTTTTTGTCTATTGGACGATTAAAGCTTTATATAAATGCAGTTGGATAAAAAAGGTAATAAATCTATCCTTTCTTAGGTTGTAGAGTAATTTAAGCGTCCATAAATATAAGGTGACTGGATATCTCCTCGTCCTCAGCAGAGTGATTTATCGGCCTGGAGAGTGCAGAGAACAGAAAAGGTTCACCCGTCCAACCCTGCTGGTGTAAAGGGAGGCTTGAGAAAATCGAAGATGAGTTTTTAAGAGGCACAACTACCGTGGACCCTTAGAATGATGGATTTATATTTTTTGTTTGCCAATTATTCTAGTTTAATTATTTTTTCAAGTATTGGAGATATCTCTTAATAAATCTGACGTTTAATCATTATCTTTTTTTTTTAGTTCTAATCTTGATTTGATAACAATTTTGTCATTTTGATAATTTTTTCGTCTTTCGCCATTTTGGTACCGATACTAGACCCATTTTCGGCAAACAAAAATCACCGTGCAGTTTTATACCAAAAACCTACGAACTTATTGTTATTGACTCTCTTTTTATATCGTTAGAAACTCGTCGTTTTTTTTAAATATTCGTCTTATAAATAGACCATGAAAGACAACTGAAAATAACTTAGCAAACGAAGCTAAGCTCTGATACAATGTTTTTATAATGACCTAATTATTTTATAAACAGATTTAATTTCCTAAGTAATTCGCAAATTATTGCCTTTGTCGCACTGTGCCTTCTATTAGAGGTTTGTTTTCATAAACGCTCTGGGAGTATTTTAGAGAGGCCTGCTGTTTAATTAGCGGATACCGTAATCTGTTCCAAGAAAATGTAATAATTTGTGATAAAAAATAAACCACATTTAAATGTACATAAAACTGTAAATTGAAAATATTTTGATGATGAACGACTCTGATGTTTTTGGAGATGTTTAATACCTTGATAATATTGATTTGTCGGGTATTTTAGATTTTAATATTTGCTAATTTTAGGATTAATTTTATTTACTTATTCAAATATTGTGTAAAAAACTATTAAAATCTAACATTTAAGGATGACTATACCGTATATACCTTACTAGACTATTCAAGTGTGACTTTCGTTTACTATTTCATGAAAAAAATAAATTCTATTCCTCGCGACGTTCTACAACACAACAGAAACCGATCAAAAGAGTTTATACTAAAGCTTCTTAGATTCTGTGCTTTCATGGTATCAAAGTTATGGGGAAAGCGTTTTACGTAAAGACCTAAAAAGCTCAGACTTACCAAGGGGAGATTGAATTCTAGTTTTTGGCGGAATTTTATGTGAACTCGTTTTGATCCCAAAAAAACTGCATAAACTTTGGTAGGTCAAGAATTGCATTTCGTTATTTAAGCTTAGATATAAATATAAATATGTATTGTTAAAAGAATATATTTTAAAATTAGTGCTTGTATTATTAGTTATATTTTATTGATAATTTAATATATCTCAAATATTTTTCAATCAAAATGTTCAAAACTGTGAAATGAGAAAAATCAAAAATAGTTCAAAAAGTAACACAAAATAAATAAATAACTCCCATTAATAATAAAAAAAGTATTTTTGCAAGAGTATTTCAATCGTAAGCTTAAAACTATTTGTTTTGTTTATTTTTATTACTAAATTTAAAACAAAGTTCATGTTCGTTCTGTGTGTGATAGTTATAAAGTATTTGTATCTTATGATAGACAGATAAGTTTTATTAAGTATGAGATTTATATTAATAATACACATAAAAACTAGTTTTCGTTAAACTGAATTTACTTTTTAGATTAAAAGTAATTATTTCATCAATCTTGATACACCAAGTTGTCTGAAGAAGATTAAATGAAAACTTCATGCTCAAGTTACTTTAGTGTAACTCAGTATCGTTAATCAGATAGTTTTACTCAATTAACTTCTGAAAACTGGTGTTAAGCTTGAAATAAATAAAAAAAAGGATGCAATGATTTTTTTGTCTGCAAAGTTACTTGGCGTAATATAAACCGTATCCCAAATATACATGAACATAAATCATCCCTAGATCACGTATAGGCAACAAAGATTAGGTTCAAGAAAATATGAAAAGGCAAAAACACGTTTAAACGGTGACACGACGTGAAGCCCTCTGCTTCTCTAAGGGTCAAAAGTTCATGAAAAAACAATTGGTATTCACCAGAGTCACGTTGAAAACACCCCCGGGAAACATATTAAATTAAGTCGCCAGTCTGATTTGAGGGTAAAAACTTATCCAGAATTATAGGTAAGAAAAACATAATGGATACTAGATAGTTACAACAATAAATCAATAACTTCTTCTGAGCAAAGCGTTTTCAAAACGCAATATATATATTTATTTAATATGTGTAAGAATTCAATAACTCTTAAAAGATAAACTTTAGAAATACTGATATGTTCGTTGCATTGAATTGAGAAAACGAGAGAAAAAGAACACTGAAAACTTATTTTATGAAACACATTAAATACTGAAGTATATATTCGATGAATAAAACTGCTTTGGTCGACATATTTTTAAATTTAATATTGTATAAAATTTAAGTGTGCTGGATAATTAAAGTTTTTAAAATTTAATGGGAGGATTTTAATGCTTCCAATGATACATAAACAGTTTTTTTTTATTATAGCTGCATATGAATAAATCCGTGTAATTATCAGCATTCAAAGATTTTTTTAAATATTTATTTAGTCTTCGCATGTTAAAAGTATATTTTTTTAATAAAAAATAAAGCTTTATTCAATGTTTATCTTGGTTTTTAATTTCAAGAAAAGAATTAGTTCTATTTCAGGCTTTTTTCAACAGCATTTCATTCTCTTAATAAATACTATATGTACTAATACATAAATCGAATTCAGTATGAAAAAAATCTAATATAAAACAAGGTATAAAAAATCAAAACCTTAAAAAAATATTGCTATTCAATGTTAGACAAACCATAAATATTTAGATTTTTATTACAACAAAATAATACAATTTGGCTTCAAATTACTTTTTATAATTTTGCGATCAAGTTTTACAAGTGAAAGGTTGAGAAAAATTCTTGAAATTATTTATGATACACGTGGGAAAAAATATGTCTTGTGATTTTTTGTGTCAACTAATCAATGGGAAAAGGCGAAAAAAATTTAAATAATCATTCATAAAAGTATAATCATGTTGAAAGTTGCGTAACGGTCAACCAATAAATGCACCGAGTTTTACTCGGTCAACCGTTTATCCAATATTATTATCTCGTGATATTTATTGGAATTGGTACTCGGATCGTATCTGCCATTTGCGGTTCAGGCTGGAATTACCCTAACAGGGGCTGCAATCCACGGGAAGGGATGAACAGGAAGCAAACTATGAATATATTAAAATATACCACGGATAAATATCTATTCTTATTTTCAGAGTTAAAATATTAACTGAAATCATTTGCTGAGAATTTTTTATTAACTTATAAAACATAAATAATGTTATAATTTTTATGTAACGAATTGATCATTTTAACAATGTAATAATTTGTTTACAAAAAATAATTTTTCATTTAACTCACATTTAGTTAAAACGTTTTAAGTTTAAGCGAATATATTTTTGAGAATTTAGCAATGTACGCAAAAAAATTATATTTAAAGACACGTGTATACTTTATATTTTCTCTTTAAAATGAAAATGTGTTCTACAAATGAATTAATTAAATATTAAAATTATGAAAATATTTATTAAACAAAGTGTTAAATAAAGTTGAAAAAAGATTGAGTGCATGACATGTCACATTTTTGACTATTATGGGTGAACGTGAGATGTGAATATCTTAAAAACCTTCTTGAGATCTATTGGCTTAAAAAACTTGCAATAAACTCTATCAGTTCCTAACTTTAGTTTTTGTTTTAATAATTTTGTCTTTTAAAGCATCTTACGAATGTTTAATCAATCCGTGGTTTTATTTTCCTCGTCTTCAGCATGGGTGTATCTTTCTGGTAAACGAAAAAATTAAAAAAATGTTTTTTTATTGTTATTTTATTCAATATGACATATTTCATATTCAAACATCAAATATATATACCCAAATGGATATGAGACAGCAAAAAACTTATTTACGAGCATTTTCGCCTTCTGAAAAAGCATTTAATAGTCGGAATCACTGATCAAAAATATTGTAATCCTCTAGGTTTTTTACTAGTTATACTTCTGATATTTTCTCTTGTATAATTATATCAGAAAAATAGTTAATGAAAATAAGTTTTAAGTTACTTTATAATGCACCGTTGAAACAATGTTAAAAGTTATAGACATTTAATGCGGAAGATGTAGGAAGTTGCTGCCTTTGTTGGCTGTGCAGTATCAGCTTTTAACAATATGGCTTAAGTTTTATCTGCAAGCGTAACTTTAGTAGAGCCAGTAATCATGTTAGATCTAAGTAAAGTCGATGGACCTAGAAAACTCATGTTAAAATTATGAGGATATCCTAATCAATAGTTTTTTTATGAATTTATAAAATACATAAACCTTATTTGTTTTAAAACCTTAGTGATATATATATTTAATATTTTTGACAGAAAGATTAAGATGAGTACCATTAAAATGTAAAAATTTTTTTAGAAAAAGAGTATTTCTAAGCTTTGTTCATAGTAATTTATATTTATTTATAGTTCGTTTATAGTTCGTTTATATAGTAATTAAAATCATCTTATATTTGCTACAGTTTTGAATGTTCCTAAATCATTGAAAGCTTCGCTTGCCATATTGGAATATTGATTTCCGAGTTTGCAATATTCTGAATTTTAGCAATTCTTTCAATTATCAGAAACAAATCGTGTATGTTCTATTTATTAAGATATTATTTTCTAAATAAATATTCTTTTATTCAACTTTTGTATAAAAAGTGATTAAGATAGTTAAAAAATATTTTATCAAGAAACATAATCGCCAAGAAAATTGGTTCACAAACTAATTTAAAAACAAAAGTTTATACAATAAATTTTTTGATTGTGAACATACATTCAGTCAAATTTTATTGGTATTTTTATGACTTCATTTTCATATGAGTAAATATACTGATGATATTTTTATATAAAAACAACAATTTTTTTTGAATAATATCTATGAAATAAACAATAATTGATATTTTAATTTAAAGTTTTCATTCAATTAAAGGCCAATACCAAGCTGAAATTATGTTAGATAATGTTACTTTATACTTCATTTTTTTGAATATGGGACTAAAAACACATAATTTCCCAGTTAAATGCATGTGAAACAAAGAATTTCTCAAACATATTATTATTTTTATTTCAACGTTATCAAAGTACAAATGTTAAATTTATTAAATTTATCTAGCTTTGAATTACACGAATTTCACACCTGGGATCCTGTTGTAGACAAGCAAGTATATTATTCATAAAACCGCAATGTTTTTAATTAATTTTTTAAACATTTACAATAAAAATATTGTATTATGAAACCCACGAGCTTAATGTGTAAAACTTAAAACATCCATGAATATTCAAAGCGAGTTAGAATCGGTTAGTTATCCCTCTGTTGTGTTGCGTACAGCACTAAAAGCATTGTTACCCCAGCGCGGGGGTGCGGGCTGTTTCATCCCTCTATCCCTGACCAGCCTAGTGTGACCTTTTGGTAATTGTAGACCGTATGTGGGGTCGCCAGCACAGATTGGACATTTTTCCCACAGCTTGAATCTACATATTTATGGTCGGATTCTGTATTAGATGCATCCAGAAAGCCACGAATTCGCTGTGGACTGCGCAATCAGCGATGAACGAATGTCTAAATTAGTCTGTGGCATAAAACGTGAACTGAAGTTAAATTTGTGTTCAAGTTTTATTTGAAATACTTCAATTTGTAACTCTTTTAAAATAATTATAAGTAGTTGAGTAATGTTTTTTTTATTGTACCATTCAAAATCCACGAGGATGGTTCCGGTTCACCCAAAGAAAGCAGTATTTCTTGTAAAAATAATTTCAAGTTTTTGATTAATTGTGTTTTAAAAATTGAAAAGTAATATTTTAAAAAATTTACACTTTTATTGTAATACATGTTGATGATACATTTCAAGGCTTAAGAAAGTATTTTATTTAAAAAAAATAACTAAATAAATAGCTTTCATTGTAAAAAAACACTAACTATAATAAAATATTATTACGTTATACATTTTTGACTTTAAATTTGATTATTCAAAGTTATTTTCAAGATTTATTTGAAGAAATACTGGTAGCGAGAACTAACCAGAGATATATTTTTCGATTTTTTTGTTCAAGCGTTTCCCAACCCATTATGGGACGTGCACCACAAGCATTGTTGCCCAAGTGGCGCCCGCAAATTATTTCTGAAGAACCTCTCCTTTTAAATCCAGTGGTTCTCAAACGTAAGACAATGTATAAAATACTGTGTTTGAAGTTAGCTTTTTAAAATATGTTTGTTTATAATTTGTTAATTGAAATGTATTGAGAAATCATATTGCATGTAGTGGAGATTTCAGTCATTCTTCTTTTGTTAACTAAAATTTTAAACAAACAGAAGTATCTTGACGAGGCATCTCAACCAATAATATATTTATTTCCAACGAATTCCCGAAAATATAAATAAAACAATAAAAATTATAACGAAAATATTCTCCAATTTGCAGGAATTTTTCTAATATCATTAAATAAAAAAAAAAGTAAGCTTATAAAATCATCGTAAATAAAATCACAGATATATTATTAAGCATTTTAGATGAGCAATTGGAAATGTTTAATCATATATACATTTTATGAAAATATTTTAAATTCTTTGACTTATTGCATTTATTATTCAGCTTTGAAAGTCCCTGAAATGAGAGTAGTGAGAGAATAGGGTGGAGATATCACCCTTACTTCTCATTCCACCTAAACTCAAATTGAACCGGAAACGACTGCTGTGTCTAGATTTTGTTGTAAACCCACATTAGAATATTACAGTAAGGAAAAGAAATTCTCCTAAAATTTTATAATTATATAACTTTTAAAATTAGCGTATGCCACCTTAAAATATGTGTACCAGAGGGAATGAAAAAATTATAAATACATTTTTAGTAAAAACGAGAAAAAGAGGTTGTAATTTTCACTCTCTGAATGTTTTCCAAAGAGGGAATATGATTTTAATAATTCTTAATATACTTGTGAAGGCTATATTTTGATTTCGTTAAACTTCTTTTGATAAAACATTACAATTTCTTTTAGATTTAGAATTAAAACTACATTATTTGTAATTTGGTGCGTCAATCACTTAACCAGTCAAATATTAAGATGCATTTGAATATAGTTTTTTCTCGTGTAATAAAATTTTTAACTAAAGTTTCGAGTGAAACAATAAATATTAACTAAGTATAAATTAACCAATCGGTCAAAAAGCTACTGAGTTTTATTTCTTTGAAACAATGAGGGCTCTTCTACTATTTATAGACAACGTCAAAACGTTTTCAATGGTGCCTTTGAATGACAAAAGAGCTCTTATTTATTTAGTAGAGAAACGAAAAAAAACCTCTACAATATGCGATAAGTTCTAAGCACTACCATATCTATGGAATATAGGAAATAATACTCTCGAGATGCAGGTATTTTTCAGTTTATTGCCTAATTTAAGAGAACGGTTCTAGGCTTGAATTTAAGTTGAGGAATAAGGTTGGATATGGTTAAACCAAAACTCCAATAACTTGAGATTTTAACTTTTTTAATTAATATTCCACTCTTGTTAAGTATGGTTGTTAAGGTTATTAAACTTTATATAAACAAAATATATTACTCTAGAATGTTGAAGAAAAAAATTTATGATGAAATAACTCACTAAGTTTATTATGGCAGATCAATAAATATACTTTTTTAATGAATTTTATATACCAAAGCAAATAATATAAAAATATGTATATTATATATGCGCATAAATAGCTTTCAGTTTGATATTTCATAAAATTTTACAAGAGAGTAGTTTTTTTTGTATTTTGTTGACAAATGGTTATGTTTAGTATCCTGATTAATATTTACACGTAAAGCACAAAAGTTGTAGCACAAAAACAGCAACCTACACGAAGCACCTCAATGGCTTCTGAAAAAAAACTAGAAAGAGGACAGAAAGGGGTGAAATTAAATTGCTCTATTTAGGACGCGAGGCAAAAAGAAAGCTGAGGCTTAAAAACGTTGGGGCTAGTATACGAGCTGGACGTACACCACCTACCTGTAAGGCTTCAGCGCTGTTGTGGAATAAACTTAGTATCGGGTCGTGATATGAATATTTATGATTATAAACCAATTATTTTTTTTGAAGTTTGTGGTTAATAATAAATAGTCCTTAATGAAATACGAAGTCTTCTGGCAGTAAAAAATAATGCAAGCATTCTATTTTAGATGATATACCTTTTGAAATAACATCATAGATGTTAAAATGTGGTTACGGTTATTAAAAAAATATATAAATTCTAATTGAATGCGTTAAAATGGTTTTTTATGTATGTAAGTCCATTTTTTCACATACAAATTGAAATACATAAATGTGTTAATTTTAAGATTCTTAACTATCAGCTTAGAAGTTATAGCATTTTTTAAAATTATACTCAATGTATTGATAGAAATTTTAAAACATCAAATTTGTAACAAATGAATTGAGAGAGTCAAAAGGACTAAAGCGGTCACTTAATATATATTTAGATAGTTTTCAACCTTTTGATAAACACTTTAAGTTTTCAAAAAGTTTCTTCATTTTAATTTAAATAATATTTTTTTCTAATAAAATTAAAATACTGCTATCCGACGTGGTTTATTTTTGCATAGCGTCTCCGAGGGTTCAATTCTTACAAGGGTGGCTTCAAGTTGGACCCACAAACACGTTTCAGCTTAGGTTTTATGCCTTTCTGGCATATCAGGATGGAGTAGGCATTACGGAAATGTGGTGAAATATGCAGCGGACATTAACGTTGAATTTCTTTGATATCTCGGTCAGATGATTTTTTATGGAGGAAGCCCAGAAGGGCAGTAGATTTGATTTGTAATGTATATCCGTGTTTTTCATAATTCTATTTTAAGATTTAATCACAAGGCAACCTTGCACTTCAATTAAAAATGACAACAATAAAACCATAACAAAAAAAAAATTTAACCACTTCAACTTTTTCATACAATGTAGTGCTTGAAATTGATGGCTGAAAAATAAATATTTTGATGAACTTTAAAATAATGATAAGAGTAATCACGTAAATGAGTATTACGTCGAACAGTATATCACCTAGGAACTAAGTCGTACAAAAAGCTGTTTTTATGAAAGCTGCTCTTTTTTATTTTAATAGAGATTTTTTATTTTCGCTATGTAAAATAATCCAAAATATTTTTAAACCTGATGCAACAAACAATTCTTAAATATTTTTTTGACTTGCTTGTTGTTATTAAGAGAAAATAAAATGTTAAACCAAATCAGATAAAAATGAATATTTCTCAAAATTACAAAATTAAACCTGAAAATGATTGTTTATTTTATTCAATAGAAAAAATCTAATTAGCAAAAAAAATATTACTTGATGATGAATAATTTTAGATATTTACATAAATCGAGAGTTTGCAGGAGACGTTTTTCAATCGTATTTATTTTCTTGTCAATTGGCTGTATCTACACAGAGCCTCTCTGGCGAGATATGTACCCTCTGAGGGTTATTCAAGCGAAGGGTGATTTTAGTACTACGGGTGGGTTTTTAAGGGGCGCAGATGGCAGGACCTTTGGCAAATGCTGATGTATGCAAATAAATCCGGAAGCAAAACAAATACCAGTATGTAGGGCACATTTTATCACAAGGCTTGCATACATTCGATCTCAAGTTTTTGTTAATTTAGAATTCAGTATCTGAACAATATCGATTTTATCAAAACACGACATAATAACACTGTTAATAAGTTTAATTTTTATTTTAAATGATAAGAAAGTAGGCAGCATTTTAGGAATTGATTTAAATCAGGAAGAGTTTCAGATATTTTAAAAACCAGTTGGAAAATGAAACATTTTTAATAAAATTATATACTAGTATAACTGGAAAATATTTGTATTTAGGAAAGTGATAAATTTAATGCTAAACATAGCCTTATTTTTGCATAAATATCCTTAGGGTTTATTTATTCTCGTATTTTATATATTTGAGTGGTACAAAATCCTTGAATACGAACGTTAATCCAAACTAAATACGAATTTCACGAGAGCTGAAGCACTTCAACGTTTAAATACAATTAAAAAGTAATACGCTACTGCTGAAAGTTATTACATGTACTCGAATTAGAACGAAAAATAGTACCGTGAAAAAGTTTTTAAAATACCACTAAAGCCAAATTATTACCACCGGCCTCCAGTTAATTACGCAGTTAATAAAAGATCCCTTTATTTAATACTTTAATTAAATATGCATTTAGACCAACTATTCTACGGGCTATATTTCATATCTTCGGATATTCCGCGTTCCGACGTTTATGGCCGCAAATGACTTCTAATCTATATTTGTGGTCAAATTAGAAATTCGCTAATGGCACCCCATTAATTCGGGTTATTTAAATTGGAATTGGCTTATAATAGTGATTTATTTGACAACTGCGTTTAGTGCCTTTACATAACTTATATTAATAAAAAGGTTAATGTTTATCTAATTAATAATCTAAAGAAAAATATATGCCAAAGCACGAAAACTGTTGAGGGACAGTTTTTTAAAAAAATTATATTAATGATATATAAAAAGGAGTTTTTCGAAATATTTTATATTATGCTGAGAAAGAAAAGAGTTTTCGTATGAGATAATTTTTTAAAATGAAGATGTAAAGATTGCAAGGTTACAAAATAATTGTAAATTGATTCCCCTGCAGACAAGCGCCGCCATGGGGGACTGTGATAATTGCCGATTCATACGAAAAGCGAATCCAAATGCCTGCGGGTAGGTGTTAGGCACAATGAAAAAGGTTATATTTATATCATGTTAATCTATTAGATTCCTGTTTTAAGGCAGGATTATACGAAATGTAGGACCGTAGCCATAATATTTATTCTAAGGGGCTATTTAGGATCTCCAGGAGAACGTAACGAGTACATTATCCTGAAAAAAAAACGAAGCCACTGAATTGAAAATACAAACGAAACAAATAAAATTTACAAGTGTATACATATGATTTTTACATATGATATATATATATTTATATATGTGTGTGTGTGTGTATAATGAGGACGTGAACGCTTAAATTTTATTTTTAATCAGCTAGTCTGAGCATATGAATTCTCACCGAGTAGCTTTTGGGTCGGAATCCAGATATAAAGTTTTTATACTTGAACGTTTGTAATTACGCCATATCTAATCTATGAGGTCTTGAAACTCATTTTTTTTATTTGTGGCAAGAGAAAAATTTAATCTGATTTTTGGCAGCTTTGTGAACTTAAACACGAAGGTGCGTGAAAAAATTGAAGACAAATGCTAAATAAATACTTTAAGTTTTAATAAGTTTGTTTACATATTTATCATTATAAACATGACATGAATCAGCTTATTTTTTAAACGATCTATAATTGTTAAAATATTTTTTAATTTATTATTTATTTGAATCAGACACCCAACTTCATACATTTTGATAATTTATACTTAACGAGCCATATTTTTTTGAATAAATGAGTGTGCAACTGAGAAATGATTTACATGTTATTATTAGCAATATTGACTGTAAACAATAAATAAATTTACACAAAAATAGATAGCAAAGTAGTTCATTGTTTTGATTTAAATTTATTAGATATTTATTAAAATAAAAAAAATATTTTCAATGTTGAATTTACTTACTGAAATTTATTATTCCAACACGATTTAAGAAAAATTCTCAATATCACCTTAATTAAAAACGACGCAAAAAATGTCGAAAACTTTGCGTTTAAAATCTTGTTTTATATAAAATCAATTTCCTGGAGAATTCCCCAGCAATGTTCACACAGCACGGCAGGTAATTGTTTTTGGAAATTCGTTTTTTGTTTAATTCGCTTGTAATGGTTTCAGAGAAATTCACGCCTCCTGTGTCCAATATAAATTACCTCTACGAGAAACAATGTCTCTGAAAATATCTCAACAGATCTCGTGCGCAGTTTGAGAATTTTTCCAGCTAAAGAATAATTACATCGACCTGGAGACAGCGGTAAAAAAACCACACCACTTCAGTTAAAAAAAAGAAGATATTTTCATACATTAATTTTTTATATATATATAATATGAGACTTGAGAATAAGTAATCCCAAGAAAATACGAAATAGAGTTTTAGTGAAAATGCCTTCTGAGGCACATTATCCCGGCTCTAATTCCTTCTGCAGTGGACGCATACAGGAGGCCTGCTGGATAGTGTTTGATCTGCCGTGCGGTCAGAGCCTCCCTTTCAGTGGCTGAATTATAAAGGTCGTGATATCTGGAGTGTTAAGAAGTGGAGACGAGGGTTCCTTGGACATCGGACAATGCTTTGGATCAAAAATTGAATTAGATTATTATATTACAGGAAATTATGTAATCTATACATGTGGACCCTTTGAATATATTTCATTGATAATACAATAATTTTAATATTTAATAAAAAATGATTTATGACATAATTATACTTATATTTAGGTTTTATTACATTATTTAATAATATGCTGAAATCGCAAGAGTCGTTCTTATTACTTGTTTTTTTTGTAATTGTACAATTTTTGTTGAAATTATCACTAAAATGTTTCCTGTACTGCATTTAATCAATTTATTTTTTCCAACATATGCTGATGTTTTACTGGAGGAACTTGTAAATACCAGTCAAATTTATGATTATCCTATTTGATCTACGCGTCGAAAAGATATAAATATTATTCTATGATACCTACATTAAAATTGTATATTTAAGGAATTTTTAAAGAAAATATTTTATTTCAGGCACGTTTTAAGTTGAGCGTACCACTCGGTGATCATTCTTGGGATTCCGAGTTTGATTTAAGTTGAGAGCACCTCTTGAAGAGCGCATAAAATTAGTTCCCACTCTATTGGTCACTGTCGTCAGACCATCAGTTCTGTTGATGTTGTCGGAGAGCTTGTACATACCAAATCTCTGCATAAATTTCGAATCAACTCAAAGAATAAGCCAATTTCTATTAAAGAAAAGTAGGTTCGGAGTTGAAGCAGAAATAACATGACATGGCTTATCAACCGAGAATGTAAATTTAATTGCAACGGCTCAAACACGAATATCAAAAACCCAAAAAACCCCTCAGTAAAAAAATCGTCCAAGCTTCAATTTTTCATAATATATGAGAGTTCCTCATGTATTATTTTCGAGATAAACATAATAATTTATCTTTTATATTGAGCTTCATCGTTTGTGGTTATGTTTTAAAAAGATTATCGAAACATATAAATTTGAGTTAGTTCAATAAATTTAATTTTATATTTAAATATATGACAAGGTTGCTTGGTTTTATATTTAAAAAATAGTTTGACTTACATTGCTGGATGATGGCAGATTAATTGTAAAAAAATTCAACTACGCCATTGAATTACCTGGAACAAAAGGAATAAATTATAATTTTTATAAACTGGCTACGTTTGTAAAATAAATAATATTCGATATTTTAATACATTTTAGTAAGAGTATGTGATTATTACTAACTTTTTCCCAGAAATTTTAAAACAATATCATATTTTATAATATGTTTAGTTAAGCATCTGATGATGACCCAGTGTATCGGGTCGAAACTAGTAATGCAAATAATTTAAATAAGCTCAATGTGACGACAAAATAAAAGTTACTTTTATCATTATAATAATGGATCTTCACGAATCAAATGCCTTGTCCCTCAACAAGATAATATTTTATATTTATAATAGGGACCCAATTAAAAAAAAAAAAAATTAGACGTTATACAAATTACCCATTTCTATGACATAATTTTTAAAAATTTGAAAACAGTTCTTCACGATTTATAAAAACAAAAATTTAAGTATTTATAAATTTAAGTAAAAAAAAGGAATGTGATGAAATATAAAAAAATAATAGAAAGTGCATTCCTAGTTAGTGGTAAATTCATAACTCAAGTTTTAATTAAAGAATTTTCCTAGGGATGGAAAAAACATCTACAAAGGATCCGAAGTAATTGAATTTCATCTTGCTTTAGTGTCACCGGGCATTTATAATTAATTAATATTTATAGTTAAACTTTAAGGGTTGAATTGAATGGATACTACCAGAAAATAAATTACTAAAACGATTAATGTCCTGTTGATTATTGAAAAATATTACATTTTTCGAATATTGTAAACCCAAATCCACTTTATTTAAATCAAATTTGATAAAATATTTAAGTAAACAACATTTTCAAGGAAAATAATAATTTTTGAACAAAATTGTTTACATAACATAATAATTATTATTCACAATATTATGTGGCTGCCCGACGGTTAAAGGTTGAAGCTCTTGAGCCACTTTGCAATAGAAAGTGTAAGTGATACAAAGTTGTTTAAACTTCAAACGAGTAAGACAAATAAATTAATTATTTCAGTGGTTTTGGGCTGATCTACACGCGTTTGCTTCAGTACTGAAAACATACCCGGTTTGTCTGCCCACGCGAGGTCCGACCCTGGGGGATAAGATTTCTTAATGCCGGCCTTAGTAGGCCTCAGAATGGACGCTTTGAGTTTCTCTTTTTAAAAGCTTTAGAGATGTTTGTACCCTCCAGATTAATCTTAAGGGCCTCGATCTCGAAGTTTGCTATATTGTTTTTTCTCTGCCGAACACATGGTTCTTAAAAAACCTCATTTGTTATTGACCGAATATTAAAAAGGCTTTACTAAATTTTTCCTTGACATCTCTACCAATAAAAATATCCCTAAAAATAAATTGCAAATATATATTATTAATTATATCATTTGTTTAACTTTTACAGTTTGTTTGATTTAGATTAATAAGTATACACAATAATACGTTCCTAATTGTTATTATAGTAAATATTAACAAAAAAAAATTGTTTCCTCAAAATGTTGTTTTAGGGCTAAAAAAGTAAAAGGATTGAGTATTTTTATATTGACAGAAAAATAAAGTCTGTAAAAATATTCTCAATTAAATGTTCGTCGATTACATGAATATTTAAAAGACCGCATAGTAATTGGCTTTTATGGTTTTGATCAAATAAATGGAGGCACGGGGTATTTCATAGATATTTTTAGTATTAATATTATTGGGTTGTAGTCAACATAAAATAAATCATTTGTTCCAAAGGATAAATTTACTGGTTTGAAACTTCCTGGTTTCAGCTTTTTAAGAAATTCTTAAAAGCAGAAATTTATAATATAAAATATAAGTTATTCAATTAAAATAAAGACATATGAGGATATTGATTTTTAATAGTGATGTTGTATTTAAATTTGAACGTAAAATAAAACAGACGTTGTTATTAGAATTAATATGTCATAGAGTGCTATAGTGCGTATTGCAAATTTCAATTAAAAACGTAAAACAATATTAAATCCAAGAACACATAATTTCTTATAGTATAGATAGTTTTCAATGATATTCGTGAGCATTCATTTAAACGGTGTTAGTTGGTTGTATTTAAATATTTTACCTGAAGCTGAGTTTATAAAATTGTTTGTTTATTATATTTTACAGTTGAGAAAAAACATGTGATACTTTCTTTCAATATTTTATAAACAACCTAATGAAATTTATAGTAAATCATATATGTTTTTAACCAACGCTTACAACAGTAGAAAATTTGTGGTTTGAAAGCTTCCTTTGCTGGTTTATTTCAATAAATTTGAATAACAATCAAATCTAAAAATAGTTCAATTCGTATTCATTGGACACAAAGCATCCCACAGGCGTTTCTGGGGACCCGTTGTAATGAGATATAAATGAAATTCATTTCTTCCTCAGTCGGGCTAGACAGACAGAGAGAGAGAGATCTTTAGTCAGAATAGACTTTACTAAAAGCCTTTTAAGAGGCGCTAAAAGACGCCAAGGAACGCGTTATCTCAGCGGAAGCATGAATTAGGCGATAAATAGGAATAGTCAAATAGACAAAAGATTGTGAGCAGCTGGGTCTTTTAATGCTTCCCTCAGCTTCTTGTCATAATAGACGTCACTGAAGACGTCATTGAATTTTTAAAGGCAAAAGCAGAATGCAAGAATACCACGACACACATAAATCACCAAAAAAACTAAGTGATTACGCACATATTTACATTACCAGAATGGCTCTCACCGAAAATCTTCACAGATGATGGTGTTATTTTGACGTTTTGTTGTACATATTTGTTATTCAAAATTTAAACACATCAACAGGGCAGCTATATAATATTTATTAAAAACCAAAAAAAGGACATAGCTAAAGGAGTGCTTAAAAATATTAGGAGAATATTAAATTTTTTTCAGATTTTTATTCAAGATATCCGTATTCCAATTTGCTCAAAAACCCAGAGTGAGAATCACACGTCACGCTGAAGGCACGTATAGTATGCCCTGTATCGGCCGTGCGAGCTCTTCCTGCCCAGCTGTTGCGGCGCGCCACGGGCACTGAGCACGGGGCGGACTCCTCGCTAAGAAGCGGGCGATGGAAGGAAATGAAAGAATGCGAGATTAGATTGAGGCGGTGAGATGAGGTTCGGGTTGACCAAAGAAGCGGCGCGGCTGAATCAATCAGCTGTTGAGAAGGGTAGTGATATTGAAAGGGACGCTGTGCGCCGCAAGCGGGAGCAAGCCGGGGCTGAGGGGGTGGGCGCGCTGTAATTGTGAAATGCGGATGTGTTTTCAGAGTCGGAAGCAGAGTTACAAAAGTTATACTGACTTTCATTATGTATTAATTCAGAATTTATGAAATTTATTTGTATAGCCAAGCTTTATCTCATTGGAAATAAATTGATGCAAAAAGTTGCTATTTTAAATAAATAACTCAAGTGTATTATTTAAATGTACTAAGTACTCTCTGTCAAAAATATTGATTCTTTAAGTCCCTAGATTAAAATGGCTATTTAACATATCATACAAAGAAACAATCAAAACAGTCATTTAACAAAATATTTATTATTTTGAATAAAAATACTTGAGTGATTTTCCACATTTTTGTTTTTATTAGTGACCGGTTTCGCCAACCTTTCACGTTGGCATTATCAAACAGAGACTCTGTTTGATAATGCCAACGTGAAAGGTTGGCGAAACCGGTCACTAATAAAAACAAAAATGTGGAAAATCACTCAAGTATTTTTATTCAAAATATTAAAATGGAATTCCACCAAGTACTCTCTGTCAAAAATATTGAATTTCTTAAAATATTTATTAATTATTTCACCAGAATAAATCTGAATAGCATCCGCTAGCAGCAATTTAAATAAAACAATCAATAAATTTTTAATATTAAAATATATTTATAAATTGTTATTTTGTATTTTTACATGATAAATCACATAAAATTGTTTGATGTTCAATTTTTGCTTTGTTTCCGCGATAATTGGTAAAAAGCACCGGGTCAATATAGTTATAAAGGTGTGAATTCGAGTCCCAGCATCACCGTGAAATTAAAATAAAGATTTTTTCACGGAGTGTGATTTGATAACCTTAAAATATTACTAATATGATTAGGCACATTAGTTCACACATAGAAGATGATTAAAGAAATTCTCAGAATAAATTCTTAATCATCTTCTATGTGTGAACTAATGTGCCTAATCATATTAGTAATAATATAATAAACCCGTAATGGGTAATAAATACGCACTTGATTGACGTTCAATACAAAAAATAGACATAATCTTAAAATAATTTATATCAACTGTGTTTAAAAATCATTATTTATTAATATGAGAAAAGCATTTTTTCGAATGTATTTTTATTTATGAATAAAATTGCTTGGCACGTCAAGCTTATATTTACCACTTTGAAACACACGATAAAAATAAATTAGCCATATGGTGGTTAAATTATAAAGAATAATAAAAATAATTTTATATTTAATAATATGATACTATTTCAAAAAACTTCTGAACTTAAAATTAATTATTGTAATTATTATTATATAAGTAATTATTGGTTTATGTATTTTTAAGCAACGTGTTTTAATAATTAATATAGAAAATAAAAAAAATCTACAATACGCTATCAATGTAATTTTGTTTTCCTCTGTTTACTTAAAAAAAAACTTAAAATATTTGTGTTTAAGTTTAAAAACTTGCATATATGAATCGGTTTTAATGCTGATATTTTTCACTAAACCTTTTATTTTTTTTAGATAATTTAATTTATTTGGAAATTTTAATGCATGTATATTGTTTTATAAAATAAAATAAAAAAGTAAAAAAATTTCACGACACGACAACAGAAATAGATAAATAGCCTGAAATCCCAAAAGAATGACTGTAATTTGAATTAGGTATCTACATCCAAAAGCAGAGGTTCTTTCACAAAAGCGATTCTGAAAGAGATCTATCGCTGAAGTAAGGGTAGAAGTACCCCGTACCCTCATCCCTTATAAAAAATCGGTCTATCACAAGTCCCATCTCACGGATGGACAAACGTTGCACCCGGGGACACCACGTGACAAGAAAGTTTTCGCAGGCTTAAGTATCCTTTGTCCTCCCCTAATATATGCTGACTGTGAGGAAGGTTGCCTTTAAAAGTTAATTTCCACCCCAAGAGATTGCTAAGAGTTTACGTGAAGAATTTCCACTTAACGGAGTAGATTGGACCCCGCTGGGATCCGAAGACTTCTTTTTTGGATTTCCTGCGGTTCTTTGTGTTGCAGTGTTGTGGAGTGATTTTTTTGCTGTGTGTTGTTTACAAGACTCAAAACAATATAAAATACCTATTTAGCTCTAAAAGAATTTATTTATTATCATAACAGAACTATATTTATTAATTTATAAATTCAATAAACTTAATGAAAATATTTTCTATAAAACAATTTTCAATCGACAAAATTGACATTATATAAAAAGCTCTCAAAAGTTCTCAAAAAGTAGCTGTAGAATACTTTTTAAAGCTTGATTAATAAAAGCAAACAAGCATTTTCAAAAGTGTGTTTTAATAATGTATTTATTCTGTTAAAATGACATATTAAACTTAATAAATTTTACGTTTTTGTATGTTCAGATGTTCCCGATATTAAGTAATTTTATAATTAGACCCTTTTGGAGTATATAAAGCTATTCGTATATAAAAACAGTTAAAATGTATGAAGTTAATTAAAAATCTTCATATGTTATATATTTTATTATAACACCAGTAGATAATCGGTTTGAAATTTTTATGATTTTTATGTATTGAATATAAAATAGCCAAAAATACCAATGTCTGGGGCCTAACTGAATAGAGCTAAATTCGGAATCATCTGCAGATGGAGGCGTGAGATTATATAAAATGTGAAATATTTACCAGATTCCTTTGCTTTGTTTTGAAATATTTTTTTTTTAAATACGTTGAGATTTGAATCATTTTCATACAAATAAAGTCATAAAATTTTTAGTGAAGTTTCTGTTGCCTTCACATCGCTTGACACGCACTTTTCGCATCTATGATTTTAATATATTTTTAGATAAAATAAAACGAGAGGGAAAATAAAACTAAAACCTGCTTCAGAGCAATATAACAAAGCGAAATTTATTCATGCTGCCTAAATATTTTATGTTTTTAAATAAATCACGTAAAAGCGTTTTGAGTTTAGTTTCAAGAAACTTACTCTAAGCTTAGTTGTGAATTACCTAAAAAACTTCGTGAAAATTCACATATTTTTATCATATTAATAATATCTAAAGCGGATTTGGAACTTTACGACTCGCTTATTAAATGAATCACTATAAGAATTTAACAGTATTTAGAAGTTTACCTAAAAAACTTTCAAGGAATATCTTAAGATTTGCATAAATGTATGTAAGAGTTTTAAAAAATATGAATCACTTTAAAGTGTAGTATTTAACAGTTAGTTAGATTCCAAGCAAAATGTATTTTTTTTATAAGATAAATATGATTTAATTGGAAAATTTTCTTATTACTGCTAATATGTCTCCGATTTTCTAAATTCACGAATTGATAAGGTATTGTGAAACATTTTCTAACTATTTGATTTTCCTGTAAAAACTACGTAACTTTTATAGATAGAGAAATATTAGATATTATTTTGATTTAAACAATAGATAATTATTAGAAAAAAAAATATTGGCTTGGAAATCTTGTTTTTGCTACACGATAGAAATTCAGGAATAATAAACGTATATATTTTTTATATAACTCAACATTAAGTTTTACCTATAAAATCTAACTGAATTATTTAATTGTTTTTCAATAACAATATCAAATTAATATAATTGTATCCTGAAAGCATTTCTGGATGTAGGGTGGTCCTGTAATGGCGATGTAGGGCGGTAAAGGCTATCAGGAGATCTACTCGCCATATGTAAAATGAATACTGCAGGGGTGCAAAGGGTTTTAGGAGCACGGCTTGCTCTAAGCTGATAGTATTGAGACAGGGGGGATGAAGGCACAGTCTATTCTATTCAGTTAGAGAGGTTTTTACCACTGTAAATTCAATAAAGACACAAGTGAATATTTACTTATTTACCTGAAAATTATTAAATATAAGATTTATCAGTGTTCTCATATTTTAAATGCAATACATATATCAGTTGAAAAAATATAACTCATAACATTAGAGTTTAAATTCACTTTTTAATTGAAGTATAAAAAATTGGTATTAAGAATAAGAAAATTAAACACGGCATTTCGTCTACCACGATTATATGAAAATTGAGCGTGTAAACCATTTTTTAGGTAAAAACATCAATTAAAGCAAAGAAAAAAAAATGAATAGCTTGCACTTAATATGAGAAGATAAGCTTCCTATCAAAAGTACCCAACCAATCCGGCTGCGTGGTCATTATAAATTACAATCGCGCAGTTCGCTTTTTATATTCACGCCGTCGGGCCGCGGTTAAGAAGACCGTGAAAAATTTAATTATATCTCCCTAACACATTTTCTGCTTACGTATCATCCGAATATTTATTATTATCGGGTTATATATGGGCCGCGCGTATCAGCCCCGCTCTTTTTTAATAAAACGCCTTCATTATGGGAGGGAAGCGGTTTTTTCCGCCGTGATATATGGGGAAAATAAGTTTTAATTAAAGGAGACGGCGACCTTTGTGCGATTTTCCTGCAGTGGCGCGATTTTATGGTGATTTTTATCAATCATGTTATTGGGAGGGGGTTTTAATAACCCTCTGATTTACGACTGAGACCTTCGCGGTATCTGGACCGATGCGGCTTAGGCCATGGTTCGTATTTCGTCTCGCTTCTGAAAACGGTAATTTTCGGGCGTTAACTCCAGCACTACCACTTAAGTTAAGATATATAATCATATTAAAAATTAAATATATTTGTGATTTAATTTTTTTTTTTAATTTTAAAGGTGACCAGTTTCAATTACCTTTCACGTTGGCATTATCATACATCGTTTGATAATGCAAATAAATCTCTGTTATAATTTCGTAACTTATCTACTAAAATCATTGTGTTCTAGTTTTTTTAAACCAAAAAAACTATAAAAAAATATTTTAATTACGATTGTTTAATTGTTATAATTGGTTCGGTAAGTTAAGTTATTGAGCTGTATAAAAAAAATTGAAAGCATATTAATTGACGTATTCAAAAATAGTCATCACATTAGAAGACGCAATATTGATATTATCAAAATATATTTCCTCATTTCAATATATATTAAGTGTGTATGACTATTATATTCAATACAAATTTAGAGTAAAAAATAGAGGTTTGCAATTAAATGTTTCAACATTAACGTTTCTGCAAACCCTGGCTAATATTTTACGTCGGAGTTTTTTCGCCTTCTTAAATTCAGATTTTAAGGCTTGAAATTGAAAGTAGAAAAGGAAGGTTCTCACCGCTACTATGTGAGGAAAAGTTTACAATTCTTACAATGGAAAATGGATCATAAATTTATTTTAATGTGAAATCAAATTTTTTACAAAAGAATTTTCTTCAAGGTCTACAGGTACGCACTATTTTTCAGGGAAAAACTTCTACTTTAAGCTGTGATTAATTAATTTATTCTTAAAAATTATAATAAATTTAGGTGAGGTGTGTATATTTTTGTTCATTTATAAAAAAAAAAATATACCATAAAAATGTTTTAGTTTCTTAACAAACTAAAAAAAAAAAACCTTTGAATGGACTTAACGGATATAAGAACGGGTTTTTATTTAAACAATATCATAATTAACTGACTTTTAATGATGTCAGAATAAAATCAAAAAAATGTTTTCATCTTAAAATGCAATTACTAATAGATAAAATATATTAGTAAACGTTATATATTTTTTTACTTTCACGTGCAGTAGTCAATTAAAGTGTGTGATTAGTTTAAGTTTAATTAATGTCATAATAAACCATTTACTAAAACAGTAGACGATTTGCAGTGACTGATGGTTGAAATAATGCTAAAGCTAATGAAATAAAATTTTACATTTTAAAGAATGAATTGTAATTTGATACCTCTATGTAGTAATTATTAAAAATTAAAGTAAATTCATGCATTTTTTATAAACTAAGTTAAAGTTCATTAAAAATCAATCTTATTACAACTTGTACTTCAGTCGTTATAATGTTGTCTTTATAAGTTTGAGGTACAAGTTTAGTACTGTAGTTTACGCCAACGTACAAGCACTATTTAATTAAATTTCAAGGAGGAATTATCCTTATCCGGAGTTGATCCTCAAACGAGAATCTTATCCATTATATGTTAGAAGCTTTAGGCAAGTTTTTGGGAAATAAGAAAAAATACAATGAGAAAAAAATAAGCTCTAGATATTTTATTAATTTTACAATATAAACAGCATTATAACTTTTATACGTATATTTAAATAAACTTTCAATTTTTAAATATTAAAAAAAAATCTCATATTTTTGTTTGATAACGAAACCTTATTACCTTTTTATTGAAAAAAAGCTCGTATTTTTTTCATATTTTCGTTATGTTTTACGGCATAAAAAGCTTGACGTATAAAGAAAGAGCTTTTACATAATGGTAATGCCTAAATCAAACACCGATAAAGAAATTTTGATTTTTGAATGAAGATGTTTTGACGAAATTTTGAAAGATTGATACAAAAATTTTTTTACCACTGCAAGGTTGTTACCATCAAAACTTCAATACATTTGATTATTAGAAACATTTAATTTGAAAATAAAAAGTTAAACTCCAGATTGAATGCTATTCTTATTAAAAAGAAACATGAAAATTGTGTAAACTTGCTGTGAAAACTGTTTATGTAATTTTTACAGTTGAACTCTAGGCGAAAATAAAACTCTAGATACAAAATAAACTTTATGAACTTTTTCCTATTAAGACTTTTAATTTGTGGAAATTTCAAACCAACCCATCAATTGATCATTTTCGTATTGAAATACAACTCGAAAAAAAATTAATATCCGGTATATTATGGTTACAAGAAAAAAAAGGATTTTTTACTGGGATCAATCCTCTCCTATATTTAAATAAAAAATAACAAAGATGATATCACACCTCCTTTAGAAAAAAATATTGTTATTAATCCGAACATTCAACTTATTTTTTAGTGAAAATATAAAAACCAGTTTTTGAAGAATTTAAATATTTTTGGTCAAAAATATATATACATATATATATTTTGTGTAAACTAATTGACTTGGAATTAGTATGATCATTCAACTATAAAACATGTCATGTTATTTATCGATTATGTTATGTATAAATAAGATTTTTCACTCAATATTTAACTCTTAACTCTTAACAAAATACTTTCTACAAAATTGTTTTGTAGTCTTCTTGCCATTTGCTATTGTTATTTGTTGTCATTTCAACTTAAAAAACGGTATTTTAAATACCAATAATTCAGTTTATTTTATTTAATGCAGATGACCGTAAAAACTAAACAAGGTAAGAAAACTCATACAATAATGGAATGACGTACCTTTATAAATGAAGGAAAGCGTAGACATCTTACAATGGCAAAATCAATATCATGCTAAATATTTATATTAAATTGCAAATTAATATAAAAGCGAACAAGATAAGAATAATGAAAAAATAAATAATGAAAAAAGGTTGGAGACATGGCGAAATTCTTGTGTTTTTTTTTTCAATTTTCGCTGGCGTAATACAGATTCTGTAGCAGACATTTTTTACAGTATCTGGGATTGTGAAAGAGAGAGGTAAAGCCCTGAAAGTATATTAGATATCGCGATAGGCTTCCAATTATACGAAACCATATATTTATATTTAATAAATGATATTCTTTTACTATATGATATGGGGGATATTGATTATTTTATATATAATATTATTTTTCCATCAAAGACAAAGGATGATAATATACTAGTCATACTTTTAATTAGAAATCACCAGGAAATCATATTCAGAAAAATATAATCTTTCTTTGTAAATATCGTAATTAGGTATTCTCAATTAAATTTTTTTTTAATAAATTTTAACTGCTTTTCAAATCGACTGCAGAGTTTGTTTCATTATCCACATGTTTTTTTCATGGGATTTCTAGTATAATGTTATTTTTAAATTTATATTTGCTTTTAATATCAGAATCTAAAAGAAATGGATGGTTTTTTAATAATTTATCTATAGTTTCTGTTATATTTGCAAGATTATAGTATAATATTCAATACGATTTATCACTTTTGTCAGCAGTTGGTGTTTGTGAGGATCGTCAACAAGAAGAATTCCTTCGAGGCTCATTACCCAGAGAAGAATTGTTGTTGCTAAGCAATTTTGTTCTTGTAGAACAGTCCTTGACCAGGTGGAGCCATCAATAACGGGTTTTGCGAAAGTAGAAGAAATTTAAACTTTGCAGATACAACAAAGCTGTTAAAACAATTGTAGTACAACAAGACGTATTCAGAAATAAACCAAAAGATTAATAATTTAGTAACTTTGTGTCACGTTAAAAAATAAAAATTTATTTGATTAAAACCTTTGCCTTAAGATACAGGACTGCACAAGCCTTGAAAAAAATAATTTTTATAAAGATATTCTAAACAATAAATAAAAAATATTGTTTATTTCTACACGTTTTATGCTATACAAAGAGCTTTTTTATAATCCATGTTGAGTTGTATTTTTTAAGAAGCACTGTAGTTTTCAAAGTATTTTTTTTCTATTATTCCTAGTAAAAATATGTGGGTCAGTTTACTTTTAAAAGGAATACAATAATCACAAGAACCAAATGGTAAAACCATTTTTTTATTTGGTTTTCATGCATTCGATTGATTTAACGTTATGCTTTTGTCCAGACAAAAAAATCTACAAGAGATTGCTCGATATAAAAATTTAAGGGATTTAAAATGTTTTGTATAATCATCGTTTGGGGCTTCATTCGTTAGAGCGCTATTGAAAAGTACGTAATATTTTCCTCCATCACAAGCAAATATATTTTATAAAATCCTTGACACAAATAATTCTTTTAGAAAGCCTCCGAGTAGTTTACACGGAATGAAAAAAGTGTTTTATTGCTGTGGGCGAGAAAATATCATAAAAAGGTATAAAATATATCATCCGTAGGCAAAAAACCTATATTGTTACATTAATCCATAGTATTTTTTAAATGATATAAACTATTTTAAATGAATGAATAAATCTATTTTTCTTTTCTAAAACTATAAATCAAAGTTCTTTTATGAGATTTTATGGCATTTTTTATTTCTTTTCAATTTTCTTTTCAAATTTACA